>JAJHZJ010000292.1:21291475-21803451 GCA_023548195.1 Bettongia penicillata ogilbyi | reverse complement strand
AAACGGGTCAATACCTTGGTAAAGGAGACCCAAAAAAATGCTGAGGAAATTAACACCTTGAAAAATAGGCTCACTCAATTGGCAAAGGAGGTTCAAAAAGCCAATGAGGAGAAGAATGCTTCAAAAGCAGAATGAGCCAAATGGAAAAAGAGGCTCAAAAGCTCAACTGAATTTAATAGTTCTCTCAAAATTAGAATGGAACAGATGGAGTCTAATGACTTTACAAGAAACCAAGAAATCACCAAACAAAACCAAAAGAACGAAAAAATGGAAGAGAATGTGAAATATCTCATGGGAAAAACAACTGACCTGGAAAATAGATCAGGAGAGACAATTTAAAAATTATGGGACTACCTGAAACCCATGATCAAAAAAAGAGCCTAGACATCATCTTCCATGAAATTATCAAGGAAAACTGCCCTGACATTCTAAACCAGAGGGAAAATAAGTATTGAAAGAATCCATCGATCACCACCTGAAAGAGATCCAAAAAGAGAAACTCCTAGGAACATTGTGGCCAAATTCCAGAACTCCCAGCTCAAGGAAAAATCTTGCAAGCAGCTAGAAAGTAAACAATTCCAGTACTGTGGAAATACAATCAGGATAACTGCAAGATCTAGCAGCTTCTACATTAAGGGATCGAAGGGCGTGGAATAGGATATTCCAGAAGGCATAGGAACTAGGACTAAACCAAAATCACCTACCCAGCAAACTGAGTATAATACTTCAAGGGAAAATGGTCTTCAATGAAAAGAGACTTTCAACATTCTTATGAAAAGACAGAGCTGAAAAGAAAATTTGATTTCAAACACAAGAATGAGAAGAAGCATGAAAAAGTAAAAGAAAGAAATCTTAAGGGACTTACCAAAGTTGAACTGTTTACATTCCTACAAAAGAAATATTTTAACTCTTAAACTTTTATCAGTATTGAGGTAGTTGGTGGGACCACACAACACATGTACACTGCATGCACACACATACACACATGCACACATCAGAGACAGAGAGCACAGATTGAATGAATAGGATGGGACCATACTTAAAAGAAATTAAGGTAAATGGTGAGAGAGAAATGTAGTGGAGGAAAGAGGGGGAAATGGAAGGGGGTAACTATATGTCATTTAAGAGGCAGAGTAGGAGTTTTTTAGTGGAGGGAAAAAGAGGAGAGCTGAGAAAAAAAAAAAAAAGTAAGAAGTTTACCCTCATCACATTTTGACTAAACGAAGGAGTGAAATGCACACTCATTTTGGTATGAAAACCTATCTTACAGTATAAGAAAGTGGGGGAGAAGGAGATATTGCAAGGGGGGGGATGATGGAAGGGAGGGCAAAGGGAGGAGGGAGAATTTGAAGTCAACACTTGGGGAGGGACAGGATCAAAAGACAGAAGAGAAACAATGAGGGGCAGGTAGGAGGGAGGTAATCCAGTTAGTCTTACACAACACGACTATCAGGGAGGTCATTTGCAAAACTACACAGATATGGCCTATATTGAATTGCCTGCCGTCCCAAAGGGAATGGGTGGGGAGGGAGGGATGGGGAGAATTTGGAACTCAAAGTTTTAGGAACAACTGTTTAGTATTGTTGTTGCAACTAGGAAAGAAAGACATACAGTTAATGAGGAATAGAAAGTCATCTGGCCCTACAGGAGAAAAGAGAAGATGGAGACAAGAGAAGGGAGGGATGACAGAAGAGAGGGCAGATTGGAGATAGGGAAAATTAGATTGCTTGGGGTATTGGGGTGGGGGAGGGGAGAAAAGGGGAGAAAATGGAACCCCAAAATTTGTGAAAATGAATGTAAAAAATTAAATAAATAAATTAATAAAAAAAAGTTATTACCTATTTCTGAGCCTCAGTTTCCTTATATGTAAAATGCAGTTTGTTTAGATTATTTCTAAGGTCCTTCCAGTACTAACATTTGGTTTCTAAAGACCCTAATATCTCTGATATTTTGTGTTTTAAATCATAGGTCCCTTTAAGTTTCAATATTCTATTTTCTAAGATCCCTTCCAGCTCTCACAGTCTATATTCTCCCTAAATCCTTAAAGAGAATTTTGAGGGGAATAAAGACAAAAAAATAATGAATTTCATAAAACTTTAGTCCAAGTTTGGAGGAATGATGAATAAGAATTGAAAATATTACATAGTTATACCTCCACAGGCAGATTGTTATCAATTATTCATAAGAAATAATAAATTATGACCATTAATAATAGTCACTTATATTTAAGAAGTATTTTAGGGTTACAAAAGCACTTTACATATTTTCATTTGCTCTTCAGAACAATCTCTGAGGTAGGTAGCCCAAATACCATTATCTCCATTTTACAGTTGAGGAAACTAAGTATCAGAAAGGAGGGTACAACCGGGACTTGCATGCTCTGACTAACAAGTCTAGTGTCCTCTCAAGGGCTGTTCAGGTGAAACGGGCTGACAGTCTCGGTGTTGTGTTTGTTTGCCCACTACAAGATTTTGGAGGGGAGAGGGGAATGTTGTTGTTTACTTGTTTAAGTTGTGTATATACAACTGTGTCTCTTGGTGACCCCATTTGGGGTTTTCTTGACATATTTTTGCCATTTCCTTCTCCAGCTCATTTAGCTGAGGCATATGGGCTAAAGTGACTTACTTACCCAGGATCAAACAGCTACTAAATGTCTGAGACCCAGGTGGAACTCAGGAAGATGAGTCTTCCTGACTCTAGACCCAGTATTCTATCCATTATATCACGTAGTTGCCCCTAGAGTAGAACAGGCCAAATCTGACCCTGTCAGGGAGAGATTGGGCAATTATCCACTTTCATTGACCAGTGCAGACTGCCAAACAGGGTACAATTACAGGATAAAGAACTGAAATAGGTAATCACAGGATTGTGGGATCGTCTATCCCAGCTTCCTCAAAGGAGGACACTGAGACCCAGAGAAGCAAATTGACTTGCCCAGGGTTACACAGGAGGTAATTAGGTTAGGTTCATCTTTAAAGTGAGAATCCCACCCCTAGACAAAGAAACCTCAGCAGAATTTGCCCTTACTTGCCTTGAGATCCTGCTCCAAAAGCTTGGATTGGTTGCAAAGCTTGTCTACTTTTCTAATTCTCCCAACCAGTTAGGACCTAGTTGTTCTGTAGCTGGGCCTCCATCTCCCTTTCTCTTGTTATTGGTAATGGGATCCAAAGCTGGAAGGGGTCTTGGCGATTATATCAACCTTCTCATTTTGCAAATAAGAACACTCAGGTCTTGAGAAAGAAGTAAAGTGATTTGCCCAAGGTCACTCAGGTGAAACAAAGTTAAGAATTCAAACCCAGATCTTCTGACTTGAAGTTCAGCGTTCTTTTCACTGTGCTGTTCTGTCTTTAAGTCCCCTGTCTGTACCCGAGGAGAGCTCGAATGGCTTGCTCACTCGGTAGCTGCTGGGCTATGCATTTGTTGCCCCTGAGTTGAAATTCTAGAATGTTCTGTGACTTGAGGAAATCACAGCAACTCTCTAAGTTTTGGTTTGTCCCTTTAGAAATTCAGAATAGTTCATACAGAAGAAAGTAGCATAGCATTGAACAAAAGGAAAATGTTTTGATGTAGGAATAACTATAGGGAACAGGGTGTGCAGTTCCCTGTTTCGAGGAAAGAGAGATGATGCCAAAAACTAGCTTTATCCTCTGCATTCTTGTACAAAGCACATACACCACAAAAGTTTCCATTGGAACAAGGTCTCCTTATTTTCCAGGTAGATCTCAGGGTCGCTTTGGGTGGGTGGGAATCGTTCCTCTCTCTTTGCACGCACCCCTGTGCTGCCTCATCCTGCCCACAGTGTAGCCTCAGGGAGCCAATTCTGAATTTGACGGGATAAGCCCAAGACAGTGATTTGCCAAAAATGGGCCCCAGCTTCCACTCACCTTGTGGGGAGGAAGGGGCACAAGAGAAGAAACAAAGACTTTCGTTGTTTCAGTGTGTTTTTTCCTGGGCCTGCCTGGGGGATCCCTCCCAGGACAGAGAAATTTCTTTTCCTGTCTTTTCCATGAAAAGAAGCCCCTGAGGCCACAGGAGGATGGGGAGAGCTGGCAACCAGGCTGTCAAGAGGCTGACCCGAGCCTGGGGGTCTCAGAGTGAGAGAACAATGAAACAGCAAATCTGGAAGGGGCTTAGAACGTGGAATGTGGGGTGTTGGATCTAGAAGGAGCCTTGGAAACCATTTAATTTAACCCCATTATATTATAGGTCCAGAGGGGAGAAGGCACTTGCTTAAAATATCAAATCCAGATTCCTGAGTATAATCTTGAAGACTCTCCATAGCGTAGCCAAAGCCTCTCTCTCCCCTTACCCCACATCTTTTCATCCAGACCGACTGGTGTCTCTCCAATCTAGCCTAGCTCCCTTCCCTTCACCATCTTGATCCTATAGTTAACCTATTAAATAAAGCACTATCCTTTATCCATGAATTCCTTGTCCCTACAGTCTGCCCTCTCAGCTTCTACCCCAGAGCCTTGGATACTGCTGGAATAAAGCACGGAGATGCTACAAAGTGGATCTATAAAATTCATGCTATCTAACCTGACCCAGGCCCTCAACACTTCCCAACCATCTTTTTATTCCTCTCTAATTGTTGGTGTTTGTCCTTGGTTCAAAAAGGATCAATGACTTCAGGAGGAGGATGTCTTGATTTGCAAGAGAATTGGATTTAAGTGAGACAGAGCTGTGCAGAATGATCAGCCTTACTCTCTCCTCCAGGGTCATTGGAGTCCTGGGGTAAGATATCATAGGTCAAGATGACTAGCAATGATCCCTGATTAAATGACCAAACTTGGACAGAAGGGGCTGTGAAAAAATGACTTCTTCCCTTCACTGCAGAGAAGGCTTATAGCATGTATGACATGGTTTATGTGTTGGTTACTTTTACTCAGTTGCTTTTATTCACTCCTTGCCGAGGATGGATCATACCTTCTGTCTCCTTGGGTCCCCACCCTCGCTCCTCACTCCTAACCAGGGTCTTCTCTACTTTACAGAGAAGATTGAGGCTCTTCCTGTCTCCTCTTCCACCCCCTCAAAAACCTCAAAATCTTCCTCCATTCTCTGCTCCTCTGCTAGCATCTGAGAAGATAAGTGTACCCTTCCCCCTCCAAGGACCAGCTCTGTATGACGGATAGATACATACATACATATATAAATGCACAGATGCATATCTATCTACACATATATAATACATATATATGTATATATATATATATATACATATATAGTAGTGGGGAGGGATATATCCTATCCCTTCCCACATTCTACAGGATTTTGACCACTATACCATTACCCCTTTCTTTCCAGGGCCTTGCCATTCCTGTTACATTCTCCCCATTAGTATTTTTAACATGTGCTCCCATTTAATCATTTATCACATCTATGTGAATAACTCCCAAATCTACATATATCCACCACCCCAGTCTCTCACAAATCTTCCAGGCTCAGCAACCTGCTAATCTGGACATCTCCAGCTCAGCAAGCTCAGAATGAAACTCATTGTCTGCCCTTCCAAATCTACCCCTCCTCCCAATTTCTCTTTCCTATTGATGATACCACTATCTTCCCAGTCATATAGGCCCCCAACCAGGGAGTCTTACTTAATTCTTTCTTTTCCCTTGCCCACCTAAACAAGCAAATAGAGATGGTACAATAGATAGAGCATGGGGCCTGAAGTCAGAAAGAACTGAGTTCAAATCTAGCCTTAGACATTTCCTAGTTGGATGACTTTGCTTAGCAAAGTGCCTGGTACTTAATAAAAGTTTACTTCCTTCTTTCTCATGATTTCTATCCCCACAATCATTCAAATTCATTTGCTTCTTTCTATGTCTGCTGCCATCATCGGTTTCATCATTTATATCCTAGATTCTTCTGACTGGTTTCCCTGCCTCCAGTCTCTCCCCTGCACTGGGATCAGTTCAGATGGCTAGACTCAGTCATCTTAAATATAGCTGACAAAATAATCACCTGGTGCAGAAGTCTGATTAGAATACTATCTTAGAATACTATCTTGTTCAAAAGCCATTCAATGACTTTCTGTTGCCTACAAGATGAAAAAGGTGCCCCCTCAATTGGGCCTGTTACCATGTGGCTCCAACCTACCTGTCCAGCTTTCTTTCATATCACTCCCTGATATAACCTTTACCTTCCAGCCAAAGTCTAGTACTCATTGTCCCTTGAACTAGACTTGTCATCTCCCCCCGCCCCTCCCATCTTTAGGCAACTATCTTCCATGCCAAGAATGCATGTCTTCTTCATTTCTGCTTTTTGAAATCCTTGTCTTTCTGCAAGATTCAGCTCAGGTGACACCTCAACCCCTATCCCTTCACTGAAAATCTGTCTTTTCTTCCTCAAATTCTACTAGAACAGCTTGTCAGAATCTCACCTTTGCCTCCAACATATTGTATTTTGCATAACTCTTAACTGTTTCCAAGGCTCTACTCTGACTTCCCATTCCTCTGACTCACTAATCCAAAAACCCCTTCCTGCTCACCACTTCTTTATGGGTGCCATGTTCCCATTTAAGAGCTTACTCTGGATGTGCATGTTTACAATGAGGATTTTGTTTTTCTTGCTTTCTCAATTGGTTGGGGTGGGGGTGGTGAAGATGGATATTTTTTTGAAAATAAAATATTTTTTAAGAGGCAAGGGAAGGGAAGAAAAAGAAAGAAGAAATTTATATAACTTTATTATATATTTAAAAGGAATAGCAACTTGCACATAATAGATTTGAAGTTTCATTTGCAATCATTTTTTATTATACTATGCAATGGAAAAGCTTGCTTTATTCATATATTTAAAATAAAATAAGTTAATTTTTTAAAAAAGATTGTATCCTGGATTATTTAGCAACAAATGAATAGATCTTTGCTGGAAAGAGTGGTCAAAAGCCCCTTGAAAGCAGAGACCCTCTCTCTCTCTCTTCCTCTCTCCCTCACTATTTCTATCACCACAGCTTAGTATAATGCTTGGTACATAGTGAGAGCTAATACTTTGATCTATTCATTCATCATCCCTCTACATTACACTCATTAAAATGTAAGCTCTATGTGTGTAGGAGTTCTATAATTTTTATCTTTGTGATCATTTACTGGATTGAATCATCCCAGCAGAGTGCTGGTAAATGTTTAACAACAGGCTCTCCACCTTCCCCCCTCAAATGTACACACTACATCTTTAAGTTTAATTTGCATCATTATTAAGATTTTTTTTCTCCATCACTTTCTTAAGTGTAGGCAATCAACAACATAATAAATACATCAAACCCCGATTTAGAGCATTTGCCAGTTTCCAAGGTGTAAATGTTCTGAAAATTTAATAATTGGCTCTCAGGAGCTGGTAAAAGTCAGGCACCCCTGTATTGTCACTTTCCACATGCCTTTATGTCTTTTTTCAGACCCTTTTCTTGGTCTGGAGTAGTTTACTCCCCACCCCCAGCTAAATTCTTCCCATCACTCAAACTCCAACTCAAGTCCCACCCCCACCAGGAAGCCTTTCCTGATCACTCCGGACCACAAGGACTTGTCCTCCCTCTAGATTCTAATAGTCAAGAGTTGTTTGTTTGCTTTTTCCTGCTCTCTTGAATAGTCACTTAGCACAAACTACATGAGATGGTTTATGATCTTTTTATCCATTAGTTTTATCTGCATCCACATGTAAGCTTTTTGAAAGCAGGTGCATCTTATTCACTTTTGTATCTCTTCTTTCCTTCTCTTCTTCTCTCTCCTTTCTTCATACTTTCCCTGCCCCTTCTGACGGCACTTAGTAAATATTTGTTCATTGGTATAAAGGGAAGAATTCATTTCCAAGGAGCTGTGTTTTGAATCTTTATCTTTAGTCCTCCTTGACTGAGCTGGACTGACCAGGGTCTAGAGGCTTGAGAGATCCACTATTTCTAAACCATTGCCCCAGAAAATGTGGAATCAGAGGACTCAGGCGTTCAGTATGTTAACTAAGCAGATTTTCCTCCCCCAAATAGAAAAGAAAGTTTCTCAATATCTTTGGTCTTTCTTGTTTTATCTCCCTCCCACCCTCATAAATTTCAAGAGCAAGTGGGCTTTCCAGAATTTGTAGTCAAAATCCTGTGTAAGCAGATAGCATGCTAACTGGTGCAGCCCTAATAGAGGAGTCATCTGGCTCCTGACAGCGAGGTCGGCATGCCAAGAAGTACAGTACAGACTCCAAAAGGCACTGTTAAGGTTTCCTTCTGTGGGTTTTCTAAACTTTCACACTCCATAAGGAACCATTGAATATAGAACTTCTGAGCTGAAAAGGGCCTTAGAAATTAGCTAGTCCAACTTTTTCATTTTACAGAAGATTTTTTACAGAAAATGAGGCCCAGGAAAGGGAAATGACTTGCTCAGGGTCACACAGACTTAGTAGCATAAATGGAGTAAGAATCCAGTTCCCAGGCTTTCCAGTATTGCATGTCAAATGTTGACTTGTCTGCACTATCAGTTAACAAATAGACATTTTTAAGTGTCTGCTCTGTGCCATGAGATTGGAGGTCAGCACAGGAGATCGCCCAGTGGACTAATATAGATGGAGAAAAAAATCCAGGACTGAATTCTGTGGGACAGCTATGGCGAGAAGACATAATACGGATGAAGATTCAGCAAAAAGACAGAGAAGGAGTGGTTAGATGGGTAAGAGGAGAATCAGGACTGGTGCCCTGAAAACCTAGAAAGAAGAAAGTACGAAGGAGAAGGGGGCAATCAGCAAAGTCAAAGACTGCAGAGAGGTCAAGAAGAATAAAGCTTGAGAAAAGGTCACTGGACATGGCAACTAAGAGATGACTGGAAACTTCGCAGATAGCAATAAGATCAGAAGCTAGATTGTAAGAGGTTAAGAAGAGAGAAAATGAAGCATAAATTGCAAATGGCCTTTTTCAAAGAGATTAGCCACAGAGTGCTGAAGAGATACAGGAGGATAGCTGTCAAGGATGGAAGGATCAAGTGTCTTTGTTTTCCAGTAAAGAGGGGACATGGACATGTTTGTAGGTAGTAGGGAATGAGTCAGTAGATAGGGAGAGGTTGAAAATAAGTGATGGAGTTGGGATGACAGAGGTAGACACTGCTGGAGGAGACAGGATGGAATAGGGTCAAGTTAGCAGGTAGAGGATTAGCTTTGGTAAGGAGTAAGGCCACTTCATCATGTAAGATAAGGTAAAGGAGGAGAGAGTGGCAGAAAGCATATGAGTGACAGGAGATGTGGCAGAGAGAAGAGAAAGCTCACAGCAAATGGCATCAATTTTTCTGCAAAATCTGAGGCAAGGCTCTCAGCTGAGAGAGGTGGGGGAGGAGGAGCCATGAGAAATTTGAGGAAGAATGAGCAGGTTTGGAAGAGATGCTATGGAGAGTAGGCTAGTGATATGGGAGATACAGTAGGACTGCCTAGCAGCAGTGAGGGCCCAGTTGATAGGTTGTGTAATGTAAATTTGTAGAGGAGCCTGTTGAAATGGTTATGTGATTTTCTCTATATCCATTCAGTAGCACATGTGGAAGGAAGGCTATGAAAAGTGGGAGTGGTCCAAGGCTGAAACCTGACAGCTCAGGTGTAATCAGCAAAATAAGAGGGCTAGGGATTCAAGAGGAGACAGTATAGAGCTGGATTGGTCTACCAAAGGGTCAAGATAGGGAAGGGAAGAGAGAGTGACTAATATAGAGGAGTTGGTCTGGGAGAGAATTAAGGGATCAAGGGATTGGAGGTTATGGTGTGAATAAAGAGTATGGTTTGGTAAGGGAAGGGACAGGTGAAAAGTCAATAGATTATGGGGATTTATGAATTCTTGAACATGGAGGTGTTACATTTGTGGGTGATGGCAAGATGAATGTTATGACCATCTTTGTGTGTATCTGACATGGGGTGCAAGAGTAGGTCATAGGAAGTGAATAAGATGTGGCACTTAGTGGTTAACATGTTTGAGGGAGAGTCAGTATGTATGTTGAAGTCCCCTAGTATGAAGGCAGAGTTGGGAAGGAGGTAAAAATTGTAACCTAAGTAGCAAACTCAATGAGGAAGAAAGAAAGTGACCTGGAGGTCTATAGACAACAGCAATTTTTATTATCCATAGGATTATAAAACAATAATAGCTTACACAAAAGAATCAAAAAGCACTTTCCATCCATTATTTCATTTTGAACCCAACAACAACTTTGTGAGATAAGTCCTACAGATAATATTACCCATATTTTATAAATAAGAAAACACATTAAGGGAGGTTATGCGATGTAATCATGTAGCAATTGGGTGTCAGAAGTGGAATTCAAACTCAAGTTTTTCTGACTTAGGTCAAGCCCCCTATATGCCATGCCATACAGCTTTGAATAGATTTTTAGAGCTGTAATGGACACTAGAGGTCAGTTAGTCTAATATTACCATTTACAGATGAGGAAACGTGAGGTACAGATTGGGTAAGGGAATGGACTCAGACAAGGTCACCAGATATTAAGTGGTAGAACAAGAGTTCGAACTCAGGTCTACCCCAAATCCAATAGCATTTCCACTACAGCAACACTAGACCTAGGTATACCTAAACTAGCATTCAAAATCTTCCACAATCAGGATCCAAACTCCATTTTCAGCCTCGTTTCTCACTGCTACTTTCTACTCAAGCCCCGTTAGAATATTCTCCATTTGTTTTGAGAGGGGATGGCACAGCAGTTGGGGTTAAATGACTTGCCCAATGTCACACAGCTTGTAAGTGTATCAAGTGTCTGAGTTCAGATTTGAACTCAGGTCCTCCTGGGTCGGTGCTCTACTCACTATGTTATCTAGCAGCCCCAGAACACTGCAAACATTTTTCCACCTTAAATATATTCCCTCCATCCCTCTATCTTTATCTAATGAAATCCTAGTTTCATTTAAGACCTAGTTCAAATGCCACCTTTTTTGTGAAATTTTTATAATCCCACATTTGGAAATAATCTCTCTCTCCTGAATTATAACTCTTTGCAATATTTGATAATAACAATAATTCTCATTTCTGTAGTGCTTTAAGGTTTGCAAAAAACCATATGATAAATAGGGGTAGTTAGGTGATGCAGTGGATAGAATGCCAGGTCTAGAGTCAGGAAGACTCCTTCCTCAGCTCAAATCTGGCCTCAGAAACTTACTAACTGTGTGACCCTGGACAAATCACTTAACCCTGTTTGCCTCAGTTTCCTCTTCTGCAAAATGAGCTGGAGAAGGAAAAGGCAAACTACTCCAGTAGTTTTGCCCAAAAAAAAACCCAAATGGGGTCATGAAGAGTTAGACATGACTGAAACAACTGAACCACCACAAAAATATGATAAATATTAATCAAGACAGTGCTAAGCTTTTGCTTCATACTCAGCAAATTAGTAAAGATGAGAATAGTCAGTATTGGAAGGGTTGTAGAAAGATGAGTATCCTAATACACTAATCCTAATACAATATCCCTGTACGCTATGTGAATTGGTCTAACGATTCAGGAAAGCAATTTGTAATTATTCAAAGTGTCTAAAATGTCTATCCCTTTGACTTGAAAATCCCACTTCAAGGCACATACTCCAAGAGGGAGAGTGATAAAGGTCCCGTATACACTAAAATATTTATAATATAACTTGGTGTGATAACAAAGAAATGGAAATGAAGTAGAAGACCTCAAGTGAGGAATGGTTGAACAAATGGTGATACATCTCATGCCTTGATCATTGCAATAACCAGCTGGTCTGTCTTGCCTCAAGCATCTTCCCACTCCAATCCATTCTCCAGTTAGCCATCAAAGTGATCTTCCTAAAACACAGGTCAGATCATGTCACCACTTTCCTCCTCCTTACCTCCATCCCCCACCCCAAACTCAATGGCTTCCTATTGCCTCCAGGACCAAATACAAAATGCCTTCTTTTGGCATTCAAAGCCCTTCATAACCTAGATCCGTTCTACTTTTCTAGTCTTCTTACACCTTCCTCCCCAATATATACTCTTTTCCATCTAGTGACAGGTATAGCCTCTTGGCTGTTCCATAAACAGGGCACCCCATCTCTCAGCACCAACTATTCTCTTTACCTACCCCCCATGCCTGGAATTCTCATCTCTTTCTACTCTGACTTCCTTTAAGTCACAACTAAAATCCTCTCTCCTATAGGAAGCCTTCTCCAACCCTCTTACTTGCAGTGCCTTCCCTCTATTAATTATTTTCTATTTATCCTATATATAGTTTGCTTTGTATATATTTGTTTGAATGTTTCCCCTCCCCATTTCATTGTAAGCTCCCAGAGATTAGGATTGTCTTTTGCCTTTTCATATCCCCAGCACTTAGCATATTTTATTTTCATTTTTCCCCCCAAAAGATGGGACAATTCACTTTTTGTCCTGTGCAGTTTTCATTTAAAATTTCTTGAAACATAACTGAAAAAAACAGGCTTTAAAAAGCCTTAACTAGCCTTTAAACTCAAATCACTCTGGCCAATAATTGCCCCCTGCCCAAGCTTCTGTGCTCATAGTTTATATTTTAATAACTTAGAGTGAATGGAAATAGCAATTGTATTGTGTTCTGGCCAGTCTTCCCTTAAGTATTCCCCTTAATATTTTTTGTAATGGTAAAAATTAGGCCATCTTTTGTCTCAGTTCTTACTTAACCCTTAATCATTGAATGGATGTTTCCTAAGACAAAGTGAGATCAGGAAAAGATCTTAATTTACAAAGTCCAAAGTCATCCACTGCATCCTGGGCCGTCACCATCAGTCTTGACTTTTGTCTCGTCACTGGACTTCAATGACTCTGGAGGAGAGAGTGAGGCTGATGACTTTATGCAGCTCTGTCTCACTTAAATCCAATTCACTAGCGAGGAAAGACATCGCCCTTGCAATATCATTGATCCTCTCTGAGAATGAAGGACAAACAATAACATTAATCCTGTATATAACTTGCTTTATATATAGTTATTTGCATGTTGTCCATGCAATTAAACTTCTTGAGGAAAGGGACTATCTTTTGACTCTTTTTTTCTTTTTTATCCTTAGCATTTGGCACAATGCCTGACCCATAATAAATCAGGATAATAAATAATATTAAATAAATAAATAAAATAAATATTAAATAAATAAAATAAATAAATAATAAAGGATCTTAATAAATATTTGTTGATTGAAATGATTATGCTATGAGAAATTATAAATATGATGAATACAAAGAAACATGGAAAGACTCAGGTGAACTGATACAAAGTGAAAAAATCAGAACCAGGAAAGAAGCAAGTATACACAATGACTACAATATAGCAACAGTAAAAATGGAAACTGAAAACTGGGAAATCATTATGAATAAGCTTGACTTCTAGGAAGAGATGTAAGAAAGCACCTCCTTTCTTTGGAGAGATAGGAGACCATAGGTACGGAACACTGCATATAATGTTAGATTTGGTCAATTTGTTGGTTTGGTTTTGTTAAACTGGTATTTTGCCTATTTTTATTCTTTGTTATGTTAGGAGTGCTTTGGTTCACAGACCTGGGTCTATGAATATATACACATATAGGTAGGTATGCATACGTATACATATATAACATATATGTATACACACATATATACAAACTCATATATACATATAGATATATAATTGTATTTCAATATAATTGGTTTAATTTGTAATCCTGTATACTTCATTTTTTACACTGGAAAACATTATTCTGAGAAGGGGTCCACAAGCTTCATTAGACTGCCAAAGGGATGCAGGATGCCCCCAAAAGTTAAGAACTCCTTTTATAAGTGATGACTCTCTGGGTCCAAGGAGAGGCACATAGTAGGAAATGAAGTTAATATAAACACAAAGATAACAATAAAGGTTTATTTTTTTTTTAAGTTTTACAAAGCTCTTCCTCCAAAGCAGCTCTGTTATGAGGTAGGGCTGGACAAATCACTTGACCTCTGTCTGCCTAAATTTCCAATAAAATGTGAATATTAGTTCTCACCTTCTAGATGGTTTAAAAGATCAAATGAGATGATTGTAAAACACCTTAAAGTCCCATTATATACAACTGTCATCGCTGTTATTATTTAAGCTCTGTTAGAGATTAACACTACACTGAGACTTTTGGAACACACCATATATCCCTTTAAGAAAACGGGGCCTCAAGACATCACACATCATTAGTAGCAGAGCCAGCACTGAGACTAGAGCCCAGGTCCACAAATTTCTAAACCAGCGCTCTTTTTTTACAGTACCTTGTTGCCTCCAAGGACTATTTCTTGTCATGAATGAAATTTAAAAATCTTCAGTTCTATTCCCATCAGTAGGGCCTATTGAAGGATGTAGGTGAGGTCAATTCTAAATAAGGATACCTCATGATTTGTTATACAAGAGACCTTAAAGATTATCTCATTTGTGGTGACCAGCTTTTTTTGGGGGAGGGGGGAATTGTTGTTGCAGACCCTTCGGGAAGCCTGATGAAACCTATAGACCCATTCTCAGAATGAAGTTTTTAAATACATACAATACAATACATAGGATTATAAGGGATGAGCCTGGTGTGGTAGTCTGGAGCCCCTCCTGCTGCAGAGACTGAGGCTTGTGGAGCAATAGAGTGGGAGTTCTGAGCTGTAACAGGGCTAAAGCCAATCAGGAATCTATATAAAGTCCAGCCTCACTACAGTGAGTCACTGGGAGAGGACCACCAGGATGCCTAAGGAAACTCAGACTGGACCAGGTCAGGTGAAAGCTTCTATGTCTATCAATACTAGGATCCATCCCAAGAGTGCCTAGTGCTTCCAGCCTAGGTGAGATAGGGACCTCTAATCTTTAACAACAACAATGAAAATAATATCATTGAAATTAAAATGTAGTTTTACCCCATCCAAGCCCATGAACTCCCCCAAAACTATCCACAGATCTCCACCCGGGTTGAAAACTGCTAATTTAATCCAGACTCCTTGTTTTATTTAATTATCTTATGGCTATTTCTATTTATTCTTTTTATATTTATTCGACATACACTTAAATATGTCCATATCTCTCCAGATGGAATGCAAACTCCTTAAGAGAAGGGATTGCTTCATTCTTTATCTTTATAGGTGCAGTGTCCAACCCCATGTCTGGCATGTATTTGGTGGGCAATAAATGCTTGCTGATTGACTGAGGAGGAAAGTGAGGAATAAAGAGGAACTGGAACCTCCCTGGGTGGGGGTGGGGAGTGTAGCTGGGTGGTGACAAGGATAGAGCCTTAGGCTTAGAGTCAGTAGGACCTGAGCTTGAATCTGACCTCAGGCACCCACTAGCTGCGTGACCCTGGCCAAGTCATTCAACCCTGTTTGCGTCCATTGTCTCATCTGGGAAAGGACATGGCAAACCACTCCAGTATCTCTGCCAAGAAAACCTCAGATGGGGGTCATGGAAAGTTTGATACTACCAAAAAGACTCAACCACTTGTCTAAGGTTGCCCAGCTAGTAAGGAGTGGAACCTGTATTCAAATTCAGTTCCTTTTACTCTAAGAGACAGTGGTCTCTTTACTACCCTTTAAACTGCCTTTCAAGCCAATCTGAATATTAGACTTGTGTTGACCTAACACTATTTCTAATGGTTTATTTATTTAACTGTCCTCTTAAGTGACTCTTAGCACTTCAAAGGAGTTTTAGAAACACTAACAATTAATCGTCTCAGTGAAAGCCCCTTTTATTATGGCTGTAGATGCTAAATGCCCTTAATGAAGACTGCAGCCACCAGTAAAATAAACAAATCATTAAACTAAGAACCCAAGTACAGAATAAACTAGGCCCTGGTCAGTGACTTGCTGATACTTGCTGGAAGTTACTCCAAAGGAGTCTGAAACAAGTCTTTACTGTGAGACTTAGACTAAGCCATGAAAATTAATCAAATATTGATTAAGTGCTGCCTGTATACAGAGTCCTATGATGGGTTGGGATAAGGGGTAAGGGAATACAGAATCTCAATATTGGTCCCTGACCACTTCAATCTTCCAGTCTCAGAGAGGGAGAAGCACAGATAACTACACCATATGTAGACAGAATAGAGTGAAGGCTTTGGTGTCAAGAAGGTTCACGTTTGATCTTTGCCTCAGACGCTAACCATGTGACTTGGGGAAATTAGTTATCCTCTTTGGGCCTCTGTTTCCTCATCTGTAAAATAAGGTGGTTGGACACCATGGTCTCTGAGATTCCTTTCAACTGTACGTCCATGAGCCTGTGAAAATTACATAATAACTGCGTCGCTGTTGTTTAGTTGTGTCCGACTTTTTGTGATCCCATCTTGGATTTTTCTTGACAGAAATACTGGAGTAGTCTGCCATTTCTCCAACTTCTCCAACTCATTTTACAAATGAGGCAACTGAGACAAACAGGGTTAAGGGACTTGCCCAAGATCACACAGCTAGTAAGTGTCTGATACCAGATTTGAACTCAGGAAGTCTCAGGCCTGGCACTTTATCCACTTTTCCACCTAGCTGCCCAAATAAGTGTGTTAGAGATGTGCAAAGAGTTACTTGCAGCTCAGGAGATATAAGTCATTATCAACAGAGAAAGTCTCTAGGAAGATGTGTAGGACTTTCAAAGGTGAGTAGGAATTAAAGAAGTAGAAATAGAAAGGGAGGGCACTCTAGCCATCAGGAATAGCATGAACAAAGGGGCTAAGGAGAAAAAACACAGGACCCAGTACTTAGTAGCATGCCTCATGTAGTAGGTGCTTAATAAATGCTTATTGACTGACAGGTCTGGGCAATGGTCAGCAGTTCAGTTTCACAAGAGTATATAGAGAAGAGTAGTATGATTCTGTCAGGAGTGTAAGAGTGTCCAGGCAGGGTATTGACGGATTCCCCAGTGCTTTGAGGGCCCCTTAGGCTCTTTTGCTGGGTCATCATCCATATCATGTTCTCTAACTGTGAGTGTACCCCAAGAATCTGTCCTAGATCTTATCTATGTTCTTGCTTGGTGATCTCATTGGGTCCTGTGAGTTCAGTTATAAGGGTGATTTCCAGCTCTACATATCCATCCTTAGTCTTTCTGAACTCGGAAAGAGTTCCAGTCTTACATCACCAATGTTCTGTCAGATACCTTCCCATGATAACTTTATAGCCACCTGAAACTCAGAGTATCCAAAATGGAATTCATTGTCTCCTCCTTCTCCAAACTATCCTTCCAAATTTCTCTAATTCTGTTAAGGGCATCAACAACCTTCTTAGTCACAAAGGTTTACAAACTCAAGAGTCATCCTCACCTCTTCCCTTTTCCCTTGTACTACCAACATTCAGACAGTTGCTAAGTCATCTTATTTCTAATTCCCCAACATCTGTATCCGTCCACTTCATGGAATCATCACCCAAATCCAGGCCTTTGTTCCCTCTCAATTAGACCGTTGCAAAAGTCTCCTAATAGGACTTCCAATTTCTCTCTTTCCAATCTGTCCTCCACTGAGCAGCCAAAATTGTTTCCTAAAGTACAACTTTGACCAAATAACTTCGCTACTCAAGAAATTTCACTGACTCCCTATTATCTTGAAGATAGAATACAAGCACCACATTGACATTTAAAGCCCTTTCATTCTGTCTCCAACCTACCTTTCCGGGCTTGTTGCATATCACTTCCCTTCATATGGGCTACATTCTCTATTATATACTGCATATTCCAGTCAAACAGGCTTCCTTGCTATTCCTCAAACTTGGCACTCCATCTCCATCTTCCATGCATGAAATGGACGCTCAATCGACCATTTCAATAATGAGCCTCAGACTAAGAAAAAGTTCTTCAAACTAGGAGGATGATGCACAACAATAGAATTGTGTTTGGATTGAAGATGAAACTTGGCCACACCCCAGAGATATTCTGTAAATTATTGAGTGAGTTAAGAAAAGGATTCATTCCAGAAAGTGGAACAAGTGTGGTTTTCCAGAATACCCCTGTAAGCTGACTGGGTCTAAGGAGGTAGGGAAGAGATACTATGGTTTTGGTCTTAGCCAAGTCTTATACTATGCCCTCTCCCACCCCTCTTTGGCTGGAGGAAGACCTTGCAAATTATGAAAGGGTCTGGAGGATACTGGACTTCTCATCTTCTCGTTTATATCTTAGTGGTCTCCCCAGATCATCTGATGGCAATGTTTGCATCAGGATCAAAGACAGATGGATACAGATTTACTATTTCCCAGGAGAACTTTCTGAATGTTTCATAAATGAGAGAAAAAGAAGTATATGCAACTGGGAGCCACATGTGCTTCCTCAATCTGCACCCACTTTCCCTTGGACTTTGGTCATACTTGTGGGAGAGTGTACTTCCTATTTTAGGGGGGATGTTTTTGCCGACTGTTATTAATGGACCACCTTAATATATGCTGTAAGATAGCTAACTGGTGCATTGGATAGGGTACCTGACCTGGAGTCAGGAAGACCGGAGGTCACTTTCTGCGTCACCCTGGGCAAGTCATTTAACCTCTTTGCCTCGGTTTCCTTAACTGTAAAATGAGGATAATAACAACGCCTACTTCCCAGGGTAGTGAGAATCAAATGAGAAAATATTGGTAAAGCTCTTAGCACAGTTCTTGGCACATAATAGGTGCTCTATAAATACAAGCTGTTGCTGCTGCCCCTTTGAAAAGTGTGAGCTGACTAAATTGATTCCCACCTGATAACCCTGGAGGCAAGCACCACTGTGGGGGCTCAAGCCAATGGCATTAGAGAATGAGTCCTTGGGGATGCCCCTAGCGTCCTGAGGGGAAGCTGTAGCTAAAGCTTGGAGGAAGGAGAGGTCTAATTTGTGAGAGTGAGAGTTGAGAGAAGGATCATGAGAGCATATATGGGCTACATGCCCCCCCCCAAATGTAAGCTCTAGTCACACACCTGCTGCTTTTATATAAGATCCCTGAGGGGTAATAATAGGTGAAGGGACGTCAAAGGCCACCTAAGCCAACCCTTCATTTTACAGCTGAGGAAACTGAAGTCCAGGGAAGTAGAGGACAGGAGCTATTTTTCTTTTTGTCTTTGCATGCCCAATACAAGACACTCCATCTCTTGGGTCTGGGCATTCTCTCTGGCTGTCCCCCATACCTACATGCTCTCCACCTACATGTTCTCCATCCCTGGCTTCCTTTTAGTTGCAACCAAAATCTCATCTTTTACAGGAAACTTTTACCAACCCCTCTTACTTTTAGAGTCTTCTCTCTGTTAATTATTTCCTATTTATCCTGTATACAGCTTGCTTTGTATATAGTTGTCTGCATGTTTTCTCCCACATTAAGCTCTTTTAGGGCAGGGACTGTCTTTTGACTCTGTATTCTCAGAACTTAGCACAGTGTTTGATACATAGTAGGTACTCAGTAAATGTAGTTGTGCACTGAATAAATACTTGGTGGATTGGATCAGACTGAATTGGACTGGAACGGATAGAACTGGATTGGATTGGACTAGAGTGGCCTGGATTGCATTGGATAGACTGAAGTGGACTGGACTGGATATGAGAGGTAAAGGAAGGTTGAGAAAGATCAGGATTCATTATCCCTGTCCATTAACCCTGTGATTTGAACATAGGAGACCATGGATGATGGTGTCACAGAGAGAAAGAATGAGAAGAAGGTTTTAGGAGAAAGTTGACATGCTTGGTTTTAGACAAATTGAACACTTTGGTAATAAGAAAAGGCAGGGGCATAGCAGTATCTCTACCTCAAGAACTCCCAGTAGGGTTAGGTAAGCTTTAAACCCTTCCTTGAGACCATCTGAAAATAACCCCATGTTATACTGTGCCATTCTGAATAGAAGTTGCAAGAGGGCTTGGTTTCTGAGTTGGAGAAGAGCCCTGTGGTATGGAAAAGTCAAGGAAGGTTTCCTGTAGTGCATAGGCTTTGAATAACTGAAAAGCATTTTGGATCTGAAGTCTTCGGTAAGGGTGACAAAGAAGAGCTCTGGAGACGAGGTCAGAGGGTCTGGTTTCAACTGCTGGCTCTCTTGCTTACTCCCTCTGTCATCATGAACAAGTTGTTTAGTCATCTCTGGGCCTCAGGTTCTTCATCTGTAAACTGGAGATGGTATGACTGGGTGACCTCTAAGATTTCTGCCAGTTCTCAGCTCCATGAGTTCTGATCTCTTGCTCTTGGCCTCCATACAAGCCCCTCTGGGAAAGCGAAGGATGAGTCAGCTTATTGTCATCTGTCTGGGGGTGGCTTAGGTACAGCCCTGGGTGGAGGCAAGAAAAAGGACTTCCAGCCACATACCTGTTGCTTTAGAGTCCAAGATGCCTTGGAAGAAGACAGTGGGTGTTGACCAAAGTCACCAGGTTTTCACCATGCCTTTTGTTGATGTCGACCTCTTTTTGGTCAGGACCTAGGGTTTTATTAGTACAGAGAACTTCGCATGTAGATGCTCCTACTGATGCAAATCTGCATCTTATTTGTAAATCACAGTTTTAGAACTGACCGGGGCATTGAAAAGTTAAGTAATTTGCTCATGGTCACATAATTGGAATGTATGGAAGCAGCACCTGAATCCCGGTGTTCCAGATTCCAAGGCCAGTTCCTTCTGCATTCCACCATACTTCCATAGGAGTCCAAATTTTCTTTCTTCTTTCCTTTGCCTTGCCCTGAGGGTCAGGTGAGGGAAGATAGGATGACTTTTCTCAGGTTGAGAAGGATTGCAACTTAAAAAAGGGAATTCAATTTAACATTTTTATTAACTTTTAAAATTTATTTGATATAATTAAATTAAATGCAATTATTTCATTTATTTAGCATTTATTTTATTTAACATATTTATTAAAAGCTTGCTATGTGTCAGGCACCATGCTAGGTTTTGAGGATGCAAAGATAAAAAGGAAATGGTCCCTGCTGTCAGGGAAGGTATGTTCTATAAGGAAGAAATGGATGGTGTTCATGTAGCAGACCTTAGAGCATCTATATGTAGTTTACTTCCTGAAAAAAACAAAAGATAACAAGAAAACCCTTGGGTCCTTATTTACTTAGAACTTTCTCCAGGAATCTTTTGACAAATCAGGGACAATAAAAAGTCTATATGTGGAATTCATCCTTACCCTTCAGGACTGCCCCTTTCCTCACCTCACTCCTAACTTCTTGGAGATGTGAGAATCTGTCTTGACCACCTTAGGAGGCTAGAAAGGGGATCTATGGGAAAGGACCTCTCCCTCCCAGAAATATAGCATCAGGAAGAGACTGGTTAACTTTGCTAACCAAACCCTAAAGGGGCCTTGCTTGACAATGTATAATAGGTGTTGACTCCAAAGACCGAGGGCCTAGGTTCAAATCTTGCTGTTATTATTACTTATTATTTCTGGCCTGACCACCAGCTTCACTTCTTTGTGACTCTCCTAGGTCAGCTTCACTTCTTTGTGACTCTCCTAGGTTTCCTCATCTATAAAATGAAAGTCTGGACTTCATCACATTTAAGGTTCCTTCTAGCTCCAGATCTATGATCCTGTGAATTCATGTCATGCCATGATTCAATCAAAACCAGTTATAATGAAAGTCAACTATGTGTGAGGGTCTGAAATGCTACACGTTAGACCAGATGGACACCCACTGGTGCTTCCACAAAGCAACCCTGGGGCACACTCAAGCGGGGAGGATAGGTCCCCTAACCTTTCTCCTTTCCAAATCTCTGTCCAGGCCCCCATCAGGCCAATACACTCCCTAATCCAACTGGAAGTAGGGCCAGTCCTCTTCCCAAACTGAGCTGCTCAAATCCCAGAGACCCAACCCTAATTTGGCCTCCAGAGCCTCTCACCCCAACAGCAACAACAGGGGATGAGTCCAACAAGACACACTGGGAACAGCCGGATTCAATTTCCAATGCACGTGGGTTTAGATGTTACTGGAAAAAATGCTGGGGGTGGGGGGAGCAGAAGGAAGGCAGAGACGGATATGTGTTTTGGGGGTTTGCCCAAGAGAGTCCCAGACAACCTCCAAAGTCGTGTGGCGAGAGGTCTGACGAACCCATAGCGTCTCTCAGGGGCCCAGCAGCTTCTCCGGGTCCTGGAAAACGTCAAACAGGGGAGCTGGGATTCACAGTGGAGTCATAAACCCAATTAAAGGGCTGAAGGGCAGGATTTACAAGCCTGGGATGGGGAGCTGCTCCCTCCTGGGCTGACTCAGCCACTGGCAGGGAGGGGGAGGGGTGGGTAACCTGGCAAAGCTCTGCCAACACTGAACCAGCAAAGAAGGGCAGAGATCCCAGAGGCCAGAAAGAAACACCCGCCAGGAAAACTGGGAGAAGGTGGAGAGGGTGGAAGTGGCGAGTGAGGACTGTGGGAAAGTGACCTAGAATGCATTTCCAAATCCAGCTCCACCTCCACCTCCTCTAGGAAGCCTTCTGTGATAGCTTCAGCCAACGCCAGTCCCTCCCTTTCTCACCTTTCCATGACTATTTACCATGTATTGTGGTATTTACCGCAGGCTGCTTTATGTAGTTCTTAATATAATGCCCAGTACATAGCAGTAGATGTCGATCAAATTTTTGTTCCCTAGAATATGTCAAAGGAGGAAGGAACCTTAGAACCTAGGATGTTAAAGCTAAACAGGGCCCTAGAAAGTAGAATGGCAGGAATAGAAGGGACTTCTGAACATAAAAATGCAGAGCAGTAAGATCTTTTTGAAGAGGAAGCTGATGGTTTGGTGGATAGAGTGCTGGCCCTGGAATCAAGAGGACCTGGATTCAAATCTGATCTCTGATGCATCTTAGCTGTGTGACCCTGGACAAGCCACTTAACCCTGTTTGCCTCAGTTTGCTCATCTATAAAATGAGTTGGAGAAGAAATGGCAAACCACTCCAATATCTCTACCAAGAGAACCTCAAATGGGGTCATGAAAAGTCAGGCATGACTGGACAGCAAAAAGGGCTCTTTAGAACATCAGAGTCAAAGGAATGTTTTAGATGATTTAGTCTAATGCCTTTACTTTGTAGATGGAGAAACTGAGGACTAGAGGGGCAACCCTCACTTGTGTGAATTTATATAGCAAATTATAGCAGGATCACGATTAGAACATGGGTCTCCTGACCCCCAGGTCAGTATTCTTTGTAAAGCCCCATACTGCATGTGTTCCCCATGTGCTCAGTCTCTTCAGTTAGACTGTTATCTCCCTAATAGGGATTGTGTTGTATACTCCCCATGCCTGCACCCATATACACACTTATACATAAACACACACACATATACGTATGTATAGATACATGCATGTGTGTTGTATTTGTCCTTCGTTGCTGAAGAAGACCATGCCATTGGAGAAATGATGACATGCTTGCACTTGACTTTGTTTTGAGTGAGGGAGGGCTGTGCAGGTCACCAGCCTCACATCTCCTCCAGAGCCATCTGAATTCAGTGACCAGATATTCATCAGGATGAGATGTATGACATGCATGCATGTATATGTGCATGTATGTGTATATATGTTTCCATCATATATTTCCATATGTGTGCATAGATATGGATCTATATGGATTTTTTTGGCCCCTAGTGCAGCTGTTGTCCTCTTGTGTTGTTCAATTGTTTTTCAATCATGTCCGATTCTTCATGAGCCCATTTGGCGTTTCTTGGTAAAGACACCAGAGTGGTTTGGCATGTTGTCTTAACATGACCAAATATGGAGAGCTAGGGCAGCTGGCTGGTGATGCAGTAGATAAAACCCTAGACCTGGAGTCAGGAAGACTTGAGTTCAAATCTCTCTCCTGTTTGACCCTGGGCAAATCATTTGACCTTTGCCTCTGTTTCCACATCTGTAAACTGGGGATATTAATAGCATCTACTTTTGAGAGTTATTGTAAGGATAAAATGAGATAATATTTATATAGAACTCTGCAAACCTTTAAAGCACTATATAAATGCTAGATATTGTTGATACTCTTATTAAAGGTGAGCCATCCTGGGAGTGTAGGTTCAGAACCAGGAGTTAGTCTAAGAGGAAAATGCTATGAAAAGTATGAGCCTGTGTGATGTCAGTGAAAGAAAAGGTTTGTTTTTCCTTTCAATGCAACAAATATGGATTACCTTTCTAGCTTTGTTTTGCTTTACAGACTCAGCCAAACAGGATTACAAGTTGTTTCCTGAGCTCATCCCATTTTTAACTCTGCCCCTTTGTTAGACTGAGCTTCTTGAGGGAAGGGACTTGTCTTTTGCCTTCCTCGGCGTCCCCGGCCCTTAGCACAGTGTCTAGCATGTAGGAGTTACTAAGTGCTTGTTAACTGAGTGAGTGACTGTATTTGTGCAGGCTGACTGTCCCTCGACATCTGGACACCCCTGGGAACAGGGAATGTCCTCATCTCCACCTGTTGACATCTGTTACTTTCTTCAAGCCCCAGCTGAAAGGCCACCTCCTCCATGAAAGCTTCTGGGAACTCACCTTGGCCTGGATGAAAGTGCTCTCTCTCTCCTACTTCCCATTTTTCTAGATCACTTGTGCTTGACTCTTTCTTTGCTTCCTTCACGTCCTTCTTCTTTCCGTACTTATTTGGGTATATACCCATCCTCTGAGCAGCTTGGTGACACAGTGACTAGAGTGCTAGGCCTGGAGTCAGGAAGACCCGAGTTCCAGTCTGGCCTCAGACACTCACTAGCTGTGTGACCCTGGGCAAGTCACTTAACACTGCCTGCCTCAGTTTCCTTATCTGTATAAATGAGTTGGAGAAGGAAATGGTAAATCACTCTGGTATCTCTGCCAAGAAAACCCCAAATGGAGTCACAAAGAGTCGGATACCACTGAAAACAACTGAAGAACAACAAACCCATGACAAAGATTATCTATTGAATAGGGCAGGGAGGGCAGGGCAGGGACTGTATCATGTTTTGTCTTTGAGGATCCAGCATGAAACAAAGGGCATTGTTCATTTTAGGCTGTCTTGATACATCTGCTGAATTGAGTTAAATCAATAATTATTTTCTCTCAAAGAGATACCTATAAGATGAAGAAATCAGACTCTATCTCTAAGGCCCCTCACAGCTATAAACTATAAATCATAAACCTGAATGAATTTCAGTCCACTTTGACTTCCACTTGAATATTTCCAGTGATGGGGAACTCACTATGTCCTGAGACAGCACATTCTATTTTTGAACAGCTCTGATTAGTAGAAAGGGTTTTTTGTCTTATAATTCTTTTAGGTGACACGAAGCCAAGGTTGTCTGGACACTCCTCTTGTATTAGGCAACTGTAAGGAGTAAGCCATAGAGCACTCCCAGAAGTGCTAATGTATCTGTGGAGCCTTCAGAGACAATGTGCAGAGAAGGCCAAGATAAGCTTAGAAAAGCCCAGTTCTGTTCAGAGGGAAAAAGAAACAAATACATGGGGTTCAGACCAGTTCCATGTCCCAGGGTTCCCCCAGAAACACAGGCTGGCTCCCTGCCCTTCCAGGGCTTCTGTTTGGACCTAAGGAAACAATCTCCCTAGTTGCCCCTTGGGAAAACTGCAAGACAGGTAAAGTTTATCCTTTGCATTTCTCCTTCCTCTGCCCCAGAGTGCCAAATGGCCAGTGCCCTCAGATGACCAGTTCACCAGATTTGTCTGGAACCCTTAAAGCTTGGAGGGATTCCTAGTGTCTTGGATGGCCCAGAAGACCTCTGATGGACAGAAAATGGACTATGGACTAAGATGAAACTGAGGGGGAAATGAATATAAAATCCTGCCCTTTGGTTTACATGATCAGCTGCACCAGGGTAGGATCGAGCACCTCAGGACAACTTACTCAGGAAGGAGCCAGTGTGAGACAGTGATCAGAACAGCCAATGTCCATGTGAGATAGTTCAAAAATATTTCTCAAGTGACTAACTACCCATATACACAGACTGGTTCTAGATGTTGGGAATATAAAGATTTTTGTAAATGACATAATCCCTTCCCTCAAGGAGCATGCAAGGAGGAAAGGTTTATACAGTCATTGTGGGGAATGTGATAAGAAGTTAATCAGAGATGAATAAAAGGATTGTCATGTAGTGGGGAGGGCCCAGGCCAGGTGAGATAGCATCCCTTAGTGGTGGACTCAGTTCTCAAGGTTGGGTGTCTTCTTCTAACAGCACCGGGAAGTCCAAAGCTGGATGCATGGGAAGAGCTCTAGGAATCTTTGCTGACAGATTATAGCAGTAAACTGACCAAGAGGACAAAATGAATGGCCACTGCTCTGCTATGCCCTGGGAAGGTCATAGGCTTTCTCCTGAAAGGGACTGGAAAATCGCCAGGGAACACTCTCAACCTGGACCAAGGAATGGGCTTAGAAGGCTACAATTTGGCTCACTTCGACAAAGATCTCTCTTTAGCCAGGGCACTGCCAAGGAAAACAAGAGAGAGGATTCAGCATTAAAGGTGAACATACTTGAGGAGTTTGAGTATGACGAATTATTTACACAGGTGTTGGAAAGGTACCCTCATGCCTTCCCCCTCCTTCAACTCTTTCCCCCATGGGTGCTGACTGATGTGACAATAGAAAGGGTTTAGTCACATGGAACTGCCCTTTGTGAATCAATAAGCCAGAGAGAATAGGTCAAGGAATCGCAGCCAATGGGAAGTGCACATACAATGAATGGTCTGGCAGTTGTGCGGATCTCTAGGAGCCCTCTCTTTGGGGAGCAGACTGGAAGGGTGGATGGGAGGGGAGGCAGCGAGGTCACAGGCTCTTCCTGGGCCCAACTTCCCCTTTGGACCTTGCTCTCTCCTGGAGTGAGAGGGTTAATCCAATAATATAAGCAAGATCAGGTATGTGAACGTGTGTGATTATGTGTATATATTATATGTACATATATGAGCATATGTCTACGCCAATGTGGTTGTGAAGATATGAACTTTGTATGGATATGCAGATATACGTGTGTCTCTTTCCAAACTTGTCTCCTCTTCCTCTCCTTCTTCCTCTCCCCATTGTTCTTTGTTACCCCCAAGCTAGGCTGGTCTCCTTCCCTTTCTTTTCCTACCCTCTTCAGTCTCTGCATTTGTTCATTTTGTCCGTGCCTAAAATGAACTCCCCATCTCACCCTGCTGAAATCCTCCCCATTCTTCAAGACCCAGCTCAGGTGACACCTTCTCCATGAAGCCTTCCTGGATGTCTGGCCCCAGGTGAAGCTGATGGCATATTCCTCAGCTCTACCTCTACCTCCACCACACTCTACCTGGACCCCTTATCACATCCTGCCTTGAATTATGATTATCTGCGTGAATGTCTTATCTCTCTTGCTCTACTATCAGATCCTAGAGGGCAGGGATCACATCTCAGTGATATGGTTATCTTCCTCAGCCCAGATCTAGGTGCCTGGCAGAGGGTCAGTATTTTTAAAACATTTTCCACAGAAGTGAATGTGAAAAAGTGTTTGTATATAAGAGCAGAAATTATATCTTCTTTTGTCTTGGGAGCCCTCAGCACTGAGCATGGACATGACTTAGAAAATAAATAAATTATTAGTAAATAAATAAAAGTAAATATTACTATTGAATGAATGCGTATTAAAGAGAGAGAAAATGTAAGAGTATATGGGAGAGATCAGACACCCTTCATCTCTATGCCAGTAAAAAGAGCTTATTTGGACTAAGAAGACCTGTTTCCCCATGGTTTCACTCCCACTACATTTGATGGCAGGGAAGATAGTGGAGACCCTCCCAGGGATGATACTTGGATTCAGGAAATAATTATAAGGAGTTCTGCTACTTACTAGCTGTGTCACTCTGAGAAGTCTTGTTCAGTCATCTCCAACTGTCCATGACCCCATTTGGGGTTTGTTTGTTTTTTTGACAAAGATACCGGAATGGTTTGCCATTTCCTTCTCCAGCTCACTTTACAGATGAGGAAACGGAGGCAAACAGCCTTAAGTGACTTGCCCAGGGTTACACAGCTAGTAAGTATCTGAGGCCAGACTTAAACTCATGAAAGTGAGTCTTCCTGACTGCAGACCCAGTGCTTTATTCACTGTACCACTTAATTTCCCTAAATAATTTCTCCTCAAATGAAGGGAATTTGATCATCTCCAAAATCCCTTTTTAGCTTTAACAGTGATTCTGGTCTCACTGACTCCCAAAGGTATCACACTCATTACTAGTCCAACTTGTAAAGTCTTTCTCCCTCGTACCAGTTCAATTCTTCCTCATTGTTCAAAACTCAATATAAGTCCTGCCTTCTTGAGAAGCCTTCCCTCATTACCCAAGTTCATAGACACAATATCAACCTTTTATCACAATCTGCCTCTAGAGGCTTGAAGGCATGATACAAAATGCTGCAGGTTTAGAGTGAAAAAGCCCAGGTTCAAAAACTTGGTTCCACATGTAGTAGCAATGTGACTTGAGCAGGTCATTTAATGACTCTTTGCCTCAGTTTCTTCATCCATAACGTGGGGATAAAAATGCACTGCCTAGCTCAAAGGATCGATCCCTACAATAATCAAATAAGATGACACATGTTGAGTCTTCCATAACCACAAAATGCTACATGGGACTAGAGTGTTAGTGCTTGAAGGGACCTTAGAGATCATCTGATCCATCTCTCATTTTACAGTCAGGGAAAGAGAGGCTCCCATAAGGTGAGCTATTGTTATTTCTTATACTACCTTCTATTGTTATTAAAAACCTGTAGGGGATTCCAACCGCCAGGCTCCTGAGAAGCAGACCCTAGAAACTATTGTGGGCTTTGCTTGGCGCTGCTTCTTCCCCCCAGTAGGCATTAAATGGACTTGGAATGCGAAAGATTTGAGTTCAAGTCTTGTCTTCATCAATGATAAGCTGTGATGATGGGTAAGTCATTTCCTTTCTCTGAATTGCAGTCTACTCGTTGGTGAAGTAATCCTTGTGCTACCCACGGCGCAGAATTCCAGGTATGGAGACAAGGGCTTGGGAAAGTCCAGCTCCAGCGGGGATTTTCTCTGGCTGTCCCCTGGGCCTCCAATGTGCTCCCTCCTCATTGCTGCCTCCTAGCTCTCCTGACTTCCTTCAGGTGATGGCTACAATCTCATTTTCTATAAGAAGCTTTTCCTGATCCCCTGTAATGCTGTTGACTGTCTCTAATTTGTCTGGATTAGATCTGGTTTATATGTAGTTGTTGGGATGTTTTCTCCCCCAGTAGACTATGAGCTGCTTGAGGTGAGGTACTTCCTATCTTTTGCCTTTCTTTGTATCTTCAGCTCTTAGCACAATGGCTGGCTCACAGTAGGGTGCTTAATAGATAGAAAAGGCTTTGTAAACATTAAATTTCTATCAAAGTGGAAACTAGTACTATCTTTCTAGCTCTGCCTGGGTCAGAGTCCTACACAGAGTTGAGGAGGAGGGTAAAGATAAGTATTTATGAAGAATCTACTATGTGCCAGGCACTGTGTGTAAAGCACTTTACAAATATTATCTCCTTTGATCCTGGGAGGTAGGCACTATTGTTATTCCCATTTTACAGTTGAGGAAAGGCAAATATGGTTTAAGTGACTTGCCTAGGATCTGACAGCTAAGTTTCTGAGGCTGGATTTGAACTCAGGTCTATCTTCATTCCAAACCCAACCCTCATACCATTATGTCATCTAGTTAGAATTATCCACTCATCTCTCTTTCTCCCCCTCCTTGCCCCATCCTGCCACAGAGCAATTTGCTACTGTCTTCTTTTTTTTCTTATTGGTGATTTCTTTAGAATAGGGAACTTTCCTGAGGAACTCCCTCTGCCAATGCAGATGAGCATTTTCTCTGCAACACAATGTTGTTTTTCTGGGGGCAGTGAGACTTTAGGTAACTTACTCAGAGTCACACAGCCAACCATCAGAGACAAGACACAAATCCACATCTGTTTGAATCGAAGGCTGCTTTTCCCACTAAGCTTCTCACCCTTGCGTTAGCTGATTTTAGTTTAGGGTCAATAAGCCTCTCTGGGGGAAATTTGTCTGAAATTATGGATGAGCTCTTGGCGTGGTGATAAAGGTGGAATCAGATGTTGAGATCACGTAGCTAAGTAGAAAGAGATAAGAACTGGGCCACACACTAGTTATAACTGGGTTAATCTCTCTGTCTGGGTTTCAGGTTTTCCATCTGGTAAAACAAGGCTAGCAACAATTGAAAAAAAAATCTGCCTCAGCTCAATAGAGGACTTTGGATAAATCATTTAATTCTATTATTAGCCATTGAGCGGTTAATTCCATCTCTGATGCTTACCACCTGGAAGATCTTGGGTAAGTCATTGGCCCTCCATTTCTACCCCTGTAAAATGAGGGGATTGGACAAAAAGGCTCTGAGGTTCCTTCCAGGATCTATGATCCTACAATCTTGCAATGTGTCAAGCCTGGCATTAAGTGCTGGGGATGCTTCTGTAGGTCTTGATCTAGTTGGCCAACTCATTTTCCCTTTCTTGGTCTCAGTTTCCCCATCTGAGAAATAACAAAATATCCCTCAGTGGGTTTTTCATGGGATGAGACAGGATGAGATGAGATAAACATGTGAAAGCACTTTATCCATATAGCACACTACCATTATGAATCTCTTTGATACTCTGGATCTGATGTAAGGAAAAGCGTGCTGAAGTTAAAAGTCACATGCAACACCATTACTTACTGTGTGATCTTGAGCAAATCACATAACTTCTCTGGGCCCCAATTTCCTCATCTGTTAAACGAGAGAGTAGGACTGCATGACCTCTGAGGTCCCTTCCAATTCTAGACCAAGGCTTCTGTGATCTATAATTTCATTGGGTCAGCTACTTTCCCCACAGATGCAGAACACAGCCCCTTGATGGGTTGTTGGGGCTGAAAAAAATCCTCTACCACTTGGCAGCCAATTTGGGGATGATCTTGTACTTGGCTAGGCTCTCCTCAATCCTGTACTTGGAGCCCTTCTAGTTTAGTAGGACCTGTCATGGCTTGATATAGGCTCTGAAAGCCCCCAGTGATGGAGCTCATCCTTGCAATCAGCCTCCTGGGACCTGAAGCTCAGCACTTCTAACATAGTGAACCCAATGGGGGATCTGGCCTAATATGGCTCCAATTGGATTCATTATAGTACAGAGGACAGAATCTCTGAATTTCAGAGGACCTAGGTTCATACCCTACTTAATACTGATTACCAGTTTGATCTCAGGTAAATTAACTAACCTCCCTGGGCCCCAGATTTAATCCTCTGTAAAGAGGGAGGAGAATTGGATTCGAGGGGCTCTTGTCTTTTCAAGCCTCTAGAGCTAAGATCCTGCTATCAAATAGGTCCTTGAGGCTCCAAGTTGGTGGAACCATCCTCATGGGGATACCTCTTAGAGGCACTCAGGTGGAGGGGATAAAGTCAGAAAGAATATTTCCTTAGACACTATCTGTGTGAACCTGGGCAAGTCACTTGACCTCTGTCTGTCTCAGTTTCCTCAATTGTAAAAGGAGTGCCTCTGTTGAAGGGTTGTTATATGACTCAAGTGAGAAAATATTTGTAAAAAGCTTATGTGCCTGGTGCATACAGAGTGCTTAATAAAGGCTTGCTCTCCCTCTTAGGCAGCATGCTGGGCTGGATGAAATACTAGACATGGAGTTAGGATGCCCTGGGTTTGAATCCTGCTTCAGACACTTTAGGTACGTGACTATGGCTGAGATGAATATGAGTTCTTATTATTGTTATTGACAATGGATGCCCTCTTCAGGGGACCCTTCTGAGCCTGTCACGATTGACAGCACCCAGCCCCAGTTCTCACATACAAAGAATCTGACATGGCCTGAGGATTGAGTGGAAAGGAAAATTTTTTTTTAAAGCCCATATTTAATGAAGAAGAATGCTAATAGTGGCACCAACAGACATCTGGGAGAATGTATTCGGCTGGATGAATCAAAACAAGCCCCTAAAAAAAATGTTCTTGTTTCCAAAAAGAAAACAGAACTGAAGCTTGATTTAGAAAGAAGTCAACAGAGACGGATGGATAGAAAAAAAGAAGCAGAGAGAGATGGAGAAATAGAAACGGACGGACAACAACAAGAGAGAAATAGAAACAATAGAGGAGACATCAAGACAGAGGTAGATCAACCGAGGAGACAGATAAAAGAGAGAAGTGCAGTCAGACATCTCTCTCTGTAAAGAGGAAAGCCTGTGTTCCTGAGAGCTGCTCCCACCCACCCACCCACCCAATCCCTTTCCAAAGGACCATTTCCTAAGTGTGATAATTACCCTATATATGGATTAATAGCATTATACTTCCCCATGGCCTTTCATCAGGAGATCTCAAAGAACTCACCAAGCTTTAATTAAACCTCTGAGTGCCCCCCTCTGAAGTACTGTCTGGAGGTATTATTATCCCCATTTTTACGGGTGGGGAAACTGAGGCACAGAGAGGTTAAGCAGCTTGCCCAAGGTCACACAGTGAGTCAATTGCCAAACTGGGTTTAGGCTCTCTCTCCCACAGGATGAAGGCAGGTAACCTCCAGGTCAGCTTCCCAGCTCCAACACAAGAGTTTCCAATGGATTCCCAGTCCCACAGGCCGGATAGATTCATATTTCTAAGAACCCAGAAACATATAATGCCGGAGCTATACGGGACATTGGAGATCTTCTAGTTCAGCAGTGGGAAACCTGTGGTCTCGAAGTCACATGTAGCCCCAAGTCTCCCTGTGGCCCCCTAGGTCCTCAAGTGCAGCCCTTTGACTGAATCCTAACTTCAGAGTAAAAAATCCCCAAATTTGTTCTGTGAAGTCTGGATTCAGTCAAAGAGCCATACTTGAGGACCTAGAGGGCCTTGAGGCCATAGGTTTCACATCCCTGCTCTAGTTCAACACTCATATTTTACATAGGAGGGACTTAAAATGCAAGTGAACTTGTCCAAAGTCATCTAGCAAGTCAGTGACAAAGCTCTGACTAGAACTGATGTCTCCCAACTCCCAGACCAAGGTGCTTTTAGCTAAACAGAAGCTTTATAGTCAGTTAGGTGGGAAGTCTATTTCCACCATGTGTGCAAACATGAATTGATTAGGCTTATATCTTTCTATACATTGGGTACAGTGAGAACCAAGAGTGTGTAGGAGTTTGGGGACGGTAAGAAGTGCAGGTAAGAGTGTGGTTCCTTGCCAGGGAAGCCAACTGAATGGGAGGTCATGGGAAAGGTGGTCAATATCCAGCCCCAGTGCTGGGAGAGTCACTGAGTGACTGAAGGATCAGTGACTGAGTGGGCTCTTTGGGGCAGTTCCATCTGTCTCCTCCTCTAGGTGCTACTGCACCTAAGCCTGGAGATACTTGTATGTACCCGTCTTTCCCACAGGGGCATGTATACTCTTCTAGGATCTCAAGAGTCAGAATTTGGTATTGCACTAGATGACTGCTAAGATTCTGGGTCCTGGGTTCAAATTCCAAGTAGAGGCAAATCATTTAACTTCTTAGGGACTAGAATAAATGATGTGGAAAGCCTTGTCTAGCTCTTTGTGCTAAGTTCTCTCTGAGGTGTTCTTCATTCCTTCCTAGCTCTTACATTCTGAGTTCTAAGCTCCCTTCTGACTCTAATATTGTATGTTCTAAGCTCCCTTCTAGCTCTGATAGTTCACATTCTGTGTTCTAAGGGCCCTTATAATGCTAGTAAGAAGTCCTATCTCAAATGGATCTTCTCCTTCTTTTAGTTCCCATAATGCTTAATACAGACTTGGGATACATAGAAAAACCTTATCAATCTTTGTTGATAAGAGACAACCTTCCTCTCCGAGGTGTCAGCTCCATAATACTATGATCCTAGTATGTACATGTGTACATGTGTGTTAACCACCAGAGATCACCAGCCACCTGGCCAAGTGATGCTGGGGGTGGAGGGGCTCAAAGACAACATTTAAGGGGACCCAACTTGTGGACATGGTCTAAGGGAAGAAACTTTCCTTGGGCTGAGCCCTGAGGAGCCTGGTGTCTTTTAAAGGTCAAGCCTTATTCTTTCTCATCTATTGGACATTAAAAATTGTAATGTCTTAGAAGTGGGATAGGCCTCAGAGATTCTAGGAGCATAGGATCTAAAGCTATAAGAGTCCTGAAAGATAGTCCAGCCAAACCCAGCCATTATACAGAAGAAGAAACTGAGGTCAGGGAGAAGTGTCTTAACTAAAGTCATTGGTCTAAGACTGGTACTGAAATGCACGTCTCCTGAAATGAGAGACTATTTGTAAAGTTCTTAGCACAATACTTAGCACATAGTAGGTGCTTCATTAATACTTGGTCCCTTCTCCTTTCCTCAGCCCAGGTCTGTTTGTTAGCCTAACAAGGAGCCTGCCTTATAACAAGGGGAGGTGGTGGGGAAGGTGGGGGGAAATCCAGTCCATCTCCCCTAATTGTTCTCTTTCCCTCAGGTTCATGTCTTTTCCTCATGAGGGATAATTGGACTTTGTCTGTGGTTGAATCAAGCCCTTCATTGTCAGCCGGGACAGGCCCAAGCCAGGGCGGGATCTGGCAGGTGGGATGGGGCGTCAGTGGGAAGGTTTGAGCTTCCTGTCAGACTTTACCCTCCAGGAACTGGCTGGGGTCCATTCTGGGTGGTGTCCATGCCCTGGGCCCTGAAGCCCAAATCAAAGTCCTTGAGTTGGGAGAGTTTAGGAATGACTCTGGACTTGAACCAGGCAAAGGCTCAGGCCTAGGAGGCCACAAAAGGGGAAGGGTATCCCTTCTCTGCCCTTCAAAAAAAACAAAGAACTTTTGTCCTTTGGGGAAGATTTTCCTAAGCATAGTAGTACCCATTTACCTTAGAATGACAGAATCCCAGGTGATTAAGGGCCCTTCCAAATCTAGGGTTCTCTGATTATGACATACATACTAGCTTTGTGATCTTTGTGACCTTGGGCCAATCAGCATTGGCTTCTTCATAATGAAGATAATATATCAATCAAACCTACCTCATGGGCTTGGTTTGGATCCGTAGAAAGGGCACTCAGAGATGGGTATTGGCTTTGGAGCAAGAGGAACTGTGTTAAAATTCCACTCCCTGTGTGATTTTAGGCAAATTGCTTAGCCTACAGGGGCCTCAGTTTCCTCAATGATGAAAAGAGGGAGACCCATTTCATTGTTATATCTATGATCAAATAAAGCCTTAAAGTTTAAAGGGACTTCCTGGAGCCAACTAATCCAACCTGTACCTGAACAAGATACAACATACTCAAGTCATCAGCCTCAAATAGAAGATCTGTAGTGATGGAGGACTCACTACTTCCCAAAACAGAGTATTTGCCTATTAAAACACTCCTCCCTTTTCCAATCACATATCTGTGTGAGGCTGGATTTTCTGATATACTTCAATTGAAACAACATATTTCAACAGACTGAATACAGAAATAGATATGAGAATCAAGCTACCTTCTCTTAAGTCAGACAATAAAGAGATTTGTTAAAAAAAAATATGTAAAACAAAGTAATTCTTATCATTGAATTTGTTTTGTTTTGGAAAATATAGTTATTTTAATTAAAATGTTATATCAATATGTAATAAATATTTTATTGTTATTTTAAAGAGGACTTGAGTCAAAAAAAGTTGAGAATCCCTACAATAAAGATAAGACATGTAAGGAAGTGGTGATGAGAGAGGAGTTGTTTTGAGGAGGGAGGAAGGGATGGCAGTGGAGATGGGAGGGTCCCCAGACAGATGGTGAGATGGATGGTCTGGGTAGATGACTGACTGGGATATGAAGTGGAGACATGGTTTATTAGTGCCAGGGTCCTTAATCTGAGGCCCAAGGGGTCTATGGGTAGATCTCAAGGAGTCTATAAATTTAGTTGGGACAATAATTATGTGTATATTTTTTTTTACCAATCTTTGAATAATAACTAAAATGTTGCATTTCCTTCAATTATTTTAAAGCAGTGTTCTGAGGTATTCACAGGCTTCACCAGACTGCCAAAAGAGATCTATGACACAAGTGTGCACACTTGGTCACCAAATACTGGGAGAACCCTAGGACAGGATACCCAAAAATGAGCACATTAACTTTCCCAGGGTTTGGGACCTGGATTCTGGAAGCCGTGGGTGTGGAGGTCTGACCTAATGTGAAAGGTACTGACCCTAGTTGGAAGGAGTCAATTGGAGATGATGGGGGGAGCCCGGTAGAGGGGAGGGAAGGAATTCAAAACCATTTTCATAATAATACGAAGGTATTTTAGTTTCTAACACAATGAATATCAATTGATAAAATCACACATGCAACCTCTTTTCGGGATCATAAATATCCTAAGAGGGTAAAGGGGTCCTGAGACCAAAATTTTTGAGAACTGCTGGCTTAGAATTTTTAAGACCCTAAATGTTCCAGTTCTCTCTCCAGGATCACAGCTTTGGGAAAAGAAAGAACATTTAGAAAAGGAAGAAATTTAAGAGATTATCTAGTTCAATCATCCAATTTTACAGCAAAAGAAACTGAGGCCCCTAGGTTAGAATCATCCAGACCCTAAATGTTCTAATTACCTATCCAGGGTCTTGGCACTGGGAAAAGAGAAAAAATTTAGAAAAGGAAAGAATTTAAGAGATTCTCTAGTTCAATCCTCTAATTTTATAGCCAAAGAAACAGAGGCCCCCTGAGGGGTGAAATAACCTACCCTAAATTTGGTAGCAGATTAGTTTCTAGACACTGGAACCGGCTCCTATTGGTTTTTAAAAGGAGAATGATTTTCATCTTTGGTATATGCTCCAGGGAAACTTATGGCAGAATGTAGAGGGATGGACTAGACCTTTCCAGGTTCCAGACAACCCTTAGAGCATACCGATCTAACATCCCATAAGAAGTATAATAGTCTAGATGCCCATTGATGAGGGAATATAGGTTAGCCAGGCAGCCCCCTGTTTTAAATTCCAGAGCCTCATTCTTAGTGTCAGAAAACCTCTCATAGCACAGGCCACTGTGGCACTCTTTCTCCAACCCTACCCCGGCCCCCCCTCAAGAGAAGGAGGGAGTTCCTATCCTTGGACTTACTGTACATGATTCACAACCCTGCCCCAGTTGTGAAATCTGGGAATCTTGCGGGAGGCCCGGGAAACTGTATGAACCCCCAGGGGACGGTTGTCTGGAAAGAGAAGGCAGACAAAGAGTTAAACTGGGTATGTGAGAGGGTGGGGAGGAGGGGCCTGGGGAGGCCGGGCTGGAGAAGGAAGCGCACGCTAAGCATGGGTCCCAGCTGGGAGCAGTTGGACCATGCCTTTGGCAGAGTAGCCTGTGGTTTCTGGGCCTGACATCACAGGTTTTGCGTCAGCCTAAGTATGTCTCACATCCATTTTTTCCCTTCCTCCCCTTCTTCCATCCCTACTTTCCTTTTCCCTGCCTTTCCCTTCATTTATTGCCCTTTTCCCCTTCCTGTTCCTATTCCCTCCTCTTCCTCTCTCCTTCCCTCTTGGCTCATTTCCTTCCTTTCCCTTCCTCTCCTTTCCTCCCGTCTTTTTTCCTTTTTCCTACTTTTTCTTCCTTCTACTTCTCTCCTCCCCTCGATACCTTCTTTTTTTCTTTCTTCTCTCCTTCTCCTCTTCTTTCCCCTTTCATTTCTCCCCCTCCCTTATCCTCTTCATCCTTTTCTGATTCCCCCACACTTCCTCTCTCCTCTTATTCATCCTTTTTACTTTTCTCCCATTATTTACTCACCCTTCCTTCTCTTTTTTACCTCTCCTTTTTTCTTCCTCTTCCTCATTCTTTTTCTCCCCACTCCCTCTTCTGCTTGGGATTTGGGAGTCAAATTGTGAAGTCTAGAAAGTTTATTTTCAGTGCCCCACATCCCTCTGCTTCCTGGGTTTTACATCAACATTCCTCCCCCCTCCCTCAACTCTCCCCTCCACCAGGGCTCAGAGGATCTTCTCAGTTCTCACAACAAAGCCTGCCCCCAGGAAAAAGTCTGATAGTCACTACTAACTATGAATGAATCTGACTGCCTTTCAGTCTGTAAGGATACCAACTTTCAAGACCCAACTCAAATGCCACCTCTTTGAAGCCTTTGATGGCCTCCTGAGCCAGAAGTTATCTCCCTTGCCCAGGCACTGGCAGAGCTCTGTGTTTGTCAGCTGCACTGTTCCTTCACTTTCACATTCTACTCTAAGAGATAATTTGATTTTCATGGACATTATCATCCCCAGTGGGTTTGTTGTTTGGCCTTCATTTTCCTAGAGAACCAGTAACATCATAGGTGATGTCTTGGTGAATGTCCTAGTGAATTGGATTTAAGTGAGACAGAGTTGCACAAAGTTGTCAGCCTCACTTTCTCTTCCAGAGTCATCAAAGTCCTGTGACAAGATTAAAGTCAAGACAATTGGGATGCCCAGGATGCAGTGGATGATTTTGGCATCTTAGATGTCTGACCAAGCTCTCAATACTCCACATCTGCTTCAGCTGCCATCATGGCTACTGGTATAAATTATTCTCAACTACCATTTCACTTGGGGAAGTCTTCGTTTGTTTGGGGTAGACATCCCCCTAACTCACCTACAGGTTTGAGACCTGTCAGTTACCTTCAAGCCATCAGGTGTAGCTCATCTGTCAAGGTGGTTTTTACCAGGGTGTGGTCATTGCTCATGCTAGAGCTTCTTGAAGTCACCTGACTCAGGACTTTTCAGCACCAGCTAGAAGAACCACCTAATTCCTCACCTTTCTAGTCTCCATTGCCTTTTCTACCCAACTCCAACTGCTCCGGAACTTCTCACAATCTAGGATCAGAACATTCAGATTAATAGACATTGAGAATTAAAGTGATTTAAAAATCATCCGATCACACCCCCTCAATCCCTGGGACAACTCTGGTACCACTCACTAGGCACTTATCACAATGCCTAATATTGCTGTGAATTAACTTGTTAATATGTCTCTTGCCTCTCAGACTAGGAGATCCTTGAGGGAAGGGAGTGTGCCTTGTTTCATCCTTCTAACCCCACATCAAACACATTGTATAGTATGTAGCAAGTACTTCATAAATGTGGTAAATTGAATTTTGTGAAACCTTGATATTTTACTACTCAAAAATCTCTGATTTCACCTCACTGACAGAGGGCAGCCACCCCACATCTTAGCAGAAGGTCTTCACGTATTGCTGGGGGGTGTGTAAGGTGGGGATGGGGAGCCAATCAATTAGCAAGCATTTATTAATCAACTCTGGTGAGTGTGGCACCATGCTAGGAGCTAAGGAAACAAATTCCAAAGCAAGGTAGTCTGTCCTGCAAGTAACTTACCTTCTACTAAGGAAAAGCAATACATTCACAGATGAGTACAGGCAAGATAGCTATAAAATAAATACACAGTGACAGAGGCAGGGGAGGGGTGACACCAAGAACTGAGGAATCAGAAGGAGGTGGTGTTGGAACAAAGTCTTGGAGGGGGAGCATGCCAGGCTCACAAGACTGGCTATGCAAAGTCACATATGTGGGAGATGAAATCCCACATTTAATTTGGTATAGAGGGAATAAGAGGGAGTAATATGTTATCAGCCTGGAAAGAAAGGCTGAAGGTGGCATTTAAAGGGCTTTAAATGCCCAGTGGAGGAGTTTGTATCTGGTCCTAAGGGCAATGGAAGGCCCCTGGAGCTTCTTGAGCAGATGAATAGCATGGGTAGACTAGTGCTTTAGGAATATAAATTTGGCCTTTGGGTGGAGGATAGAGTAGAGAGAAAAGAGACTTGGGACTGGAGAATGATCAGGAAACTTTTGAGGAGACCACTGAGGAGACTGTTGAGGTTCATCAGAAAGGTGCAAAGGATCTGGATTTGGGTGTGGTAGTGTGAGAAAAGAGAAGGGAATGGGTAGGAGAGACATGGAGGAGGAATAACTTGGTAACTGATTGGTTGTGGGGATTAGTGAAAGTGATGATTGGAGGATTACTCCAAGGTTAATCACCTGGGGAACTGAAAAGATGGCAGTGCTCAAAAAAAGTAATTAGGAGGAACTGTGGGCTGGGGTAGCGGAGCCGGGAGGAGAGTAATGAAAATCTATCACCTGGTGGCCAACCTTCTGGAAGGTTCTAGGACAAGGGGACCATGGACTAAGATCCAGGATGCTAATACTTACACAAAATACTTGTGCTACACTGGCAGATACTCCAAAAAAAAAAAAAAAATCAACAAGCATTTATTAAGCGCTTACTATGTGCCAGGCACCATGCCACTCCAGTAGAAGATAAGGCCTCAGGGGAGGCCTTGGGTAAAGGTCGACCCATAAAACAATAATGGGGAGAAGAAGCTCCTCTTCCCCCCACCCCACATCTCTGAGCATGGAGCTTAGTACAGAGAAGATGCTCTATGGGGCTTGCTGATCATTTGAAATGGCTGTTTCCAAGGCATCACCTCCCTGTCCAGTATAACCCCTTCAGTTTCAGCATCTCTCCCTCCTATTTTGGGTCAGGCTCAGTGGTATTCAAAGTAATGGCCTTGCATCCTCATCAGTATAAACACATTAAATTACGTGGGAAAACAACAAACGTTCACTGAGCTCTCATGGCAAAGGCAGGAAAAGCAGAGGTTGAAAGTTAAAGAGGTTTCAGGTTAACCCTCAGTTTACAAGAAAGGAAAAAAAATCGTGTGTGTGTGTGTGTGTGTGTATGTGTGTCCACCAGCCCTGTCCTCCCTCCCCACTCAAAATGTGGTTCAAAGTTTGGTGTAATCTGATTCTCATAATGGGGATTTAGGAGGTCTTTATCTGTCACTAACCTTGAGCAAATGGTATCCTTCTCCTCCTTGAACCTTGGTTCCCCAGTGGAGATGGGATTATGATGGCATCAGAAAACCTAGCTTCCAATCTCATCTCTGCCACAAGTCGGTAACAAGAATCACCACCACCACCACCACCACCTGACATGTATGCACCACTTTAAGGCTCGCCAAGTGCTATGTATGTATTAATCTCCTTTGATCTCCACAACAACCCTGTGACATAAGTACCATAGGCATTATTTCCACTTTACAGATAAGGAAACTGAGACATGGGGAAATTAAGTGACTTGTCCAGGATCACATAGCTTGAGAAGTGCCTGAGATAGAATTTGAATTTCGCTTAAGTTCTCCTGGCCTCAGTTTCCTCATCTGTAAAATGGGAAGGGTGGTGGTGGTGGTGGTGGCTGGACAAGATAGCTTCTAAGATTCCAACTCTAAATCTATAATCCTTTGAGGGACTTACCCAGGAGGCAAGTGACATTTACCATGACATCCTATCTCATACTTGCCACTTGCATCCTGGGTAACTTTATGTAACTTACTCATAGGATTATAGGATCAGAGATTTAGGGCAAAAAGAAAACTTAAAGGCTATTTATTCCAACTTCTTCCTTTTATAGATGATTAAACTGAGGCCCAGAGACGTTAAGTGACTTGTCCAGGGACACACAGGTGGTAAGCTTCCGAGGTAGAATTTGAATCCAGGTCCTTTGACTCCAAAGTTAGGGCTCTCCTCATAGAACCAAGGTGTCTCTCCGGGCATCTGTTTTATTCTGTGTAAAATGAATGTTTGGAAGCATTGATCTCTAAAGTCCCAGCTCCATAATTCCATAATCCCAGGTTCTTTGTCCTGACTGCCTCAGAAGATTATTGGGGGGAAAGTAAGATAATGGATTGAAAAAGTACAGGGAGCACTGCCTAGGAAGGGGTTATTTTGAAGCTGCAGTACTATTCCCAGAGGTTCCGTGCCCTAGACTGGAGGGCTCGGTCAGAGCCTGTGGCCAAGGGCAGGCTGGGACTTTGTCCTCATTTTCCCTTTCTCGATGCTCCAGTCCCAGAACAAGGAACCAAGAACTTTCCGACAGGAAGCCGGATGGTTTCCATAATGTGGGGGCTGCAGCCTCTCAGTCAGAGAGACACGTTTTTTTGTTGTTAAGTAGTTCTTGGAAACAATGGTTTCAATTAGCTAGAGATGGGGGGGGGGGAGGGGGAGGCTGGGCTTCTAAAGTTGAGATTGTTCTGTGAAAGCTGTTCCCCAATCCTGGAGAAATAGTCTGTACTCTATCTTTCACTAAAGAATCAGCCCCTTTCACCTCTCTCTGGGGCAAAAAGCCAAATCAGAGGGACAGATCTGGGGGCAAACCACACCTGGAAAGAGGAACCATGAAGCATGTGTAGGATTCTCATAGGCAAATAAGTGGTGAAGGACACTCCAGCTAAAGAGGATCTTTGCCCACTGCCTTCTGGATATTGTGTACAGCTCTACTCAAAATCCTACCCCTATCTCTGCTGTGGAAAGTCACTGATCATACACAGCATGTCAAAACTGAAGGGACCATAGAACACATAGTGTCAGAAATAAGAGGGACCTTAGAACTGAGAATATAAAATGTTATCATTGGAAGGAAGCATAGAACCTGGAATGTTAAAGTTACAAAGAGATCTCAAGATCATCTAGTCCAGGGATTCTTAACTTGGGACACGTTGCACTTATTTTTAAATATTTTGGTGAGTATATTTCAATATGATTGATTTCCTTTGTAACCTATGTATTTTATTTAATGCATTCAAAAACATAATTCTGAGAACAGAATCCATAAACTTTACCAGAATATCAAAGATGACCTCAAAGATGTCCATGATGCACACAAGAAAAGGTTGAGACCACCTGACCTAGTCCAACCCCTTAGTTTTACAGACAGGGACACTGAGTCTCAATGAAAGGGAATGTGTTTTGTGATTTAAGAACCCAACAGAACAAACTCAGAGATCTAATCCTTGCCTAAGATAGTTGCTACAGATGAATTCTCTTTTTGGAGAGTGAACTCTGATATAAGGAATAGTCAAAAGGAATCTGAAAGCCCTGGGCTGAGGGGAAGGAGATTAGACCATAGCCCCATAGTTGGAATGGGGAGCAGGGGAGAGATATTGAATCTGGGCAATAGAAGGGAAATACAGAGTCTTGGAGATAAACTTTAACCTTCTCAATTCTACCCCGAATGGCTCTGCTATTCTACAGCTCTCAGCTTGGGTTGTACAGGAAGGGGGAGGCCTAACAGTTCAACGAAATCAGGCCAGATTTGGCTTGAGAGAAGAGCATTTTCAACGGGGATATGAATTTGTGGCTCAGTGTGGGTACCAGAGACCAAGCTAATTTTGTAATTGCCAGAAAATTAGAGACCTGCTGTGCTCCTTCTGGATATGCAAATCTCTTTCTCCAATTGCTGCCTCCGATGAGGTTTCTATGCAGATTTCTGCATACTAATGAAATCGCACTTTTTCTCTTTTGTTGAAGTGATGTGTGTTAGCAGCCCTGTAGGCCTCACCATCTACTTCTCTCTGCTTGTAGGTGCCAGTCTTCCATGCAGGAGACTGAAGTATTGAACGACCTGACTTTCACATGGGCCCTAAGTGCTGGTGCTAGGCTGAACCTTCTCTACAATGCCAGAGCTAAAAGGGAATTTAGGAACATAGGACATAAAATTGTAACTTTAGATTGTTAGAGCTAGAAAGGACCATAGAACTTAGAGTATCAGAGCTAGAAGGGACCTTAAAGGTCATCTATCCCAAGAACCCTGATTTCTTGGCTCCCAGGACTCTCCTCCGGGACTGGAAGAGTCAAAACAGTGGTCAGATTAAAGGTTGAGTGGACAGTCACAATAGAGAATCAAGCTGAGCCAAGGATAGGGATTAGGAAGGACAAAGAAAACAGTGGTTAAAAGGTGAGCAGAAGGTCAGAGTGGGAAAGGATGGATCCTTCGGATGCTGGGGTGGGGACAGATAGTGGCTCAAAGTCAGACCTTAGAAAGCTGATATCTAAAAATTAATCAGTATGTGTTAGAAAGGTCTTTAACAGATCTTCACAAGTTGACTTCATGCTGTTCTTCCTTACCTCCAACAAACTACATTCCAGCTGCACTGGCCTACATGTGACATTCCATCCCCACCTCCATGACTTTTGCAGGCTGTCTCCCATCCTCCTTTACTTCTACCTCTTGGAGCCCCTAATTCCCTTCAAGATTTAAAATGGGCTGCCTCCAAGAGGCCCAATCAGAAAACCAGATTGTACCTACCAGGAAATGCCCCTGGAAAAAGAAAGGACCCCAGTTTGGCAAATTGATTCTTATTTCAAGGAGAGAGGCAAAAGGAGAGATGAGCTCACCCGTGGGCAAAATTTGTCAGTGAACGCCATTCTGAGGAGAAAAAAGGTTAAAATTCTCTAACTCTCTTGGCTTAAGCAGGTTGGCTGGCTGGCATCTTCTCTAAGCTAGAATCTTTTTGCCAAGAACAGAGCTCTAATAACTCCTTGACTTCCCTTAATGATAATTTCCCCCTTCAAAAGATGGAACAATAAACACCAAAGGAATTTTATTTTCTGGAACTGAGTATCACCAGGAAATTATGGGAACTTTCCCTCCTAAAGTTTCTGACAGAGGAGAGGAAAGCCCAACAGTCTCACACATGTCCTCAATTTGGGTAGAGCAGATTTCTAAGGGATCAGAAGAAAGAGAGGTAAAATTCCAAAGACTAAAATCCAACAAGGAAAATCAGCTGAGGAAGGAGGAGAAACTTTAAGAATGAAATTCTGAAGGCACAAGAAAAAAAAATCTTCCAATGAGAAGAGTACTAGGAAACACTTGAAAAGACCCATGTGGATGCGCTAACTATACAGCTTCAGTTTTCAAAAAATATACACAAAAGAGGAGCATGAAGGCAGGCAACTGAGGATAGATATGAAAGAATGAGTAAGATGTGCTAAACCTCAGGCAGAGAAGGGGTTATCTAGTAAAGGAATGACAGAAAACGAGGGGACGCGTAAGCTATGCTGGGAAAAGAGGGTGGACAAATCACTGCTTAAAAGGAAGTATTGTGGCTCAGTTTTGATTTTGCTAATTTTCTCTGATTAGCAAAATGACCTTTGGATTGAAAAAGAGAAAATGAAAATAGCTGCTAGGAATATGATACTCAGCTAAGTAAGGGGTTAGTAAGATAGTATCTAGCTGCCATGGATGAATGCAAGTCATCTGCTCTAGGTAAACTATATCTTTGGATAATGGATGAACTGACTGGTATAACCGCTGAGTAATATTCAAAAAAGTCATGAGAACAGGAGGGGTACTGCAAGATTGGAGAAGGATAAATGTGATCTTGGCTTTGGAAAAGGGAAGAAAAATCAATCTGTATACTATAATAAACCAATGATCTTGACTTTGATTCCTATATTAAAGATATGGCTAGTGAACTCTAGAAAGTAAGTGATGACCCCAGAGAACCCCAGAGTGACTTAATCAAGAACATGTCGTACTAGCAAACCTCATTTCCTCTTTTTTGGACAGGATTGCTAAACCAGTGGAATGCAATAGATACAATTTTGCTAGATTTTAGCAAGCATTTCTTAAAGTAGCTCCTGCTATTTTTGTGGACAGTATAGAGATATACTTGACTCTGTACTGTTAGACATTTTTTTATCAAATATATCGATACCAGAAAGCTAGGAGATAATGCTCCAAACTAGATAGAACCAGGATCCAAAATGCAGCTTGACAGGTTAGAACTTTAGGCTGAATCTAACAAGATAAAATTTAATAGGGATAAATATAAGGTGTTGAGTTAAAACAAATTTCCCAGGTGGTTGGAGGATTCATTGTTAGTAGTTTTTCTGAAATGAACCATAAACTTCATACAAGTCAACAATGCAATATGGCAGCCAATAAAGCCAATGTGGCCTTAGGTTACATTGAGAAGCATCATTTCCAGGAATTAGGATGAGCTAGTCTTTGCAATTCTGCCCTGATAAAAGCATATCCAAGATACCATGTTCAGCACGGTGTAAGAAGCATATGGATAAACTAGAGAATGTCCAGAAGTAGACAACCAGAATGGTGAAGGGCCTTAGATCCATGCTGTATGAAGATCCATAGAAGAAAGTGGGAATGGTTAGTCTAGAGAAAAGAAATTGGGGAGACATTATTGCTATCTTTAAGAACTTGAAAAATTGTCATGTAATAGAGATTGGCCTCAAAAGGCAAAACTAGGAGGAAAAAGAAGATGCAAAGAAGCAAATTTAAGTATGATGGAAGGAATAGCTGCCTAATAATGATAACTATCCAAAAGTAGAACAAGCTACTACAGGAGATAGTGGGTATATCTCCTCATTGGAAGTCTTCAAGCAAGGGCAAGATGATCACTTGTTAGGTAACAGTGTGTATTCTTTTTCAGAATCTACAGATGTAGTTGGTATTAAGTGACTCCTAAGAGAGGCCCTTCCAACTTGAAATTTGGGAATTCTGTGATATAGTACCTACCTGAATTAGGAGGCTAGACCGTATGACTTCTCTTAAGAACCCTTGAGATTTTTTGCTAAACCCTAGCGGGAATAATGGTTTCATTGCCCCAGATCTTTATATCAGAGCTGTGAAAGAGAGAAAAGCTATGATGGAGATTGGGATCCAGCAAAGACAGAGAGGAAGGAAAAGAGAGAAGCAGGTGTCTCTTTTTGAGCCAAAGTGTCTCAGTGCCTGACTCTGTACAGAATTACAACAGCTGCAACTGTCCTGAATTCACAGTATGGAGAGATTGATGGTCATGTCTCTCTCTGTGTGTCTCTGTCTCTGCTTTCCTTCTCCTTGCATTCACAGCTGCACACAGTTAGTGACTCCCCTTGGGAACTGCTCATGAATGAGATTATATATAATAATATATGCACATATATTATACATACATATGTATTCATATACATATATATGTGTCTATATATACATCATAAGTTCACAGAATTGCAGTACTGGATAGAACCTTAGAACATGGAACATTCTATGCTCTATAAGAGACTTAGAGCATAAAACACATAGAATATTAGAGCCATAACGAACCTTAGCGCATAGCAGAACCAGAAAGAAACAGAACATAAACTATAGAATGCTAAAGCTAGGAAATCCTTAGAACAAGATATTAGGGCTGAAAGTAACCATATAACATGGAACGCTAAATGTTACAACTGGAACAGGCCTTAGAACACAAAATGTAAAATGTTAGAGCTGGAAGAAACCATAGAACATATACGATAGTAATTTAGAGGTAGAAAGCCTTAGAAAATAGAAAGAGAACTGGAAGAAACCTTAGAATACAAAAGGTAAAATGCTAGTACTGGAAATGATGTTAGAATATAGACTAATGGAATGTTAGAGGCCTTTAAAATATGTGTGAGTTCTCCATAAAAGTCTTTTAGACAAGCATGCATTTGGCAATCTAACAATGTAGCCAGCCCCATCAGAGTTGTGCTTTCTGAAATAGTGTTTGAATGTTTGGCAGTTTAATTCAAGAAAGGACCTCAGCGTCTGGCATTTTATCTTTCAAGGTGATCTCCAGAATCTTCCTAAGACAATTCAAACGGAAGTGATTCTGTCTCCTGGCATGGCATTGGTAGACTGTCCAGGTTTCATAGGTGTATACTTCAGCACTCTAATGAGGCATTGGGTCAGGACCTTAGTGGCAGAATGTGTGTGCATGTGGCCATGTGTATGTGTAAATGGAAGAGAGGCAGAGGCAGAGACACAGAGAGAATCAATTCAAAAAGTATTTATTAAGTGCCAAAAGCTGGATTAAGTCATAGGTCCAAAGAAAGAAAGACAAAAGGAAAAACTAAGCTAAACCAAAAAACCCAGCTCCTCCTCTCAAGGAGCTCACAGTCTAATGAGTGAGACAACATCCAAGCAACTACGTAAAAAATAAGCTGCACACACACACGCACACACACACACACACGCACGCACGCACACATGCACCCTTGTTGGACTAAATCTCAGAGGGAAGGCACTGAGATTAAAGAGAACTAGGAAAGGCTTCTTGCAGAAGTGGGACTTTTACGTGAGACATAAAAGAAATCAGAAAAGCTAGGAAGGAAATGAGGAGGATGAGGAAGGAAACATTCCAAGCATGGAGGAAAGTCAGTGAAAATACAGAATTAGGAGATGAAGTATATGTTTGAGGAACAAGAAGGTCAGTGCTACTGGAATGCCTAGTATATGGAAATGGAGAGGTGAGAAGACTAGAAAGGCAGGAGATAGACATGTTGTGAAGGGACTTGAATGTCAAACATAGGATTTGACATTTGGTCCTGGAGGTCATAAGGAGTCACTAGATTTTATTGAGTGTGTATATATGTGTATGGCGGGGAGGGGTGTTAACATGTCAGACCTTTGCTTTATAGAAAGATAAATTTGACAGATGATTGGAGGATGGCCTGGAGTGAGAGACTTGAGTCAGGGGGACAATTTGATGGAGACTCATGAACAGAAAGAGACAGACAGACAGTAGAAGGACAAAGGAGGGAGAGAGAAAAGAGAAAAGAGGGAGGAGAGAGAGAAAGAGACAGAAGAAGAAGAAGAGGAAGAGGAGGAAGAGGAAGAGGAAGAAGAAGAAGAAGAAGAACAGGGAGAGGGAGAGAGATCACATGTACTCCCAGGCAAGTTATTTTCATATAACTCATTACAGAAAAGAATATGATCTAAAGCAGGCCCATCTTGTACCCCAGCCAAGGAGGTTACAGTTACCAAGGAGCCAAAGGAGTTGGTTATAAAACAATTTTTCCTCTAAGGCACAGATACAAAACATTGAATGATGCCTGTGCGTATGCGTATCTCGATCTGTGGTGTAATGGAAATAACACTGGATGGTCGGTGGGCAGATAACCTGGATTCCATTCAATCAATCCATCAATAAACAAGTATTATTATTTATATTTAAATTATATTTATATTTATTGATTACCTGCTGTGTGCCTGACTGAGTGCCAGGTAATGGGGTTACAAGTACAAAGAATGAAACAATCCTTACCTTCAAGGAGTTTCCATTCTAATGCAGTAAGTAAATACATATAAAATACATACAGCACAATATAAATTTGATACATAAATAAATGTATATACAATGCATATGTATATTACAAGGTAGCTTGGGAGGGCACTAGTAGATGGAGAATCAGTTATGGAGCATGAGCTGCATCTGAAAAGAAGAGGGAGTCTCTATGAGGAGGAAATAAGGAAGGAGAACATTCTGGTCGTGGGAAATGATGGATGAGTAGTGCAATTGTATAAAGAAGAAAATAGAGTAGTGTGTGTGAGGAACAGAGAAAAAGCTAATGCAGGAGGGAAAGGAATGTCCAGTGAGGCTTGAAAGATAAGTTGGAGCCAGATTGTGAAGGGTTTAAAAGCTAAACAGAGGAGTTTATGTTTTATCCTAGAGGCAAGCAGGAAGCCACTAGCATCAGTTAAGTAGGGGAGTCACATGGTCAGGTCAGTGCTTTGGTAACTGTGAGCAGGGGTCAATCAAGAGGCTTTTGCAATGATCTGGCCTTGAGATGATGGGAGTGTCAGAACCAGCTGACCCTGGGCAAGTCATTTCCCTTTTCTGTTCCCTGTTCTGTAAAATGAGAGTAGGATTAAAGGATCTCCCAGATCCCTTTGAGGTCTAAATGGTACCTGGCACATAGTAAATGCTTCATAAGTGCTGATTGATAGATTATTTAGATTATAGAATGATCAATGAAGAACTAGAATGGACCTCAGAGGTCACCTTATCCAATGCCCTCATTTTAGAGATGAGGATGCCAGTGGGGCAGCTAACAGGGGTCATCAGGCAGGCACAAGATTAGGTTGCTACCATGTACAGAAGTCAACCAATAACCTTCCTCCCAGATTTTCCTTCCTATTGCTTTCAACAAAAGAACAGGCACCCCAGTTGTGAATAGTTAGGAACCCCTTGATTTAAAATCTGTATGTGGTATACATCTAATCAGGGGTTCTTAACCTTTCCTATGTCATAGTCTTCTTTGTCAGTATGGTGAAGCCTATGCATACCTTCTCAGAATGAAGTTTTTGACTTCATTAAGATATGATTACAAAGCAAACCAATTATCTTGAAATACAGTTATCATAATTTATAAAAATAGACTTTCAGTTGAGAATCCCTGGTAGATGGATAATATGAAAACTGCTACTGACTTTTACTGGTTTGGGTTTTTTGTTGGGTTCTTTTGCCTTTCTTTGTATCTCCCATGTTTATCACAGAGCCTGATCCATAGTATACCTTTAATAAATGTTGATTGACTGGCTGACTTCCCTTCCAGGATTAAAAGCCATAAGAGTTATAGTTTCTATAGGTTTACAAAGTATTGTCCTCACAACAGCCCTATGAGCTAGAGAATGCAATTCTTATTATTACCATTTTACAGATGAGGAAACTGAGGTTTTGAATAAGACAGAGAACCCCAAAGAAGGTCATAGGCCAATTCTGCCTCACCATCCAGCTTTCTTCAGACTCTCCTCAACCCCATGACAGTACTTTGTAAATTGCAGGCATCAGGCTGTATTGCTGATCAGGAACTTGCCCAGGGGGCTTGACCGTGTGCCCAGTACCCAGAGACTTGCACTGATACTGCTTACTATTGGCTCTTTCTTTCCCTTCTCTGCAAGCTTCCTTCATAAGCAAACTGAGTAGCTGTGCTGTGGGCTGTATGAGCCAGCCGAGGGCTAATTGTTCTGTACCTATGAGACAGACCATGTCCCTGTCTGCACTTCCTTTCCACCCTGGATCTCATGGCAGACTGGCAACTGATTCAATATGTCTTTCATTCTTTCCTTCCTTCAGTAAATCTTTATTGGGCATCTATTTGGCACAGTGTCCAAGGTCCTATGTTAAGGGCATGAGGAATACATAAGTTACATAAAACATAATCCTTGACCTGAAAGTGCTTGACATCCTAAAAGAAGACAGTGTGGTAGAATAGAAAGAATACCAGGTCTAGAATTAGGGATCTGGGGATCTAGATCTAGATCCAGATATCCTGGTTTTGTCACTTAACTACTTAGGAAATGCTGGTCAGACCTCAACTTCTCTTGGCCCCAGTTTTCTCTTATATGTAACATAGCTCTATATCCCTTGCAGCACCAAGCATGTTTAACATTTAACTTTAAATATATTAGCTCCTCAGCAAGTGTAGTACTTGTTGATTAAGAGATTAAGTACAGAACAAGAGTACTTGTAAAATGAAGGGGGATTAGAGTAGATGGTCTGTGACATCCCTTCTAGCTCTGTCTGTGATCCTTCATAAAACATACACAAATATCTACCTCCCTCCCAGCCTTGCTTCATTCACATCACTTGCCTTCATGCTCCAAACCAGACTGAGGATTCTCTAGTTTGATTATGCCCTCTCCTGCCTCCAGACATTTGTACAAATGGTTCACCATATCTGGAAGGTAATGACTTTTTATTCTCCTTCTGTTGACATTTTCTCTTTCTTAAAGGTTCAATTCAGATAGCATCATTCTCCCACCCTACTCGGTCTCCCACTTTCCCTACCCCTTTCTTAAGCCTTCCCTGATCCCCCCAGATAATGAGATCTCTCTGTTCTCAATTTTTTCCTACGCTGTATGAATCCCTCCTATGTCCATCCCACTCTAGAGTCTTCCTTATTGATGCACATGTCGTACTTCCTACATAAATAGAAATGGCTTAAGGGGAGGGAAGGAGTTCCTTTTCTTCTTTCCATCCATTTATTTAACACAGTGTCTAACATATAGTAGATGGCTTATTGGTATATGCTGAACTGAACTGAAAAGTCTACAAGATCATATGAATTAGTGAGAGCAGCTTGAATTCATTGTCACAGTATTGGAGTTCTGACCTCCTTTTCCCCATTTACTTCTGTGATCTAGAGCAACTGCTGGTTCTTTCTTCCCTCTAAATTTCAGTTTTTAGATGTGGAAAATGGGGATAATTTATTCTCACCCTCTTGCTCACTTAAGAAGCATGAACTAGCTATCATGTTTGGAGTCTGGATCACTATTTTTGGGGGAAGGAACAGGAGAACTCTGAAAGTGTGCGGTGTAATGAAAGGATCTGTGACCTGGTGGTCAGGAGACCCAGAACCCACTGACTGGATGTATAATCTCAGGCAAGTATCTTACATTCTCTGGACTCAATTTTCTCATCTGCCTTGTGGGGGCAGTTGAATTAGATCATCCCTAAGGACCCATTTAGCTCTAGTGAGCATTTCTGTACTTCTAGGATTGACTGTGGTTCTGCCTCTAGGAAGGATTCTGAAATGTTCCCACTCTCTGGATGACCCCAACTAGCAGGCCAAAGAGAACTTTGAACATCCCCCTTGGTGACGGGGAGGCTCAGCAGAGCAGTATCTGCTGCTGCCAAACTTTACAGCCCTGGAGAGCCGCAGACCATGAAGATATCCTGTTTGTCAGCAGCTGAGTCTGGTAACTGGGAAGTGATCTGAGTAATGATTGTGAGATCCAATTATCCTCCCTAGCCTGATTGGGCATGAACTGGAAATTCCCTATAATATTGTCTAATTAAATTATTCCTCACCTCCTCCCCCTTTTATAGACGCCTCCTGCTCTCATTTACTCAGCTCTTAAAGCTCCTTCATAAACCTCCTCAAAGGGGTTTGACTGGTTCCTTGCCACTTCCTGCCCTTCCCTTCCCCTTTGCCCAGGCACTCTACTCTGTGGTCTAGCTGGGTAGGGAGAATTGGAGTGCCCATCTCCCCATTTAGCCCAAAGTGAGCAAGAGGAAGGATTATTAAGTCCCAGGGAGATAAAAGTCCCAGGCAAAGTTTTTTTCTTGGGTTTGGGCCTGGAACTTGTGCAATCAGAATTTTTGGTCAGAGGAGATAAAGAGCCCCAACAAAGATAACAGGGGCCATTGGATGTGTTTAACTTGGTGACTCATCAGATTTGCAGAGCAACCTCACAGGATTCTGAGGAATGGTTTGTATATGGAATCATAGAATGTCAGAGCTGGAAGAATTCTTAGAATACAGAACACAAGATGTTGGAACTGGTCGAGACAGTAGAAAATAGAATGTAGGAGTTAAAAGGGCCTTGGGACAAAGAATGCCAAAACAGACCTCAGAAGATTTCAGAACATAGAATATAGAATGTCAGAACAGGAAGGACTCTTAGGATTAAGAATATTAGATCATAGGATATTAAAGATGGAAGAAATCTTATAAACAGAATATAAGGGGGGTTAGCACCCTGCAACATAAAATTTGAATACATAGATTGTTAGAATTGGAAAGGACATAATAGAGCTAGAAGAGACGTCAGATATGATCTGATTCTCGGTATTTCTACTTGAGTGGGAATCTCCTCTACAGCGTTTCTTTGGCCATCTAGATCCCATTTTAAGATCCCTAGTGAGTAAAAAGTCTCATTTCCCCCAAATACTCTTTTAAAACCTTTCACTTCAACTGGTTTGTTTCTCTACCTAGAACAACTCACAACTCCTCCAAAGTGATCAAAACCAAAAAATCAGCCAGGATCCAAGATGAAGGTAGGACTCACACAATTGCTGTTGGACTAAGAAGTGTGTTGAATTTGAATAGCATTCATGTGGTATCCACAGGTACCTTTTAGAATTTCAAGCAGTCATTCCTTTGAGATCCCTACAGGTAGTATGGTTGGAGCTTATTGGCTGGATGATAAGGACAAATGGGGAGAAACCTAGAGGAAGGCTAGCAGGATGGCAAAGGGACCGAGACCACACCATACAACAATCCATTGTAAGAATAGGGGATTTTTATCCTAAAGAAGGGAGGATGTGGTGGGAGAGGGGTATCATTCATGTCATCAAATGTCTGAAGGGCTACAAATGATAGAAAGATTAGTCTGGCTCTACTTGGTCTCAGAGTGCAAAAGTAGAAACAGGTGGTGAAAGATACGGATTTTAGTTCAATCTAAGGAAAAACTTCCTAATGATCAGAACTATCCAAAATTGGAAAGGGCAGCTTCTTGAGTACCATGTCACTGGAAGTCTCCAAGAAGAGGCTGGTTGACCACTTGTCAAAGATAGAGATTCTTGCTCAAGTTTAGATTGGCCAGTCTCTCTTTCTGAGACCTCTTTCTGCTCTGACCAGGCACGTTAAGGTGATCCTCTAGGTCATATAGACCACAGAGAAGGGAGGTAGCTTTGTCTCCTCTCCCTGGTTCTTTTGGGCCCTCTGTTCAAAGTGTGCCTGGGCTGTCACCAGGGTGTCATCTAGGCTATTTGACTTGGAAGGTAGCTTTTGAGAGAGAGCCCCAGAAAGGCTCACTATCTTGGGTGAATTGCACTTCACTTGCTCCAGCCTTCTCTCCATTTTTCCTCTTCCCTTCTTGGGTCCAGAGGAATTAAAGAGGTTATAAATGGGGGGAAAGATCAGAGGCTGTACCAGGTCACAGGGTCAGAGGAGACTGAAGAAACAATCAACTTACTCATGTAAATTTGACTGTCATACCACTTCAACCTTCTTTGGCCACATGGCATTAACTGCCTTCCACAATTTGGTGCCCTTCTCTCCTTTTAACATTATCTCCAATTATTCTCCATCGCACATTTTATATTCCGGTCAAACTAAAAAAAGTCTCCTCCTCCCTGTCCTTCACCCCAAATTCATCCTTCACTCTTATCCTTTTTTGCCTTTAGTCAAACTGTTCTTTCATCTACCTCTGTCCTTTCTTCTCTTCCTCCTCCTCTTCCTCCTCACCAGTTCTAATTCTACCCAAACTTTACAATCCAACTCAAATTCCCTCTCTTCCAGGAAACCCTTACTTCCATCTCCACCCCCCTAAGAAATCAGCAATGACTCTGACATCCCAAACACCTTATTCCTCACGTCTCTAACAGACTTACAATAATATAATGCTCTGTGTTAGGGCTATCTGTGTTTGTGTGTTATTCCCCTTAAAAACTGTAAGGGTCAGAGGTTATGTCTCATCTTCATATTACTATATCTAGTATACTTCCTGGGGCCTAGCACAATGCTTTGTACACAATAGATACTTAATAAAGTGAATGAGTGATATAGCTTTTACCCTAATTCCTCAGTAAAGTCTTGTTTGTAAAGATAATCAACCAATACATATTTATTTAAGAGTCTAATTGTACCAGCTAGGGATGTGAAGACAGAAATTAAATGATTCCTCCCCTCACAGAGCTTCACATCAGAGGTGACAGCTCCTGGGTAGGATTAAAATACTATGCAAAGAACTATGCTTCTGGAGTCCAAGAGCCTGAGCTCCCAACCTATGGGAGCCTGGACAAGACTGGAAGATTAAAACACAGAAAAATGCTGCTGGTGGCAGTGGCGATGATGATGGTGATCCAGAACAAGCATACAAAACAGTGTAGACAAAGTGCTAAAAGAATAATAAAAATAAATTGGGAGAGAAAAGTGAGTTAATTATCCCTAAAACAAGAAAAGAAGATCAATGAAGCATTTAAAAATACACAGAAAAGAAGGAAGTTCAGAGGGTGATAGGCAAGTGGGACAGCTTTGGAACTAATGTGTTGAATTTTTTATATTATATAGTATATCATATATTTTATTTATATATGTTATAGTATGTATAGTATGTAGTATATACTATATAATATATAGCATATCATATACTTTTTAAAGAGCAAGTTTAACATAACCATTTCACACATAATCCTTTTTCTCTCTCTTTGTGTCTAGCAAGCACAGTCCCCAGCATGCAGTAAATGCTTAATAAATATCTGTTGACTGACTGAAACTGTCTTTTTCTTCATTGGAGGAAGGAGGGGAGGGTGAATTTTACTAAGCCAGATACTGGAGGCATGTCACAGCACCTAGCCCAGTGCCTATTGAACGGTAGATAATTAATGAGTACTGGCTGAATAGATGTACACATGCATAAATGAACGAGACTGGCAGGAAGGCTGTTAGAATATACCACGACATGTTGTTATTTAGTTGTTTCAGTCATATCTAACTTTTCAAGACCCCATTTGAGGTTTTCTTGGCAAAGATACTGGATGGGTTGCATTTCCTTTTCCTCATTTTATAGATGAGGAAACTGAGGCAAACAGGGTAAAGTGACTTGCCCAGGGTCACACAGTTGGCAAGTGTCTGAGGTTGGATTTGAACTGAAGTGTTCCTGGCTCTGGGCAGGCACTCTCTATCCACTGTGCTACCTAGCTGCCTTTACCACAGCATAGGAAAATATAATAGGAATTAGGAAATGTGTTAGACCTGAAGTCAGGAGCCTTAGACTTAGTTTCCTTCTCTAACACTTACTGCCTGTGACTTAGTGGCTTGAGCAAGCCACTTCTCGGAACCTCAGTTTCTCCACCTACGTAATGGAGGTAACTCATGACCTCCTGCAAGGTCATTTTGATGAGAGTATTTTGCAAGCCTTAATGGGATTTGTTGTTATTATTATTATTGCAGCAGTCCAGGTGTGAGGTGATGGAGAAAATGTGTCTCAGCCTTGGCTGGGGTGGAGAGACCAGTTACATTTCCTCACCCAGAGGAGCTAGGAGAAACAGTGCCCAGACTTGAGTTCCTCAGGCTGCCCTCCCTCATAAAGAGACTCCAGCAAAGAATCCAGTTGTGGGGAGGGCTGGCACCACTGTTGAGAACCATGGGACCACACATGATGAGCTGCCTCCTGGCAGTGGGCAAGGAGCCATGAAGGTCCCAGTTTCCCATCAGCCCCTTCCAAGGTTGATGGATGGTCTGCAGGGCTTCTGGGCTTGGCTCTCATTGTGCTAAGCCTTGGTTGGGGGAGGGAGGAAAGGTAAAAACTATCTGGGAGGCTCTTAAAAATGCAGTGTTTGCCTAATAGGGTCAGGGTCTCCTTTGTCTTCCTCCTTCTTCAAGCTCCCAAAGAGCATTTAGGGTCAAAGGCTAGCTATGGCATGAAGGACTTCACAGGAGGCTATAGAAAACAGGAAACGGAGATTGAGGCTTTCTTGTCCATTGGAAACCCAGGCCTCCCATCTTAATTTCTCGTACCACACTTGTAGAACTCTGGTCCTCAAGAATATCAGAGTTGGACCTTAAAACATAGAGTGCTAGAATTGGAATGATATTAGAATATAGGATGGCAGAGCTACAAGGGACCATGTTGTTTCTGTTAAGTTGGTATTGTCATGTCTGACTCTTTGTGACCCCATTTGGGGTTTATCTTGGCAAAGATCCTGGAATGTTTTGCCATTTCTTTCTCTAACTCATTGTACAGATGAAGAAACTGAGGTAAACAGGGTTAAGTGACTTGCCCAGGATCATACAGCTAATAAATGTCTGAGACTACATTTGAACTGAGGCCTTCCTGACTCTGGTCCCAGCATTTTATCCACTGAGCCACCCAGCGGCCCACAAAGAACCTTAATAACGATCTAATCTAGGGATTCTTAAGCTGGTCCATGAAGTAGATAGATAGATAGACAGACAGACAGACAGATAGACAGATAGATAAACTATTTCAATATATTTCCCTTTCTCTACAATCTTATTTATTTTATGCCTTTCAAAACATTAGGTAGATTAAGTAAATAGAGAGACTGACAGAAAGATGCTAAATTTATATATGTATATATAAAACATATTTGCATATATAATATATGTATATATATATATAAAATTTATTTCCCCCAAGATCCTACTTTTTTTATCTTATACATCACAAAATATTCTTCTGAGGTGTCCAGAGATTTCACCAGATTGTCCAAAGGTGTACATTGTACGCAAAAAAAATAAAGCTTAAGAACTCCTGATCTGGTCCAATTTGTAATTTTTCAGACAAGTAAACTTTCCCCTGAGAGAATCACAGCATCTCAGAGCAAGAAGGGGCCTTAGGGGCCATCCACCCCAAACTCATCCCTCCCAGAAATCACCTTTATGACATCCCCCATGAATGGTTATCTAGTTTCTGCCTGAGTTATCTCTAGCCATGGGAAGTTCACTCCCTTGTCAGGTTATCTTCTTGAAAAGCTCTGTAATAAAAGTCTTCTTTCTAATTCTGAGCCTAAAAATGTCTCCTTGAAACATCCATTCACTAGTTTTAGTTCTTTCTTCTTCCATATGACATTTCTTGAACACTTTGAGGGCAGAGATGGGATAATAAGATCTAGAACTGCAAGGGACCTAAAGGGGCCATCTACTTTCATCCTGTCCTCTTACAGAGGAGAAAATTAAAGCTACGTGACTTCCCCAAAATCACATCAGTGGCAGAATTTGAATGTACGCCCTTAGACTCCAAAGCTAGTGTTTTTTGAGTCCTGGATTTCAGGTCTGACCCACTGGATTTGAATTCCATATCTGTAATTCCCTACCAATGTTACCCTTGGACAATTTATCTCTCTGGGTCTCAAATGAAATGTTAGAATACACGATTGCTAAGATTCCTTCTAGCTGAAAAATCCTCTGATGCTATTTGAAGTCACACAGTGAGTCAGTAGCAAAGCCTGGACAAGAACTGATCTCCTGACTCAGCCTAGGTATTTTTTTTTGGTTGTTGCTTTGCACAGACCCCGTTCTTCTAAATGTAATGCCATTTGTGGTTACTTCTTCTTTTGGCAAAGATATCAGGATGGGGAAGAAGGATATTGACGTCTCTGTATCCGATACTCCTCCACCTCCTTCTCTTTGCCTCAGTTTCCTTCATCTACCCTTTGCCTCTCTCCAGGGAGGCAGTAAGTATCCTGTTTCAGACACTCCTGAAAGAAGCATGAGGGGTGGTAATTAGATCATTAGTACTGGTGATAGTGACCTGCTTGCACCTTCGGAGCAGGTCAGCCAGGGCTGGGCAAAGCGTGGGCTGCGGAGGGCACTCAGGGTTCATGCAACCTTGCTAATATTGCCAGTCAGACTGCTGCTCCCCAGCTCTTCCGGCCTCAAACAGGGGGCCCCAGGGACAACCCCTGCCAGCCTCCTCCGCCCCCTCCTGTGTAATCTCCAAGCATCTCAGGAACAGACAGGCTGAAGAGGTAGTGTGGTTTGGGGGATGAAGGCAGACACCCTGGAGGCAGAGCCTCCTTAATAACAGGTTTCAAGCAGCAGCAGGGTTATTTGAACCTTGTAGACAAGGTTCAAAAAATCGATCAGGCCCACAAAAAATGTTTACCAGCCTGGGAAGCCTCCCACCTCAGTTCCCACACTCCACATCCCGCTGGCAGCATTTTAAGGAAGGATCACCCCATCAGGCCTGAAAGCTGGGTTTTCTGTCTCAAGTTGAAATTCAGGTTTGCCCAGCTGGGCCCTAATGGATTTTAATTTGGTATAGGTCTCAACATGGCTGAACTAAGATGGGGAGATAGATGAAGTTCACTCTCTTCACTACTCACCATCCCTATCTCCTCCCAACCTTGCAGAGGGTCCCAAGAAATTCCAAGGCTATTACAAATTGGGAAGAACATTGTGGGGTGGTGACAAGAACACTCAAAGATCTGAGTTCAAGGTCCAACCCTACCATTTAATGGCTATGTGACATTGGACAAATTGCATGATTTCTGAGTCTTATTTTCTCATCTGCAAAATACTGATGAATAAGAAGGCATTCAGTCCCACTGCTCCTCAGTTTTCTTTTCTGCAAAATGAAGTACTTGGATGAGGTGGGTGTCTGAGACCTCTTCTAGCTCTAAATCTTCGGTTCTAGGGCTCAGGAGTAGCTGTAGATGAACAGGGAAGCCTGATGTGCTTTGTTCTGTGCTCAGGGATTTCTCATCTGTTTCTTCAGTTTTATCTTTGCTTTCCAGCATCTTCCACCAAGTTACATCGCTAAGTCACAAGCCACTCCACCATCTATCTGTCTACAGATTATACCACAAAGAGGGAGGGTCTAATTCCAGTTTGGTCACTAGTTCACTGTACTACTTTAGGCAAATCACCTAATTATCTCAGTTTCCTTTTCTATTCAGTGGGGATAATGAATCTAACTCTTCCAACATCACATGAGGGATGATAACAGTCAGAATGCAAAATTCAATTCCAACCTTGGTGACTAAGTAGGTGATACTGTTGTTGGTCAGTTGTGTTCAACTCTTCATGACTCCACGGACCCATGGACTGTCCATAGGGTTTTCTTGGCAAAGATATTGGAGTGGTTTGGCATTTCTTTCTCCAGTGGATTAAACAGAGGTTAAGTGACTTGGCCAGGGTCACACAGCTAGTAAGCATCTGAGGTCAGATTCAAACTCAGGTCTTCTTGACTCCAAGAACAGAGGTCTATCCATTGAACCATCTAGCTTCCTGTAGTAGGTGACTCAAGTGACACAACTCTTTCAATGCTCAGAATGAGAGGCATCATGGCAAAATAAATAGACAGCCACAGTAGAGGAGACCTGAATTCAAGTCCCACCTTGGACACATACTAGCTACATGACCTGAGCAGTTCTCTTAACTATTCAATGCCCCGAGGCAGAATTCTGTGAGTTACAGAGTGGGTGCTAATCTGTAGCAGCAGAGGGTGTTTTCTCATCAGAAATTCTCTAAACTAGTGACATTACAGGTATAGAAGTATGTGTGTGTCTACATGCATGTATACACACGGTCATCAATGTGCATGTGTGTGCATATAAATGTATGTATATATGTATAAATACATGTATATTATAGGTATATACACATATTTCCTATGCCCTTCACATTCACAGAATCACAGAGCTCTTTTGTGCAGCATCATGTTATCTCAACTTTGTACACACACACACACCACAACAGTGCTAGGCACTGAGAAAGATAGGAAGTTGAAATAAAGCATGGTGCTGTGATTCTGGGCTTGTGGAGGACCTGGATTGTCCAGCAGAAGAGTGTGAATTCTATCCAATAGGAAATGGGGAGCCAGTGAAGATTTTTGAGTGGAATGAAGACATAATCCAACCTAAAATGTACGAAACATCACAGGAGGGGATTGAGTGGGGGTGGGAATGACAATAGCTAATACTTACAGAGAGCTTTAAGGTTTCAAAATGTGTTACATGTATTATCTCATTTGCTCCTCCCAATAGCTCTGTGAGATAGTTAATATCATTACTCTCATTTTACAAATGAGGAAAGAGGTTGAGAGAGAGGTTGAGTGACTTGTCCAAGGTCACACAGCTATGTTTAAAAAGGGAAGCACCTCTAAAGGTGTTATTGTAATAACCTACCCAAGTGGTAATAAGCTACTACACTAGAAGAGTCTTTAGATGTCATTGTGTCAAAGCATCTCATTTTGCAGATGAGGAAACTGAAGCCAGAGAAATGATGCACTTTGCCCAGTACCTCACAGGTGGTGGGTGGCATAGGTGGGATTCAAACCTAAGTCTACTGACTCCACTCTACATCAATGGTGACAAACTAAATAGAAACAGGAACCACTAAGCCATACATAAGGATCCCTGGGGATACATATTGACTTAGTTTTCAAATGTAATATTATTTATCCTTTATTGCATTTTATTTACTTTCTTAAATATTTCCCAATTACATTTTAATCTGATTCAGGCTGCACTGGGTAGTGTTGTGGGCCCCTAAATTGTGTATTTGATATCTCTGCTCTACCCTATTCTGCCCCTAGAATAAGGGGAAATTCTAGTGGGAATAGGTAGGAGGGGACAGATTGAGAGATCCTGTGAAGGCAGTTAGGTGGGTCAGTAGATAGAGTTCTGGGCTTGGAGTCAGGAAGACTTGAATTTAAATCTGACCTCAGACACTTACTAGCTGGGCAAGTCACTTAACCTCTGTTTGCCTGATCCACTGGAGAAGGAAATGGCAAACCATTCCAGTATCTTTGTCAAGAAAACCCATGGATGGCATTGGTGTACTATGATCCATGGAATCACAAAGAGTTGGACACACCTGAACAAAACAACAACAGAGGTGAAATTGGTAACTCCTCTGATATGAAAGGTGAGAGGGAAAGAAGTGGTGAAGATGACCCCAAACATGGGGAACTGGGTGGTCCCACTGACAGAAAGAATTATGCCAGGAGGAGGAACAGGTTTAGGGGCTTATGCTTTGGCACTGGGGACACAGAGATGAAATAAGATACCATCCCTCCCAGTTCTGCTATTTTTCACCTGTTGGACCTTCGACAAATCACTTAACTCATTTGAGCCTGTTTCCTCATCTGTAAAGTGAATGAGATTGGACTTGCCAGACGCTAATATCACTCGCAGATCTTGACCTAGCACAGTAACTAATTACAAATAATTGATAACTTAATGTGTATTGATTGATTGCTCTATGATCCTATGATCCCTGGCATCAAGGGGTTTACATTCTAATAGGTAAAATGAGAACTCTGAATAAACAAGTCAACCGGAAGAGGGAGTTTGATGAGCATAAAGGAAAAACCCAAAGGGTTATGAAAAAAAGAGCTACACAAATATCGAGGGATTATCACTATCATCTGTATTCTCAGGACAAAATTTTCCTAGCTCTGTATTCCTCATTCAGAGGAGACAGAGTAAAAGAGATGCTGATCCCTAGCAATATTAAAAGTCCATATTTTCAATAGCAACTCCCTATTTGCACAGAATCTCCTTCCTATAAAGTTCTGTGAAGTGGATAATACAAATTTAGCATCACTCTCGCTTCAAAGAAGAAGAAACTGAGGCCCAGAGGTGAGATGACTTACCCCAAAAGTAAACAACTACTGTAGGACCTATGAGAGCTGGGACTAGAGCTTGGGTCTTCTAAAATCATGTCCAATATGCTCTCCACTATACCCCATGGCCTCTCATGGCCTATCTGGAGATAAAGGACCCTAGGATCTCGGACTTGGTAAGAATTTTGCAATACTTCCTCCCTCTTCTCTTGCCCCAACTCAAAACACACACACACACACACACACACACACACACACACACACACACACACACACACTTTACCTCTCTTGCCAGCCCTTCTACATTTAACTAATTTTCAGGTGCCACCCAATGCCAAAAATGGGCACTTGGCACCCAAGCTTTCTAAATTTTCCCTCCTTTTTCTTGATGCCAAGTGGCTCCTGGCCATTAATTCCTCTCCCTGGAGGCAGGGTCCCAGACACATCAAAAGGTCTGAGAGAAGGGGGAGGTCTGAAGATGAGAGTAGAGTGGAGTTACAGGCGTTGTGCCATGTGAATATCTATTTGTCTGTCTGTCTGAGTGGGACTTGCTACTAAAACAATGCCAGACACCTTATTAATTAATATCATTATCTATGACACACCTTATAAGTTCACACTGGCCACACCCACCCATTGCTCTTCCAGACTTCAGAATAGGACTGATCTCTGGGACCAGAGGCTTAGTTGCTTGCCAGTAAGCCTGAAAGGGTCCCAGTTGAATGAAGGACTACATACAAGAGGGTCAGGCCCACGTGGCTACAGAGAGATGGAAATCTTTCATCAGCCCAATCCCAAATAGGGGCTATTAGCAGGGCCTTTCACCTCCACCTGGCATACACGATGCTCATTCCTACTTCCTGACATACCCTATCCTCTTGATAAATCAAGTCCCACCTTGGCCAGGAAGGCTTCTCTCACTGCTGAACCCACAGGTCTGAATTCTTATTGGATTTTTCTTCATGTTACTATTTTGATGATTATCAAATTATCAAAGCTTAAAGATGTGTTCTGTTTTAGGTGAGGATGCCTTGCCTTCCCACCTAGGTTGTGAGTTCCATTAAGACCTGAACTGAACCATATGGTCATAGCATCTTAAAGCTAGAGCCGGAGGCAGAGGTATGCTCAAGACAACTTGGAACGGTCCACAGGAGTTGAATGTTAAATTTTCAGTGAACTTTTATATCTCAGAAATAGACAAGCACTACAAGTCAGGGCTCAATTGATTATTTTATTGATTGACCGACCAGACTTAACAAAGTGATGGAGAAAAGATATGGATTGAACTTTAAAATGCACATGAAATACATTTACCAGCACACCTCTGGCTGGAAGGGACCACAGAAATCATGGAGTCTATACCCCTCTTTTATAAATGAGGAAACTAAACCTCAGAAAAGTTAAGTGACTTGTCCAGAGTCACACAGCTACCAAATGTCTCAGGCAGGATCTGAACACGAGTCATGTTTTCTTGAATCAAAGTCCAGAGTTGTACTTACTGTACCATCCTGCCTCTTTAATCTTCACCTTCTAGGTTACTCAAAGGGATTGGACACACAACATGAACTTAATGTGATAAATGAGACCAGAGGGGTACTGTGGATAAAAAAAAAAAAATGCTGAATCAAAAGGTTGGAATTTGAATCACAGCTGTTACTTTTTACCTGTGTAACTTGGGCAAGTCCCTTCACACTCTCTGAACCATTTTCCTCATCTACAAAATGGACCTTAAAGCGCTGCATCAGTATAAGCTGTTACTGTATTACCTATGGATAAAGTTCCTGTCTTTGGGGGAGCCAATGTGGTGAAGTGAAAAGTGTATTGACCCTCAAGTGAGAGGACCTGGGTTCTGACACATACTAGCAGTGTGACTTTGGGTAAGTCACTTAACTTTTCTGAGTCAGTTTCCCCATCTGAAAAATGAGACAGCTGGTCTAAATGGCTTTCTCAACATAGATGAATGAGTGGTCCTATGACAGACATAGTTCTAAATCTTAGGGTGAGTGTAAGACCTTCATTTCTCTGACATCAGTTTCTTCTTCTATAAAAAGGGCATAATAATACTTGCACTACCTCCCTATCTCAAGTGTACTGTGGGGAAAATACTATTTAGACATTGGAGTTATTATTTGACATAATAAAAAGAGCAATGGATGTGTAAGAAGAACCAAATTCAAATCTAATCTCTGTTTTTTTGTTACCTGCATGATTTTTAGTCATCACTTAAACTTTCTAGGCCTCAGTTTTCCTTCCTTCCTCTTCTGCTAGCTTTCTTTCCTGTTCTTTTTCCATTTTCTTTTTCCAATACTTTGGTACCCTCATGGCCTGCAGAGAAATTGTTTTGGGGTCCCTTGGGGGGTTTGCTGATCTCAGCTTCAGGGAAAGGCAAAAGAAGTCAGACAAAAGAAGGATATGTGCCAGGGCTTGAGAGAAGCCCTGATGAGAGAGAGAAGCTTGGAGAAAGCTCTAGACGTATTCTGTGTTCCCAGGCCTGTAAAAAACCCAGTTTATCCAGCAGTCCTGAGCCCTACCCTCCATAATGATCGCCATAAGCCAGATCCTCTCAAAGGACTGCCTCCAGATGAGGATGCCCATTGGAGTGAATAGATTTCTGCTCCATGGAAATGATTCAGACAACCCCCTCCCCAAGCTCCTCACCTTGGGAACTAGCTCCAGAGCTCCACTGCTCAAGCCTGACTGACTACATTTTGTGCCCTATTGCTTTGCAACTGAAGACACAGTGCGCCCAGACCTGCTGTGGCAGACTACTCAACCATGGCTTCAAGACCAATTCCCATAATACAAAATGTAAGAAAATGTGTCCCGTTTCCTTCCTTCCTCATAGGGGCCACATCAAATTGTAAATCTAAATATTTCACATTATAAATATAAATACTGATTTTAAAAAAATTGTAAATATCTGATATGTGGGCTATACTGTTTAATCCAGGATAACCCCGCTCCTGGAGTACTTTTATTTGAATGGGAGATGGGTCGATGAGTCGATGAGTAAATTGCTTGACACTAAGCATCCCACTCTGAAGTAGGAGGTGGAGCTGGTGAAGACATCCTTTGATTCTTAGGCACTTTTGTGCCTTTGACAGAAAAATAGCTGGGTTTCTGAACCTGTATATGCAGAGATTGGAGGAGATGCTTCTGAATTCCCTCAGGAAAATTCAAATAAATCTTCTGATACTCAGTGCCTCAGTTTCCCCATTAGTCACACACACAGATTGCTTAAAAATTGTGAAACTAGCATGACTGTAGTAGAAAATGTAAGAGCCAGAAGACCTGGTACGAAATTTTGGCTCTTCTATTTACTTCCTATGTGACCCTGGGCAAGTACCTTCTTTCTATGGAGAGATAATCTCTAAATTTCCTTCCAGTTTTAAATCCTATGACCCTATGACCTTCCTACACCTGGTCATTGAGTGCTTTTCTGAGTCAGCCTACAGTCCCTCAGAAACGTCCCAAACCCAGTCCTTTGTAATCCTATGCCGCGACTCTAGAGATTCATGGGCAAAATCGGAGGCCGGGGTGGGGGCGGCAGCAGGTGTGTATTAACAATTTCGGAAGTCTCTCGCAGCTCTGGCGCCGCGTATCACCGCCTTTCTCTTCCCCTCCTCCCTCCCTCAGTGTCCTATTCCTTCGGCTTCGGGAGGCTGGGGAGTACCCTCCCCGCACCTCCACCCCCACCCCGGGATCGGCCTGTGGATGGAAGGAGGGAGCTGGAGGGAGGTGACGGATGAAGGGAGAGGGGCAGGTAGGCGGGGAAGGCTGGGAGGAGGAAATGTTGAATGGGAATCGGAACCCCAGGGAGGAGTGGGGCTGTGATTCATCGGGAGCTGCCCCCCTCCTCCCAAGCCCAGCTCCAGCCCGGGGAGGCTCTCCCAGCACAGATCTGGGCCCTCCAGCCCGGGCTTCCCAGGAACTTGGGGGAAGGCGGCAGCCTGCGGGGCGCGAGGGGCCACGGTCTGGCTGCAAGGGAGACCAGGCCGGCCTGGACGACGGCTGGGGCGGAGCGGGGCGGAGCGGGCTGGAGCGAGGGAGCCCGCTGGGTCAGCTCCGCGGCCCGGGCTTAGCTCCGCGCGGGGCAGCTGGGCTTTCTCGCTCGTGTCCTGCGCGCCCACGAGGGCCTGATTAATCACTTCCTGCCAGTCAGTGCTTATGCCTGCCCTGAGGCCGGCCCCAGGCCCAGCCCCTGCCCCAGCCCCTGGCCCTGGCCCTGGTCCTGGCCCTCGCCCGCTTCAGCCCCTGCCCCAGCCCCTGGCCCTAGCCCCTGGCCCTGGTCCTGGCTCCCGCCCGCTTCAGCCCCTGCCCCAGCCCCAGCCCCTGGCCCTGGTCCTGGCTCCTGCCTCGACTCCAGCCCCGGGCTCTGCTCCGCCGCGCTGCGCCCCTTGCCCCCCGCCGGGCTTTCGACCTGCAGGGCCTGGCGCCGGCCGCTGCCTGAGGCGAGGCGGGGGGTTGGGGGGGGGCGGAGGGAAGCCTTCAGCTCATCGAAAGTGCTGTGTCATCTTCTCTATCATGTGGCTCTTTTGGTCATTAATAACCCAAGTTCTGGGAAACTCAGGGGCGGATTCCAGGAAGGGGGTCAGTAAGTTCAGTAAACAGATTTTTTTATTAGAAGTTGAAGGAGACGCAGAGTTTTCGTGGATCCCCAGGGGTGGAGAGGCTTTGGAGGGGGCTGGGGGTGGGGCAGGGGAGGAGATCTGGTGCCAGAGGATCCACAGGAATTCACTTTTAGTTCTGGGGCCCCCATCTCCACCGCTAATCCTAGGCTTTCGGCTTGACAGGACTTTAGGGATGCTGTACTCTCAAACCCCTTCTCTTTAGAAGAGGAAACTACTTGCCCATTCATACAGAAAAGTCTCGACTAGATTCCAGAACCGCAACTGAGGCTAGAACTCTTCTCACAATTCCAAGCTGGCTGCTTCCTGTCCTTCTTCTTTGTCGCTGTTGTTTGTCTTTCCTTCATTCAATGAGTGGCTAGTCAGTAAGCACCTACTGTGTGCAAAGCATCTGTCAATACAGACGAAGCAACAACCACAGTCAGAAGGAAGTCAGGGAAGCCAGAAGACAGAAGAGAATTCCAGGCTTGGGGGGACAGACTGTGAAATGGTCCGGGTTGGGGAGATGGAATGTCTCCTGGGAGGAACCTCAAGGAGACCGGGGTCACTGGATGGAAGTGTTTGGAGGGGGGAATAGGATGTAAAAAGTCTAGAAAGGTAGGAGGAGGTCAAGTTAGGAAGGTCTTTGAACACCAACCTGGATTTTGTATTTGATCCTGAAAGTGATTAGGAGCCACTTATGAATAAGGAAAGTAGGAATTTGTTTTGCTTGATTTCATTCATATATATATATATATATATATATATATATATATATATATATATGTTACAACAGTTTTGTTTTATTTTTTTAAAGGGATGGAGAATGGGGGAAAAGTAAATATTCACTGAAAAAAATAAAATATATAACTTTAAAAAATAAACGAATGAGTGGGAATTAGGGGACAGGATGGAAGTAGAGCAATAACTTCAGGGTTTTTCAACTATGCCATCCCCTAACTGACTGTGTGACGGAGGACTCAGTATTCCCAGCTGTATGTCTAGTAAAAGTGGTTTGCAGCACCAGGTGGGAATTTATAATATCAAAGAATCAAAGAAAAGTTGAGTTGGAAGGGATATCAGAAAATGTGTCATTCTATACATAGCTGAATAGAACTCCCATGACATGTTTGGCAAATGGTCATCTTTTTCTTGAAGACATAGGCCCAGAGTTGGTAAAAATCAGGATAGCAGTTTAGCTGCTACTGCAATCAGGAGTCTCTGGGGTGGCCTCTGAGCATGGGTCCGATAAGAATAATAGGAAAAGAATTAATCTTAGAAGGATGTGGATGTTTTCTAGAGGCACAAAAAAGATTTGCAGTTATTAGTTTAATCATGTGGTAAGTTGCTTACCGAGTATTGTTGGATTCAAAATTCAGCATTTATTAAATCCCTACTGATTCCAGGGCCCTGTACCAACACTGGAGATAGAAAAAAAGAAAAATGGCATAATCCCTGTCCTCAAGGTGCTTCCAGTATAGTGGCTGGCAGGGAAGGGGCGAAGAAATAGAACATAAGTAAATGAATGAATAATTTATTATTTGGCTGTCCTTACTGAACCTTTGCACCCATTCAGAGGGGAATTATTCTGTCCAAGCAAATGAATTGAAAATATTCAATCTTGTATTTCCAGAGGACAGATGATGAAGCATGCAACCCTACCTCCTGACATAGAAGAGATGAACTCAAGGTGCCAAAAGGTGACAGATATTTTGTTTGGAAAAGGCCAATATGGGAATTTGTTTGGCTGGACTAATCATATTTGTTATAAAAAGTTATTTTGGGGTGAGGGGTGGTTTCCCAATGGGAGGAGAAGGTAGGAAGGAGAAAAAATAAATATTTATTGATTGAAAAAAATTAATTTAATTGATATTGAGTTTAATTCTCTCTTAACATAAACTCCAACTCAGAATAAAGTCAAATTGTCATTGTCAAAGATACTAACAGGTTTGTGCTCCCTCTGGGGCTACGAGTTGGGCTTCAGGAAACTTACCCATAGAAACCTTCAGTGATAATCATAAAACAGATTGTTAAAAGTTAAAATCAAGTGGTAAAGGTAGCCCTCCCCTCCTCCCTTCCCCAAAACAGCCTCACACCAGTACAACTGACCACACTCTGGACAATTGCCAGGGAAATCTTCCTCAAGGGAGGGTATGGGGGCAGGACTTGGGCAATTCCCCCAGCCCAAGCCCCAGATATGCTCCCTCCCAGACTGGAGGGGTGGAAGGAGGGCTGGGGAACTTCACTACCAGGCTCTAGGAAAAATGAAAGTGCTGCCTTATTTTAATCTGAAATCTGCCTCATTAACTTCCACCCATGGCTTCCAGTTCTGCCTTCTGGGGCCTCTTCCTCAGACATTTCTTCAGATTTGTGAAGATAATAATCAGGTTCCCTCTAAGCCACTCCACCACCACCACCACCACCACTACCACCACCACCACTACCACCACCACCACTACTCCTCCAGTCTTGTCTCAGCTTCCTTATGGTTTCCAAACTCCTTACCATCTTGTCCACCCTCTTTGAGATGTCCCTGTCAATGACCTTCCTAAAGTGCTGTGTCCATACCCAGGCCTCTAGTTGAGATCTGACCAGGCCAGAGTCCAAGGAAACTAACCCATCCTAGTCATGAGTCTTTCATTCATCCAGCCTCAGAGTGCATTCTTTATGGCAGCCTCAGTTCACAAGCCAGTTTTAGATATCTCCTCTCTATCCTACAAAATTGCCTTTCTGGGTCCCTCCATCTCCTTAGCATGTCCCCATCTCTCTCCACTGTATCTCTGTTAAAACTTCCTCCCTAATAGCAGATTAACCTGGATATTATTAACCAGTAACCAAGGTAGGTTATTGCCTGATAGTGGAGTCACCCTTCCCAAAGGGACTGGCATTTCTGTAGGGCCATGCCTTTACCTCAGACAATTCAAATGCAACAAATAGTTCTGAAGCAGCTGCTCTGCAGAGCACCTCTATGTACCATCTGCTAGTAGAGATGCAAGCTTTGGAGGAGACACAACTCCTACCTTCATAGTGCTTCCAGCCTAGTGGTGGAGGAGACACATGCATAAATAGTAGTGGAACATACTACTGTATACATACAATAAGAGAGGGGAACAAAGAAATCTGAGAAATGAAGGTCTCATGGAGTCTAAGACCCTGGCAGAGAGGTTTGAGGGAAAGGAGCATATCCACATGGGCCAGGGTTTTCCTTTCCCTCCACCTCAGTTTCTCTCTAAAATTCGAGGGGCTGTACCAGATAACCTCTTCTGAGTCCTTTCCAGCTCTAATATTCTGTGATCTATAATCTATCTGCCAACAAGTGTTTATTAAGTGCCTACTGTGTGCTGGGCAATTCATCAACCACCCACATAACTGTAATTCTCACCTCTGTTGAAGTCTAGTGTTCCACAGATCCCTTTCAACCCTAAACAGTATCTGTTCGCTACTGCTAGTTGTCATTTAGTGTGTATGAGTATTCATCTGAGGCATTTCATTGGAAAGGCTTCGGCCCATGCTCATCTCCTAAACAGCTTAGTTGATGCTAGGGAGCAGGGGAAAGCTATTGAATATTAAAGTTCTGAAAGAGACAGAAAAAGAATCCTTGTTGTCCCATATTAGTCACAACCCTAGTCATGGGGTCATAGGATTTAGCGCTGGAAAGAGACAGAAATTATTTAGTCTTTTCCTCTGTCCTCATACCCCCCAACTCCCCCACCCCCGCCACACACACATCTTAATAGAAGTCTCTAAAATCCAGAGAAGGGAAGAGATTTACCTTAGGTTTGACAAGCAGGATTATAGAATCATAGATTAAGAGCTAGAAGGGACTCAGTCCCTCACTTTACAGATGGGGAAATCGAGACCCAGAGAGTATAAGTGACTTGCCCAAGGCAACACAGGATTAAGTATTCTTACCAATATTCCATTTATCAGACTCTAAATCCAACTCTCTTTCTGTTGTACCTGTTACTTCTCTATCACCCCTAAATACGAGGAGAGCATAGTGAGACCTGGAGATGGCTAGGTGGCGCCATAGTGCACAGAGTGTCAGACCTGGAGTTGGGAGGACTCATTCTCCTGAGTTCAAATCTGGCCTCAGGCACTTAGTAGCTGTGTGACCCTGGGCAAGTCAATTAACCCTGTTTGCCTTAGTTTCCTCCTCTGTAAATTGAACTGAAGGAGGAAATGGGAAAACTACTCCAGTATTTTTGCCAAGACAACCCTAAATGGGGTCACAAAGAGTGGGACACAATTGAAAAAAAAATGAACAATAGTGAATCTTCACCCTTGTATCTCCAAAGGCAACTGGCATAACATGTGGTGAGTGCTCGGTATTATATATTCGGTGATTTTTATTCTACCGAAGTGTAACAGCTTGAATTGTGAACTCTCAGGAAGAGAGTCCTAGAAGGATGAGAGAGGAAGGAAAGAGGTACCCTCAGAGCTAGTTAACAGATAAAATAAGTTACATTTGTTTAGTGCTTTATGTTTTGCAAAGTGCTTTCTGAATGGGAGTGCAGAGTATCCTGATGCGGTGGGGGCCTGGCCTGGAAGCAGCTGGAGGTGAGCAAAGATGGAGCCCAGCTGTGCGGTTAGTCTGATTCGGCTCCTTCCTGCCACCAGAACTGAGAAACAGCTGGGGCAAGTCTCTAGACCCATCTCGGTTCTGGGGGTAGAACAGGGGCTCTTAACTAGCTCCCAGGCCTCAGGGGCCTTTGTTCCCTAGTGAAGGAACAGGATCAACTCATAGTCAGAGGCTTCTACACAAATATCGCTACTGTATTAAGCTCCTAACTGGTATTCTTGCTTCCGGAGATTTCCTGTTCAGGTTGAACTTGGACTCCATGAGTTCTGGGATCCCTACCAACTCAAAGATTCTGTAATCCTGTAAATGTTAGACCTAGAGAGGACCTTTGAGCAGAGAACATAGCATGTCAGAGCTGGGAGGGACCTTAGAAGAGTATCAGAGCTAGAGGGAATCCTAGAATATGGAAATATCAGAGCTGCGAGGATCATAGATCATAGGTGTTTAAAACTGGAAAGACCCTTGGAACATATAATACAAAATATCAGAACTACAAAGGACCTTAGAAAACATTTTGGCCAAACCACTCAATTTATATGGGGAAAACCAAGGTTCATAGAGAGGAGAGTAACTTGCTTAAGATGACAAAGCAAATTCATGGCAGATGGGATTTAAATTCCTGTCTTTCCTCTTTTTGGAGGTCCCATAGTTTTTATTCAGCTTTGGGCTGGAGAAACCCAACTTACCTCCCAATCAGGTAGCCCAGAGACCCATCCAAACTTGCCAAAGAAAACCATTACAGTATGCTATGCCCTTAAAATTAAAGATTGAAAAATGAGACAAAACTAACTCATTTCTCTAGTACTTTAGAATTTACAGAGCATTTTCTTCATAACCACTTGGAGAGGAAGTTAGGATACATTTTATTCCCATTTTATAGATGAAGAAACTGAGGTCAGAGAAAGGAGGGGACTTGCTCATGGTCTCATACATAGTAAGTGTTGGAGTCAGGAAATGAACCCAGGTCTTCTGACTCCATGTCAAGTGCTCTCTTACCCCACCAGGCTGTTATCTCCCCCGAGGACCAACTCTGGGGCCTTGGAGACCCAGACTGTAGCAGTGATGTGAGCCTCAGTGTCCTGTTTATGTTTTGCGGTCTTGTGAGTAACAGAGTGGAAAAAAACAAGAATGAAGAGATAACAATTACAATGAAATTAAGTCAAATAAGCTAGTGACTCATTTCTGGAGCAATAAAAACAAAACAGAAACAGGCTGATTTGGGCAGCAGAGAAGGCAATGAATGAAAAAGGGAAGAATCCAAGGCTGGGGGTTTTTATTATGTAAATAGGTTTAAGTGTGAGTAGGAGATGGAGGGGGACTGGGTCCGGGTGAGTGGGTGGAGGGTGCTAGCCCTCCGCAGTCCCCTTGGGAGCCTTGAGAATTGCAAAGTAAATGGTCGTGCCAAGCTTGTGTGTCTGGTTCTTGGAGGAGCATATCCTCAGGGTGGGGTGAGTCTCTCCCAGCCCAAATCAGCATAGGCCTGAGCTGGTCCACGGTCAAGTCTATCAGCGGCATCTTCATGGAACGGCCCAGCAGGTGGTCAGGCTGAGAGCCTGTGTCTCTGTCTCATTCAGAGCCTGGTGTGATGGAAACAGCCCCACACATGGGTTCAGATGCTGGTATTGACTCTAACTAACTATCCATGTAACCTTGGAGAAGTATATTCCCCCCATCCCTGTTTTAGTTTCTCCATCTGTAAAATAGACATCTTTGCACTTTCTACCTCAGAGGGTCATTGCAGGGGAAGCACTTTGTAAATCTTAATACATTATTATTTCCCTGTCCTTCAAACTCTAGGCCCAAACTAAAGTGACATTAGGACTTGTCCTAGAACTGCCTAGCGGGAAGGAAATAGAGAAGAAAGCAGAGTTGGCTACAATTTAGGAGGAGGCCTGACTCCTGATTCTTTTTGCCATCTAGCTGTGTGAGGTCAGTTAGCATCTCTAGACCTCAGTGTCCCCCTCAGCAAAATGGACAGAATGTTACATCTGTTTTAAGTTCCAGTAAGAAGTTCAACAAGATGGTATCTGAGAAACAGATCCTTTCCCCTCTCTGAGCCCTTGGAAAATGAGGGGGTGTGAACAAGGTGTTCTCCAAGGTCCTTCCATTTCTAGAGCCTATGAGCTTATGAAGTCAACTGACCATGGCCTTCCCTTGGATGACAAGGAGGTGGCCTTGGGAAGCACATGATTCAAACTGAGGAATTGGCATTGGGGCAGAGGAACAGAGATAGGGAGAGAGAAAAAGAAGGAGTGGGAACAGTAAAACTAGAACAGGGGTGTGTACATACATGTGCATATGTATGTGAGTGTGACAAAGTAGTCTGAGTCCGGGCTCTGTGTATGTGTGTGTAAGAGAGAGAGAGAGAGAGAGAAAGGGAGAAGGAGGGAGGGAAAGAAAAAATGAGAATGAGAGAGGAACAAAGAAAAAGAAAAATGAGAGAAAGGGAGAGAGAGAGAGTGAAAGAGGGAGAGAGATTGAGAAAGAGGAAGAAAGGAAAAGAGAAGGAAAGAAAAAGAAACATAGAAAGAGGAAGAGGGAAAGAATGAGAGAAAGAGACTTTTGTGTATATACATATCAGAGGATTCTGGAGTGTTGTGTCAGGGCTACATGTACTACAAAGGTATATATCAGCAGGACACGTGCACACCAGAGTGATGTACATTACCATGCCTCCATCCATCCATCTTTGTAACTTCCCAGTCATCCATCACCATTCCTCTGTCCTCATCCCCCATAGCCAATCAATTGCTAGGTCTTATTGATACTGCTTTCACTGTTCACGTGTCTCCTCTCTGCTCTGATGGCTTCGTAAGAAGCCTCCTACCTGGTCTCTTTGCTTCCAGTTTTACTTTTCTCCAGTCTATGTTCCATACCACTACCAAAAGAATCTTTCTAAAGCACATATCTGATTATGGCATATCCCAACCCAACATCTACCAAAAACAAAACAAACCTTCAATGGCTCTCTGATGCCTCCAGGAGAGATTTAAGGCCTCCACCATCTAGTTCTCACTTATCATTCCAGTCTTATTTCATATGACAAAATGATCAAGTAAAACTGACTTTCTAACAGTTCCCCATCTTTCACTTTTGTGCATCCACACTGAGTAAGATGTCTCTTAGGCCTGGAAAATAGTCTAGCTTCATTTTTCTTTCTCAGAATCCTTTTATTCCTTCAGGACTCAATTCAGATGCCACCTCCTCCAGGAAGCTTTCCCTGATTTCAGTCCCTCCTCGCCTTTCAGTTGCTAGTGCCCTTTTCTTCCATTTTCCTTATACTGTACTTACTGGGAATACTTGTTGTATCCTTCCTGTAAACTCTGAGGATAAAGCCTTTTGTCTACAATTCACAGAGAGATTGAAATCTCTTGATAACCACAAGGCACACATCATGCCCAGTGCCTTGTACGTAGTAGATACTTAATAAATGTTTGCTGTATTGAAATAAATGTGGTGATGGTGGGAATGTCTTGAGGTTATATTTATGTGTTAAATATCCTGTTAGGATTGACTGCTTCAAGGTGGTATGGTATGATGTGTGTGTGTGTGTGTGTGTGTGTGTGTGTGGTGTGTGCACACTGGGCTGCCTGCGTCACAGTGGTGAGGGAGATCAGGACCTTGCCCATCAAGGCTCTAAGTGTATCAGCGCCATGTGTACTAAGGGTCAGGGCTATGTGGGTCAGAGCTGTGGGTGTGAGGTTGTATGTGAGTGTGTGTGTGTGTGTGTGTGTGTGTGTGTGTATGTGTGCGTGTGTACTCAAGCGTGCAGACTGGCTGTGGGTATCAGAACTGTGGGTGTGAGGATTGTGTAATAGCAAGCCCAGAAGTGGCTCCCCAGCCACAAAGCAGGTTGGTCTTTGGGGTGGGCCGGCAGGCAGGCAGGCAGGCTGGTGGAGAGGCCTGCAGCGAGGGAAGGGAGGCACATAGGCAGCTAGAGCTTGATCAGCTCAGGGAGCAGGCTGCCAGTTGCATAAGCAAAGCCTTGGAAAAGTTACATGGAGTGTCAGTCCTTTCCTGCCACCACCACCACCCCCAACTCCCTCGCCCTTCATAGTGGCAGCTTTTTAAAAGAACCTTGACTACCCCAGCCCCACCCCCTCTGAATAATCTCAAATTTAGTTTTCTTTCCCAACAGGCCTTGAAGAGCCTTTTTCTCAGGGTCCTTTGAATGGGGAGGTGGGGAGGGATAATGGGTCAGGGCTGTCACTGTCACAAGGTTGTTGTTGCAGCCTTTGACAACCACAAGGCACACATCATGCCCAGTGAGATAAGCGGCAAAGGCCCAGAGCTCAGGGCCATAAGGAAGGGAGATAAGAGGGTCCTCAGACTAAGGCTATTCCTAGTGAGGCTGCTTAACAAGAGAATTTTTTTTTCCTTACCTAGCCTTAATCACTGAATGGGTGTTGCCCCAGTCAAACCGAGACTGGGGAAAGACCTTAGACTAAAAAAGTCAAGGTCCCTAGCTGCATCGCGGTGGGTGTCCAAGCCTTCTGATCTATATCTCACCACTGAACCCAGATGGCTCTGAAGGAGAAAGTGAGGCTGGTGTCTTTGCACAGCCCTGCCTCACTTAAATCCAATTCACTTGTGAGTCACGGTCCTCTTCGAGAATGAAGGACAACTGCAACAATGTAACAAGAAACAAAATGCACACTAGAGGCGCGGTCAGTGCAACTGAAGAGAGGAGACCTGGGTTCAAATGTTCTTCCTTTCTGGGTCTCAGTTGCCTCATCTGTAAAACAATGGGGATGAATTAGAGAGGCTCTAAGATTTCTTCAAATTGTAGAGCCTGGAATGACATTTTACCTTTCTATAAACTCTTTAAAGTATAAAGAATGCTTTCTTCAAAATGGCCATGGAAAATAAATAGTTATTATCACTCCCTTCTTACAGGGGCAGAAACTGAGGCCGTGATAGGGAAAACAATTTGCCTGAGGTCATACAGATAGTTAGAATCAACAGGTCAGGTCAATAAGCATTTATTAAGCATGTACTGTGTACCAGGCACAAAGCTAAGCCAAGGTCTACAAAGAAAGGCAAAGACAGGGATCTTGTTCTCAAGGAGCTCAAAACTGAATGGGAAAGACCCATGCATACAACTAAATGCAAACAAGATATAGACAGTATAGATTGGAGATAACTAAGGGAAGGCACCAGCGTGAAAGGAGATTAAGAGAGGCTTCTTGTAGAAGGTGGGATTTTAGCTGAAACTGGAGGTAGGCAGGTAGGTAGAAATAAGGAGGGAGAGCATTCCACATGTGAGGAACTGCCTACAGAAATGTAGGGAGCTGGCAAGTGGGGTTGAGAAACAGCACCAAAGCCAGTGTCACTGGATCAAAGAGGGCAGTAAAGTATAAGAAGACTGGAAGGGTAGGAAGGAGACAGATTGTGAGAAGTCAAATAGAGAGGCAGGTACAGTGGATAGAGTGCTGGCCTGGAGTCAGGGCAACCTGAATTCAAATCCAGCCTCAGACACTTGCTAGCTGTGTGACCCTGGGTAAGTCACTTAACCCTGGCTACCACAAAAAAAAAAAAAAGCTAATATATTTTATTCTAGAGGGAGCTGGAATTGAATAATTGAATAAGGAGGGTGACATCATCAGATCTGTACTCTTTCTATCAGGTCTCTTTCTACCACCACACATCTCTGTCTTTAAAGCTAAGAAGCAGCTTTGCATCCTTTCCTGTAGTTAAAATATGGGGAAATGAGGATGGAAAAATGCAGGGAGATTAGTCCCTATTACTCAGACAACCCTTTCCCCTGCTATACTTGCCTGTAGTCACATTTACTGGGGGAGAGACTATTAAGCCTGCCCAGGCCCTCTGAGCCCACTCTGAACAAAACAAACCTACTTGGTAGAATCTTAGGGTTAAAAGAGACCTTGCTTAGTCTAGTTTCCTTCTCCAATTCAGTATTGCCCTAGACGGCTAAATGTTTCTTTTTGATTCTACAATTTGTTTTTGAATATCAGACCTGGAAGGGCCTACAGTACACAGAATGTCAGAGTGGAGAGGGACCTTAGGCTATGGAGTGGGTAATGTCAGAGCCAGAAGGACCTTTTAGAACATAGAATGTAGGGTATTTGAGCAGAGAGTGGCTTATGTAGCCTATATCAGCTCTAGAGGTCCTTCTCCCGACTCCTACCTGCACTGATAAATCAGTCAGATCCCAGAGGACTGGCTATAACTTCTGTGTAACATTCTAGGGATACCACTAAGGGGTTATAGGGTTTTCCTTATAACACTATTGACTTTTACCCCCATTCTAGTGTTTTTATCCAATATCAGTCACCAATTATAGTTAGCATGTCTCTAATAAAGCTGAAGAGAGGAGACCTGGTTAACTCAGTGAGTAATATTCCAGTATCATTTAACCAATTGACATTAGTTAGATTTACAGAGACAAAAGACATAGGAAGAATAGAAGTTACAAGCCATTTACCCCAGCACCCAAAGGCACGCTATCCTCCAGGGACAGTGGGCTTAAAGCAGTTTCTATAAAACACTTGCCCTATCAAGTTTACATCTAAATGTGGCAGACATAGCATCTCAGGGTTATAGGTTGTGGGCCTGGGACAAGCAGGTCATTTCTCAAGACTATTCTGCCAGCAAACTCCAATATGGTCTCTGCTTCCTTGACTTCTATCAGCTCACTCCTCTGACCTTTCAAAGCTTACATAGCACTGTAGACATCTTCAATAATCAGTCACCTAAGAGCAAGAAAGGAAGAATAAATCACCACAGAGGTAGAAAAACAGATGGCTCCATGACACCTCCAGGTGAGAGAGGGTTGCTGGCCCAACCTCCACCCTGAGGCCTGTAGAGATTTGTCCTTCTCACTCACTTGACCAGAGAGAAGTCAATCAGCAGTCAATCAAAAGTCTTTTTTCTTCACACAGTGAGTCGACAGAAAACCATAATGGAATACCATTTGCATACTTCAAAGTAGACAGCCGGGCCCTCCATGCTGCATACACTAAAGCAGTCTCAGCAAACATCTACATGCCTCTGGAACTGGGATCTCATTGTCCTCTTGTTATACCTAGAACATAGGCCATAGATGTGATAAACCTTACACCAGAGGGAATGAAATGTCAGAGCTGGAAAGAAACTAAAATAGAGAGTATTGGAGATGCGAGATAGAGCACTGAATGTCATATTTGAGAGGGGCCTTTGAATATATACTATAGAATGCCAGATCCAGGAAAGACCTTAGAATATATAATACAAAATGTTAGGACTGGGAAGGACTTTAGAATATAGAGTATCAGAGCCAGGAGGAACCTTAGAACATATAATTTAGAATGTCAGAGTTTAGAGAAAACGTAAGGGAGCATCTATCAGATTGAATGCAGTGGGACTCAGGATCAGCCATTGAAATAACATTACCATCTTCTTTCTCAATCACCTTCCATGTGTCTGGCCTTAAAATTAGAAAAGAAGACTGACTTGGCCCTGGCCTAAAGAAGTTTATAGTGAAGATGAGGAGATAGGCTCCACTTGCATGAAATAACACCACCAGATAATATCATTAAGTTAATTGTCTTCTCTTCCTGTTTGCCAAAACTTCCTAAATCTCTTCTTGCCCCCTACACAACTATGCTAAAAAGCCACCAAGATCAGGACCCCATGTCAGCTAAGTACAAAAACACTAGGCAAAAAGCTAAGTGCATATGTAAACTCTGCCTGATTTCCTGAAGATCCTGGGTATCTGATACTAGCCTATTCTGTTCACTATCTTGAATGGGATGGCAATGACCCCATTCTCTAAACATTATTCAAGGATTCCTTCAAGTGTCAGACAATCAACTATTTAATGAATACTTATTAAGTACCTACTATATGTTCATCTGGTAGAGGAGAAAGTCTAGGTCCCTGCCCACAGGGAGCTTAAAGTCTAGTTGGAGAGGCAAGGCTCAGGACACATGTACCTTGATTCTCCAATGTATCAGTGATCTTACTGAGGTCAGTACTCCCTCCAGAGATGTAAATGGAAACCTGTTCTAGCCTTTTTGTCCTAGTTGTGACTACCATCCATAAAGCTCACACAGTAGGATTTTCTTACCTTCTAGGGACTTTCCTGTAGATGTCTTGACACTGGTTGGCCCAATAGGAACTGTCCATCGGTCATCCCTCACTCTTTCCACATGACCAGTCCACCCCCTTTTCCGGTCATATACTTCTCAGATGATGTCCTTTATAACACTTGTCTTATGTAATTCTTCATGGACAAAGTGCTACAGCAGAAAGCGCATCATAAGTCTAATGTCTTAAAGTGCTAAATTGAGTATAGACAATGAAACTGGAAAGGCCCAGAGGAGGGAGTGGTAGGCTGAGATGGTCAATAAACGCTTCTTGGAGCAAGTGGGATTTGTGGTGGGACTTGATGGTCAGGTAACATTGAAATCAGTAGAGAAGAGGACATTCCAAGGCATTCCAGAAATTCAGAACCTTAGAATTACAAATGAACCTGGCATGTCCATGGACCAGTTGAGAGGCCAGCCTTGTTTTTTCTCATTTATGCACAAAGATCAGGTTGGAGAAATAGGATAGCACTGGGCTATAAAGGACCTTGAAGGACAAACCAAGGAGTTTCATCTTGATTCAGGAAAATATTAAGGAGCCATTGAAAAGATGAAATAATGAAAAGTGAAACGAGCAATGCCAAATAAACATCATACATAGTAACTGAAATTTTTTCCTAAGAACAATTTTGAATGATTAATTCATCTTGAGAATCATAAATACTCAAACTATAAAGGATCTATGAAGGAAAATGCTGTTCATCTCCAGAGAAAGAATTAATAAATAGAAATATTTATAGTATGGTTTTACATATGTGTGTGAGTGTGTGTGGGCATATATACACACACACACACATATATTTGCATTTCATTGTAACCTTCTCTAGGTCAGGGTGGGAGGGAGGAAAAAAGTGTACAACAGAGAACAAAAGAAAACTTAGAAGGAAGCACAGAAAAGCAGAGTAGCTTTGAGAACAATGTATAGTATTTATTACATAGTTTTTCCAAAAAAAAAATTCATGGTTATGTATTGAATTCTTTCTTTATATTGTTCTGTGTACATGGAAATGTTCCTTTTTTTTGTCTTTTTGCATTTAAGTTCAAAATGAATTAAAAAAATTAAGCTCAAAAAAAATGGAGAAAAGAAGGATCTCAAGAGGAGTCAAATTGACCATACTGTTTCTCACATACTGGGTGACCACACATCTCACAAAAGGAATATATGTCTTTCTTTCCCCTCTCCTTTCTGGAGGCAACCTGTCATAGAAGATAGGCTACTGGATTTGAAGTCAGGAAGACTTGTATTCAAATCCTACTCCAGATAATTTCTAGATATATGACCCTGGTCTTTATACCTCATTTTCCTCAGCTGTAAAATGAGGGGGTTGGACTTAATGATCTCTAAGATCAGTCCTTGCTCCAAATCTGTGCTCCTAAGATCTCTTATGCCTTCTTTTCTGCCTTTCTTTTGAGAATATTATCAAAGCAAATTATTTCCTCAAATATCCAAGTTTTATGCCACTGTCACTTTTCATCCTTCTCATTGGTATCCTTTGCATTTCAAAATAAACAAAAACAGACTTTCATTAGCAATTAAAATGCCCCCAGAGTGAAAAAAAAATGCAAAACACATGGGTATAAGTCCTGGCTCTAACACTTATTAGCTCTATGGGCCCAAGCAAATCACTTGATCTCTTTGGACCTTTGTACAACTTAAATCACCATAGAAATGGAAATTGTTTCCTAAATATCTGCTGCTTGTGAAATCTTATTAGAAAAATTGTTCTTTTTCACCTTTTTTGGCCTTTATTTGCCTTTTAATAGTCTAGGGCTTAATAACCAGCCACACTGGGGAAACCCTCAGCCAAACTGAAGTGGATGGTGTTTTTCTGAAAGCTCTTCTGTTACCCTTTTAGGGTCACTCTTCTCTTCCTCTCTTCCTCCCCAAGATTCTTGGGCCTTTGTATTGCTGCTGGATCCCAACTCGGGCTTGTTCTCAGAATTCCAAACATGTGACTGGTGTCCCCTGCATTGTGGGAACTCCGCTGGACTTACAGTAGGGAGACTTGGCTTCAAGACCCATTTAACAGGTGTTTGACCTTGAACAAGTCAGTTAACTGTTTTCAGCCTCAGTTTCCTCATCTATAAAATGATACTAGATAATAATACTTATACTACTTATCTCACAGGGTTCTTGCACTTTGTAAATCCTAAAGCAATATAGAAAAACTATTTTCAAACCTCAGTTTCTTTACATATAGAAATGGTGATAATGTTAAATAGTACCTACATTATCATAGAGTTGTTGTGAGGAAAATAATATATAGCTGTGAACTATTGCTTTATTATATTATTATTTCATTACCTCTACACTATTTCCCCTTCTAAACCTGTTTCTAGTTTCCTGGAGATTCATACTTGGGCACTAAAGCTTAATAACATCTTAATGCCTTATCCCATTCAGGCAATTGGTGGTTTTCAGATTATAAGAGAGGACCATGATTTTTTCCAAAGGAATAAAGTTCTAGTGGTGGAATTTCAGGCACTGTGACAGTAGGGGAAATGTTGGAGGATGAGGCACAACATGAAGTAGGGAGGGGTTCCTGACCCAGCCTGACCTATCCAACGTCAGGACCCAGGACTTAGCCAAAGATTGAGAGCTGAGGCCAGAGTCATTCTTATAACTGACAGCAGATCCAGATGCCTTGGCTTCTTTCTGCAGAGCCTTCTATTATAGTATGAGAGTCTATGCCCCAGGGCTGCTAGGCTCACTCAGACCACATTTGATCTTGGGTACAGCCTTTAAAGATTACTTATCTATCCCCTGACCCAGAACTTGTTCTGGGATATTTCCAAGAACAAGTATAGTTCATGTCTGAGTTTCCCTAAATGTGGGTAATAGGATCCCCAGTTCCTACAGAAGCCCTCAAGGTAACAAATGCATATCAGGTAGAGGACAGTCTTTATTTCATGCCACAACACACCCAGAAGGCTCCAAAGGACTCCCTGTGCCCATAAATACAGACAGAAAGCACTTAAGGTTCTCATAATATTTCATAATATTTCCCCTGGAAAGGAATTGGACCTGGAGTTACCACTGTGGCAACACATATTCTAGTGAAAACCTACTCTTCCTCAGTCCCTTCCAAACTCACAAAAACATTCTGTGTTTTGGCTCTACCTCAGGAGGCAAGCACACTTTGGGACTGCTGGACAGCCAATCAGGCAGTCCAGCTAGTCTACATTGTCCTACTAACTCACCGTAAAGGGAACAAAGGAGCAAAGTCCCTATCTCTTGCTGTCTCTCTCATGTCATGTTTTAATCTCTTTATTGCTCTTCCAGTCACAAGTGACATAGGCGATGCTCTTTGACAGAGAGAGGAGATACTCAGAGGTCATCTAAACCAAACTCACTTGTGTTAGAGGGGGAAAGCTAAGGCTCACAGTGTAAACATAACTGACTGAAGATCACACTGGTAACAAATAATAGTCAGAATTAGCACTTAGGGTCTTCTGATTCTGCCCTACTTCCAGTCTGCCCCTTGAAAACTAGAGTATCCAAAACTTAAAATCTAAGATAGAGAATCTCTCAAAGGGATCATGAAAATGTGAAGGACCAAAGTTTATCCCAGACAAGCTCCAATATGTAATACAGTTGACTCTGGGCCCACGTTCTCACAGTCAGACCTGTTACATTTCCCTTGTCACAGTACTGGAGAACTCATTAAGTTCATTTTTTTCTGCTATTGGTGCAAGTCCCAACTATTTATGTTCTCCTCATTTTATAAGGTCCAGTGAGTAACACTGCAATGCCATTTAAGCATTAACCTTGGGTAGCTTTTACGAAGGAATATTTACATCAAAGATATAGCAAGAACAAAGTACAAGTATGTTATCCCGACACCTCAGAGTATTTTCCCTTTATACCACTCAGCCTCTGGGGGAGGGGAAAGCAGAGGAATCACCTTGCTCCCCCATATACAAATACAGCCAAAGTCCTGGATTGTGTCAACACCTGGATAGTGTGTTCTATTTGTGTTTCCAAGACACAGACAGTTCTGGCCCCACAGCCAATGAAAAGGGGGCCCCTCCCAGCCACATAGCTGCCAATGTAGGACAGCCATGCATATTCCAGTCCTCACTATTTTCCTTGAAGAAGCTCCCAGACTCTCCACATGGAAAGATACTAATTCAGGTGGTCTGGGAATGCACCAGACCTTTGTTACAAATGGTTCAACCTCAGAAACAGATAGGATTCTATTAATGGAAATGACATTTAAGTAGATGTATTACATCTGCTTTACTTCTGCACCTTAAGGACCACTGAGCCTATCCTTTTGCCCTGAAATTAAAATCTCCGTTGTGTAGTTTTCTCCCTAGTAGAATATGACTCCTTGAGAGCTGAAGCTGTCTTGCCTTCCCATTTGTATTCCAAGCACTCAACACAGAGATTTGTACATAATATGTACTTACTAAATGCTTTTTATTCATTCATACGAATGTGGAGCTCTTTCTACTATCCTATGATGTATTCTACGAGCCAAAAGGCATTTCCACATATTTAGTGTTAGATAATCTCAGGCCAGATGGGAAGTATCTGAGGCTGCCAGACAGATGGGAGAAACTTTAGGAGCTTGGGATTTGCCCATAAGGACCCCAGAAGGAACTTATTCCGGTCTGATGGGTGACTAATAGTTATATAATATAATATAAAAATAATAATAACAAATTTATATAGCACTTTAAGGTTTGCAAAGCACTTTTAGATACAATATTTCTTTTGATAATATAAGGAGACAAACAAAATCCAGAAAAGATGGAAGAGTAGAGCAGTAAGGAAGAAGGGGAAAAGAGGTTAGATGCTGGCTGATATCTATAGGGAATGGGAAGTCCCTCTGAGAAGTGAAGGAGGCTCAGAAGAAGCCAACGAACCAGGCAGTCTTACCACCGGTCCCTAATCTAGACTGAATCCTGAGTCAGCAATCAACTAGTTGTGAGATCTTGGGCTTTCCCTCCAACCCTTTCCCTCTCTGGGTCTCCCCATCTATAACAACAACCGTTATTACACACCCGCAGTTTGTAAAGCAGGGGGCTTGATGTTGGGCACATTCAAAGGTTAGGTAAGACAGTCTCTTATCACATGAAACTGAAAGCCTAGAGTGATAACACACCAATACATATAACTTTAGAGTGCACATATTACATGAGAAGAGCATTAGAGCATCATGGAACAAGGCGGTACATAAAGACGGAGGAGGGCCTTACTGACCTAGGAACCATATGTAAAAAGGGGGAATTGAAGTCCCTCTCTCAGGGTCCTGCTAGGTGGGGCCTCCTGAGATTCTGAACCAGAGGAGCAAGAGAACAGCTAAGGTATAGGTAAGAAAAACTTCCTGAAAGAGGCGGGCTGAAATTGGACCTCTGGGCAATCCCTCACTCCCAAAATTATTCCACTGACTCATGCATGAAATTTTCTCCAATGTTTAAATAGATCTATGATCATAACCACACGGATATTCCTTCTAGTTCAGCCATGTAACTGTTCAGCCCATGCAGCTCCCATCCATACTTTGTCATAATTTGCCATCGGGGTCCACGAAATGTGCTGAAGGCCTTCTTTACTTTCTTCTAACACAAGGAAGGTGATAATGGAGAACGAGAGCTATCTGTGGGACATCCTTACTTTCTTCACTTCCAGCTCCTTCTCTGACCTACTTCACCTCCACACCAGCTGCGTTGCCCACCTAAGAAGGACTCCACATGGAGTGATGATCCCTTGCCCAAGGCCACTGTATCTTGAGCCCCAACCATGCTGCTCATTTTACTTCTAGCTCTTGGGTCTTTTCTGCCCCTATACCTGCTGCCTAGCCCTATTAGGGGTACCTTCCATCCCTTATCCCCTTCCTTCTTCACCATCATCCCCTTCCCCCACTTTCCAACTCTCCTACGTATTTGGTCTTCCCTATAAGAATGTAAATTCTATGAGAGCAGAAACCATCTTGTTTTCTTGTTTTTATATCCCCAGCATGGTGCCTAGGACAGAGTAAGCCCTTAATAAATGCTCTATCTCTCATCATATGATCAGCCCATCTTCTTTTTCACTCACATATTTCTTTGTTGGTATCCTTCACATCTCTTGTTCAAGTTGTGTCCAACTCTTCATGACTGTGGACTGTACTATCCATGCAGTTTTCTTGGCAAAGTTACTGGAGAGGTTTGACATTTCCTTTTCTAAAGGCAAACAGAGGTTAAGTGACTTGCCCAGGGTCACACAACTAGTCAGTGTCTAAGGTCCTAATTGAACTCAGGTCTTTCTGACTCTAGGCCCAACACTCTATCCATTGAGCCACCTAGCTGCCTTCTTCACACTTTTGCTCCTTCATAATTCCTTATCTTTAATGTTTCACAGCCCATATTTACTGTGAATTTCTCCATTGCCCTCTGGGTGATCCTCAATTTTAGTTCTTTATAAATGATAGTATTCTATGACTCCCAGTCATAGAACATTGTTGGAAAAATATTCATATGAAAAAGATGGGCTTTTAAAAATACTCCAATTGCCTCAAAGCACTTCAGTTGACTCTCCTCTTCCTATTCAATTTGCAGTTTCTGTCAAATATATATATATATATATACATAGATGTGTAATGATGGATGCATTCTATGTGTTGTCAATTCAACTGCATGTCCTAAACTGGATAGGAATCATTCTTCAGTCACTCAGTTTTTTTGCAACATAGTTGAGTGACACTCTTTAGAGAAATCACAGGGCTCACTTAGGAGGTGGTACATTGTTTGGTAGCTTGATGCAGTTAGCACAAAGTATTCACAAGGGCTTTTCCAGCTCTAAATCTATGATCCAACGATAAATTTGGGATCTGCCCTCCACCCCCTCTAAGACAGCGTTAAACTCTCTTTGGCAGTCTATGATATGTCTTCTTGCTTTATGCCTTACTTGATGGTGATGATCAGCAGATGACAGGAAAGATTATTACTGTTATAACCTTCTAAAATAGATTTTACTTATATATTTTATTTTTATGTTACCTAGGTTTCCCCCTGTATCCTGCTCCTTATTTCCTTCCAGAGAGCTATCCCTTCCAACAAAGAAGTATTTTTCAAAGGAAGAGAAAAAAATCATCCAAGTAGATCAATACATTAAAAAAAACCAAACCTGACATTATATTCAGTGTTTCAAACCCGTGGATCCTAGTCTCTGCAAAGGAGTGTTTTCTCATATCTTTTCTGTGGGAGGGTCAAGTTTTTTCTTTGTAGCTCTGCAACATTTGTTTTTCATTGTTCTTTCCCTTTACATTGTTGCAGTCAATGTGTATCTTGGATTTGTTTTTTTTTTTCTTTTTGGATCTGCTTACTTCACTTTGCATCAGTTCTTTTAAGTCTTTCCGTGCTTCTTCTCATGATTCATCATATTCATTCTTTCTTGTAGAACAGTAATATTCCATTATATTCATGTATCACAATTTGTTTAGTTGTTCCCCAGTTGATTGCTTGTTGTGATATGTTTTAAAAGAATCATATAATTTTGTTATATGAATGGGAAGAAAGCCTTTAAGCTGGTGTTCTGCTCTACTGAATCAAATACTTTTCTATAGATAGTAAACAATCAGTATAGTGGGATCTCATGTTCTTCACATCTGTCAGTTAATTGTATGAAGGTGAAAATGCATTCTGCTATAGAAGAGTGCTTGTAAAAAATCCACTTTCTTCTGATATCCTTATCAAGGAAACCCTTAACTCATGTATACATTATTCTCCCAAAAAAATTATATAGTTAGGAAACAGGCATATAATAGTTGTCCATTTTCTTTTATCTTTTTGGATAAAAATAAGTTCTTAGGTTTTGCCCATACTTTTATTATCTTCCCTTTTTTCAGTTACCTTGAAAATCAACCTTTCACCTCAAAATGGTGTCATCTCTTACATGGATCTTCTCTGTGCATACTCAGTCTAAAACTCATTTATTCATCTTTATTTTCTATAGTGTTGATTCCTCTATAAGTACATGTAGGACAGTAATGTAAGAGTCCAATATTGTCTTTAATAGCATGTTATCAAAATCTTTGCAGATATTTTCCATCTTTTGTCTCTGTCTTCTTTCCAGTTTCAACCTTAAATGTCTTGTAATGTCTTTGCTTCATTAGGTCTTTGGACAAACTTTCTTTAAACTGGTTTTCCCTTTCTACTTTTCTTTGTTTTTTGAGGCAATATAGTCAGTCACTCAAACAACTAGTATTTACCTAGTGCTTGCTATGTACTAGGCTCTGTGCTAAGCCCTGAGGATACAAAGAAAGGTTAAAAAAAAAATAGTCCCTGCTCTTCAGGATTCATTGTCTAAGAGGGGGGGATTAACATGCAAACAACTATGTACAAACAAGATATAGACGGGATAAATTGGGAGGAGTCCCAGAGGGAAGGCACTAAGATCAGAGAGGTCTGGAAAAGGTTTCTTGCAGAAAGTGGGACTTTAGAAGAGACTTAAAGGAAGTCTGGGAAGTTGGGAAGCAGAAATGACAAGTAAGAGAGTTCTAGGCATGAGAGATAGCAAGCAAAAATATCCTTCTCTGTAAATTTTATGAATAAAATTGTATTATAAACAAGCATTACTTTTGTTTACCATATCTCTCTACTTGGGAGGTAAGTTGAATACTTGCTGGATGAGGCAATTTCTAGGCTCCTTTAGCCTTCTTATTATAGCAATTGATTTCATTGGTTAAATTCTTGTTTAAAATTGATAGAATCAGTGATGATGTCATTTGCTCCATATTTTCTATTTTTCATAGTTTACAATTTGTTCTCATGGGTTAGGTTAGAGTTGTTATAATTGTGTGTCCTAGCTTTAATTCATTTTTATTCTTTCTTTTGCTTTTGTGTTAATTTTGATCTTTACTCCAAAAAGTCAGCTGTCTGACTATACACAGACAGCCTATTCAAGAATGACTCCCACATCAGTAACAAGTTATTTCCTGTCTGCTAAAATGTAACCAGTTTCATTTTTTGTGATATCATCCAGTCCCCAACTAACCCAGCTCCTTCCGATTCTTTTCTCAAAAATAGTATTCATGAGGCATAGGCATGAGACTTCTCTCATTCCTGAACCCTGAACCATAGTCTCCAACATATTTTTCATCATACTCACCTATTCCCACTTTTTCATTGAGGTCATTGAGTATCAAAGTATGTGTTGATTTAATATGGAGGGTTTTACAGAGTCCTCTGTAACAGATATTGGCATGTAAATTGCTAATGTTTTCATGGTGGCCTTTTTGTAAATACTTATCTGTACTGCAATACAAGGTAGTCAAATGTCTCATGAAAAGCCATTTCTTGCTGTCTTTGAACACAATAAAAAACAATTCCACCAACTTTTAAATTTACTTTTCCAAGGAAAACCTCTAAGCTATCACTTCATCTATTTTTGAATTCCTTCTGTCTTCTGGTTTCATTTATTGGTGAGAATGTCCAGATTGACATAATTCAGCTCCTTCAGTTGAATATCAACTCATTGGTCATTGGACAAGGATCTCACATTTAAAATACCAGCAGCTAAGTTAATGTTGATCAATAAGTTTGAAAACGGAGCCATTCCTAATATCCCTTGTCCCTCTATAACTCTTCCACCATCTCTGCAGAAAAAGTGGGCCACACCGTACCAACGGCCATTTTGTACTTTTCCTGAGATGGGAGTCAGGAGATCTGGTTGACTTATAAAAAAATAGCTCATCACCAAGTGTCCACCCTACTAATGCTGACCTCTTCCATTCTTAGCTAATCTGGTTCTAGGAAAGCAGGAACAATTTACTCCTAGGATAGTATTGGTAAGGCCTGCCAGAAATAGCCTTTGAGAACCAAGGGTCACCTCTGTACCATGATGAAACATCAATGTAGTGCTTTGTGGAGGATAGAATTCACTATTAGTGATTTATTCCAAGTTAAGTATTGCCTTTTCCTTAAATTTCCTTTTAAATGGAAAGTATAGGCAGCATGGAGAGAGGACAGTTGGGGCCAAGAGTAAAGAAGAGAGTGAGTACAATAAACATCTCTGGCATGGTCAGGGACCTAGTCCTCTTGCAGAGACCCAGGAGATGAATCATAAAGTCATGGGATTGTAGAGTTAAATGGTCATGGGGATTACAGACCAACCCCCTCATTTTGGAGAGGCCGAGACTGAAGTTCATATGAAAGAAGTAGCTTGCTCAAGGTTGTAAAACAAGTTGGTGGCAAAATAAAGGCAGGGAACCAGATCTCCTGACTCCCATCTCAGTGCTGGCATCACCACACAAGATGCCACAACTTCCTCATCTGTATAATAGTCACAATCCATCCAAAGCAATGGGTGGGAGGAGAGAATGGGAAGTGAAGGGGGAATAGGTTCCTCAAGGAATGGGGTAAAGGCCTGTGGTCTAACTATTACCCAGTGAAGAGAGGTCTTCCTGCCTCTTAAGTCTTTCTCCCCTCTGTTTTGTCCATTGTGTTGCTGCGGAAATAATGGCCTAGTGAAAAGAATACAGAATTTGTAGCCACAAAATCTGAATTCAAATCCCAGCTCTGTCACTTAGCTATCTTCCTGACTTTGGACAGGTTACTTACCCTCTCTGGGCCTCAGATGCCTTATCTGTTGAATGAGGGAGCTGTACTAAATGACCAGTAAATTCTCTTCCAAATCTAGATACATGACTCTAGATACTAGATTCTAGATCTAGATCTGGTTTTGTCACTCTTCTCCTCAAAAACCTTTAGAGGTTCCCAGTTATTTCCCACAGGCAGCTAGATGCTACAGTGGATAGAAAGCCAGGCCCAGAGTCAGGAAGACTCATCTTCCCAAGTTCAAATCTGGCCTCAGACACTTACTAGCTGTATGACTCTGGTCAAGTCACTGTACCCTGTTTGCCCCTGTTTCCTCATCTGTAAAATGAGCTGCAGAAGGAAATGGCAAACCACTCCAGTATCTCCAACAAGAAAACCCCAAATGGGGTCATGAAGAGTCTGAAACGACTGAACAATATAGTTGTAAAGTTCAAGCTTGTTTGCCTGACATTCAAAGCCTTCTACAATATAACATCAAACTGTCTTTCTCCTATTTATTTCATATTATTATTATTATCTCTCATGTTATTTGTATTGCTTCCCTCCAGGCACTCTGTTCTTCTCCATTCCAACTTCACAACTCTGCTTTCCTGAGCACGTTAATCTTCCATTCTTACCTTGTTCACAATTTTCCCTATTTGTGAAATGTCCTCCTTGTAACTCTTGGATCACTCAACTGTCCTCAAGCCCAGTTTGAATGCTACCCCCTTTATGAAGCCTTCCCTTATGCCCCCCAAGTCAGTAAAGTTCTTTTCTCTCCAATCACATGTAAGATTCTTCTCAAAGCTCTGCACATTATGCAATATTCTAGACTATTGTTGTAGAGTCATTTTCAGTTGTGTACAACTCTTCATTACCTTATTTGGGTTTTTCTTGGCAGAGATACTGGAGTAGTTTTGCCATTTCTTCCTCCAGTTCAATTTACAGAGGAGGAAACTGAGGCAAATAGGGTTAAGTGACTTGCCCAGGGTCACACAGCTAGTGAGTGTCTGAGGCCAGATTTGAACTCAGGAAGATAAGTCTTCCTGACTTCAGCCCTGGCACTCTTTAGCCACTGTGCCACCTAATTATATAAATATATAAGTATATACCATACAGATAACTATAATATGATATATTATAATATGTTATAATGTAATATAGTATACAGATAACTCTAATTTGTTACTATCTCATTAGTATATTGTAAGCTCCAGGAGGGGAGGGTCCATGTCTCATCTAAACATGTATTTACTCAAGAGTCTAGAACTACTCTGGAGTAGTCTATAAATAATAAAAAGAATTTAATAAATGTTTGGTGAATAAATGAATGAATAGAAAAGGAATCCCTTTTCCAGCTCTCTAAATGGTGTCCATCCCTCTTAGACCATTTTGTCAGAGTCTGTCTAATCTCTTCAAACATTCTAGAAATCCTCTGCCTAGCCTGGAACAGAGATCAAGAAAATGCAATCTACAGCCTTAGATTTGACGGACTCAGAAGGTTCTTAGAAGAAAAAAGATTGCGGTTGAAATTTTTACAAGGGGCCGCAAGAGAAAGAAGTAAGTTTCTTATCACTATACCTGGCAAAGCCAGGTGACCACTTGTCAGTTGTCTTGTAGATAATATAATATCTCAGGTTTTTATACTTTAAGGTTCACAAAGCACTTTGTTTATAGCTCTTAAGGGAGGAGTGCAACTATTATTACCTTCACCTTACAGGTGAACTGAGGCTCAGAGAAAGTAAATTGTCTAAATTTACCTGGCCAGTAAATATAAAAACTGGGATTGAAATTCAAGTCTTCAGACCCCAAATCTAGCCCTTTTTCTTCCACACCAGGAATTCATGTTCAAGAAAAGCTTGGTGAATTTGAGGTCAAGTAATGCAAAACTATATGCTTGGTATAGGGAAGAGAAAGGGAAAGGATGGGAGATGAAGAGAGAGGTGGAAAGATGAAGGCAGGAGAAGGAACGGAAGAGAGGTAAACAGAAGGGGAGGAGAGAGAAAAAAAGAGAAATTATGTCTGTGTTCTATCTCTTTAGTGCCCCCCACCCCCACCACACACACACACACACACACACACACACACACACACACACACACACACACACACCCTTCACCAGATCTGAAAGGCTGGGGAGGTAGAGGAAGGGCATTCTGATTTCTGTCTGACATTTTCCAGGAAAATCCACTGGGGAGGGCATAGTAATTACTAGCCCCCAAGTAACTCTCTCAGGTCCCATGTCGCTCATACCTCTCAAAAAAAAAAATGAAAACAAACATTTATTAAACACCTTCTGTATACAGTGCTCTGTGCTAGGGAGGGGGGGTTGCAGAATTTAGATAAGGAGCAGTTCTTATTTTCATGAAGCTTACAAGTTTAGCAGAGCATAAAACATGCATAAATTATTGTAATCTATAATTGATAATACATGAGAAGTACAGGAAGGATGTGGGAATCAAGGAAGGCTTCCTGCAGGAAGCAGTGTTAGGGCTGGGCTTTCAAGGGCATGTAGGATTTTAGGAATGAACAGGTAGTAGGGACAGAGAGGTACGGATGGGGCATTCTAGGTATAAGGGACTGTAGTAGGGCCTTGAGTCTGGGACAGTTATTGTTTCACCTCGAATGCCTCTGCCAGCACTGAGTTCTTGTTCTCACCCTGTCTGCCAGCTTAGGGAGGCATTCTGAGAGAGGAGAAGTCTCCCTCCCCTACCCAAACCCTTCCTCCTGGCCGATGGGTCAGATAAACCACCAGGGAGGGAAATAGCTGAAGAGTTTTGTGATGTCCTTCATAAGCTGAATGCCTCTCCGGGGCACCTGTAGGAAAACTAGATCCCCTTTCCCAGACACAGTCCAGCTGGACACTCTCTTCCCCCAGGGTGATGGCCTTTCTCTGTGTCCCTCCATTACCTGGAAGGACCCCAGGACTTCATCCCACCTCTCCTTGTAGTACTTGTTATGGGAACCTAAGAAATTCATCTTTGCTCAGGGATTAGAATTTAGGTTAATGACATCTTATTTGCATGCTTGTTTTGAAGGGAAGACTGATACGTTCCTAATGCTTTTTAACTGTCTTATAAGTTTGTATCACTAAGTCACAAGTGAATGAGAGAGTGTGAATGACTTCATGAAGCCCAACTCCACAGGTGGGAAAACAACATCCAACAAATGGGCCCACCTGATGGTCGGTGAGGATTGCCATCCTTCTAGATGGAGGCAGATGTTATGATTACTACTACTACTATTATTAAGAAGAATTAGTATTATTACTGACTATTAAAAAGACAGACATGGAAAGGAGTCTAAGCCATCTTCCCCTCTAGCTCTGTTTAAGGTGGTAGTGATGGTTATTAGAAGCTCTCAGTTCTATATATGGAACAAGTGGGCCCTCCCCAATCTAAAACCCCAAGGTGGTATATGTCCTGTGAGGCCTTTCTCTGAGGGAGAAAAGCCTGAACCTCCCATTAGGAACTAAGCCCTGAAGCCTTGCTTCCAACCTACTCTGTAAAGGTCAGTTTCTGTCATCCTCTCCTTCTTCTCTCCCTGCCACGCCCCTCCCATCTCTGTCTCTTTCTCTCTTCTCTCTCTCTCTCTCTCTCTCTCTCTCTCTCTCTCTCTCTCTCTCTCTCTCTCTCTCTCTCTCTCTCTCTCTCTCTCTCTCCCCGCCCCCCCAAGGGCCTTTATTCTAGGCAGGAAAATGAGAGGGGCAATGTGGTATAGGAGAGAGAGAACGAGATTTGGAGTCAGAAAACTCAGTTTTGAATCCACTGAATAGCTGTGTTCTTGGCAAATCATCTTCCTTACTTTGCACCTCAGTGTCCTCATCTGTAAAATGAGGTTAGGCTAATTGATCTCTAAAGCCCATCCAACTCAACTCCTGTAATCCAATGATATTTTAGTAACCCCAGAGCTGTCAGGCAACTCAGCTCACCAAGAGGCTAAAGAGGCACAAGGTCCAGAGGTGTCCATGGGAACCCTGGCACAGAAGGTCATTTTAACAGCTCAGGACACAAGCTGGTGCAGGGAGTAAGTGTACCAGTGCTGGTGATGTTCCAAGAGACCTAGCAGCTAGAAGGCTGCCAGCCTCGTTCCCAGCTCCTGGGCACTTAGCCCCTGGCTCCCTTCAGATAGCCTGACAGTCACAGATGCCAAGCAACTCCAGTCAGGGCGGGTGGAACACACTGTCCCAGGGACAGGGGGCTCAGAATAGTATACAGAGTCTAGGGCAAGAAGGAGGGGTATGGGGACAGAAATACCCTGGGCTGGGTAGGGAGGGGAGAATGGGGACCAGGAAAGGACACCCAGTGCCAGATATGGTGGCCTTGAAGGACGCTGCTGGACAGGAGTGCCAGTAGGGTTGGGAAGAGACAGGTGGGGGAACAGGGATCAGTGGCCTAGCCCTAAAAAGGGGCCAATGCAGTGAATCAGGGCCCATGAGGGAGACTGAGGAAATATCCAACTCAACTATAGCTCGCTTTTCTATAACCCAGTAAGGTTCACAAAACCCTTTAAGTCTCACAGCAACCCTTTGAGACAAATAGATGTGACTGTCCCCATTTTACAACTAAGGAAACTGAGAGAGAAGTTAGGCTACTACCTGACCAAGGTCAAATAGTTTATAAATGGCAGAACCAGGCCTCAGACCCAGATCTTCTGACTTCTGGGCATTTTCACCGGTTATCCCCTTTGCCTTGAATTCATTTCTAGCTTCTGACTTCCCTGACTTCCCTTTAAGTCCCAGTTAAAATTACACCTTCTACAGGAAGCCTTTATCCCCATTAGTTCAGTTCAAGGCAGAGGGGATAATCAATGAAAATGTCCAGAGTCAGAAGATGGGGTTCTTGTTCAAGAAGCAGCAGGGAGACCATTGTCACTAGATTACCGAGAACATAGGGGTAAACAAGATTTAAGAAGACCCAAAGGGGCCAGGTCTTGAAAAGCTTTGAGCACCAATGAGGTGATTTCCTATCTGATAGCCAGCCATTGGAGTTTACTGAATAGACGAGTGATGTCATCTAAAGAATCTCTTTAGAATCTTCTATGTACCTTGTTCATCCTGTGGAGAGACCATAAAGAAGGAGGTTTTTTCTATGAAGAGAAGGGGTCAGTTGTGTCCTAGGTCAAATGATTCTGATCATTCAGATTCCAAAAAGAGTTCTGGATCTGCAGTCAGAGTGATTGAACCTCGGCTCTGCTAGTAACATGGTCAGTCTTGTGCTTTAGAAAGATCTGTCTTGACAGCTAGATGGAGACTGGACAGGAGTGCAGCAAGGAGACCAACCAGAATCTTACTGCAGGGATGCAGGAGTGAGGTGATGAGGAACTGTACCAGGTTGGCAGCAGCAGCAGAGGAGAGATGGCATAAATATGAAAGATGTCATGAAGGGAGAATTGACAAAACTTGACAACTGATTTTGGATATGGGGCTGAGAGAGTAAAAGTTGAAGATACACCTAGGTTTTGAGCCTCAGTAACTGGGAATATGGTGATACCCACAAGTAATAGGAAAATTAGGAAGAGGAGAGGACTTGAGGAAAAAGGTAATGAATTCAGTTTTGGACATATCGAGTTTAAGATGTTTATAGGATACCTAGTTTGAGATGTCTAATAAGCACTTGGAGATGTGAGACTAGACGACGGAAAAGAGATCAGACCTGGATAAGTAGATCTAGGAATCATCTACATAGAAATGATAACTGAATCCATGGAAACTGATGAAATCACAAAACAAAATAGTGTAGAGGGCGAAGAGAATAGGGCTCAGGACAGAGCCTTGAGGAGACAAGGATGGGAATGATAGGACATTCCGGGTATTGTGAACAAAAGCAAAAACTTGAGTTGGGAGATTCCAGGGCATATTTATAGGAAAGATAGTCCAGTGTGAGTGAGACATTAGTTGAGGGCACAGAGGAAACAGGGAGGGATAGTATGGCATAAATTTTCCAGGGGAGAAGTCAAAACATAGACAGAAACCTATGACTATCCTAAGAGTAGAGCAAGGCCACAAACTCCATGTCCCTTTTCTGCATCTTCTCCTGCCCAGGTACTAATCCCCCTGGGGTCCCTTTCTGAAGAATTTTTCTCTCCTTTAGCTGTCTGCTAAGCAATTGATCAACCAACCAACAAGCAATTCTTTGGAGTCTTCTGTGTCATCTGTTCTGTGGGGATCTCACAAGGAAGATTTCTCCTATGAAGAGTTGGTCAGGTCATTCTGATAATTCAGGTAACACAGAAAGAGTTCTGGATTTGCAGTCGGAGGATTTGTGTTTAAATACCAGCTCTGCTATTTCCTACTAATACAAGCTTGAATAAGTCACTTTATCCTTTGGGTGCCTCAGTTTCCTCATTTATAAAAAAAGAAGATTGGATTAAATCGTCTCTAAAGTTGTTTCCAAATCTAAGTCTGTAGTCCCAGGATCCTGACGATGATAATGAAGAAGGAAGAAAGAAAAGAAAGAAAGAAAAGAGAAGTGAAAAAAAAAGAAAAGAACCCCAATCTTGACTATCCCATAGAAGTATGGTAAGGATCAAATGGGATGAAGGATGGAAAATGTTTTGGAAACTGTGAAGTACTGCAGACATGCCAGTTTTCTTTTTAGAATGATCATCTCTACCATCTGCCACACTTTAGGTAGAGGTAATATTGGCTTAATATTAGGGTTCTATGGACTTTCCCACTATGCCTCCCACTATCACTTCTCACGTGGATGATCCTCCACCTCTGTAACCTGCTTCTCCTATTGGGAATTTTGTTTCAGAACCTCCATTTGGAAGCAGTACCCAGGTTGGTCATCACTCTCTCCTCTACTAGTTTCATTCTGGAGTCTGCAGATTTTGCCACCATACTCACACAAAGGGACTTCATTTTTTTGGTTCCTTTTTATGAGTTGTTTCCTCCATTAGACTGAAAGCTCCTAAGAAATGATGAACTCAGAGATCTTAGAAAAACATGGAAAGACTTGCATGAAATAATGAAGAGCAAAATGAGTAGAGCCAAGAGAAAATTGTACACAGTAACAGCGATAATGTTTTAAGAACAACTTTGAGCAAGTAAGTAATTATGACTATTACAAATTAACTATGAAGGACAGATAAAGTAAGAACTGATAAATAGAAATATGTACAGGATAGTTTCATGTATATCTGTGTCTATTGGTAGACATTTCTGCGGGGGAAAGAAAAAAAGAAAAAAATATACAATAACTTCATTATATATTTAAAAGAAATAGTAAGTTGTACATAATAGATGTGCAGTTTTGTGTGCAATCATCTTTTTGTTATGTTATGGAAATACTTGTTTTATTCCATAAATTAACAATAAAATTAATTGATGGAAAAATAAAAGAATGTAAGATCCTTGAGGCAGGGACTGTCTTTTTTTTGTTTCTATTTGTATTTTCAGTGCTTAGCACAGTCAACACTCAATAAAGGCTTATTGATCTGAAACTTGAGGAGTTTCCATGCTATACAGGAGACAATTTATATATGTGTGTGTATGTATACGTATATATATATACATATACATATATATGTGTGTGTATGTATAAGTGTATATATATGTGTGTGTATCTATGTATATGCAAAATAAATATAAAGAGAATAAGCACAAATAAATACACAGCATTTAAATACAAGGCAGATTAGGAAGCAGGGAACTAGGAAAGTCTTCATGTAGAAGACAATGTTTGTGCTCTATTTTGAAGCCCAAGTGACTGGTGTTTTAGAAGTTCAGGAGAAAAAGAACTCCTCTAGGATTGGAAGTCCCAGAAAAGAATTCCTTTGCTACTACAGATGGAAGATCAGCTCTTTGTTTTAGGCAAGAAGACCCAGGGAGGGGAAGTGGCTTTTGCCCAAGTAAAACTTTGGTCTTCTGACTCACCATGTGACAGAGGACCTGAGATTTAGGACTAGAAGATCATCTGATACAATCTCTTTACTTCACAAGTAGGTAAACTGAGGCCCAGAGAGGTTAAAGCAGTTTATCCAAAGTCCTATGGCAAATAAGCAACAGGAGCAGGATTGAATCCAATATCTTCTGCTGCCACATCTGGTCTTCTTCCCATGACATGAGTCTGCTTCTCAGATCACAGAATGTTGGTGCTAAAAGGGATCTTAGAGGTCACCTGGTCCAATCTCCTCATTTTCTAGATGCTCCTCTCTAGGCTATGACTTTTCTAAAATCACACAGGTGGCCTGTAGCAGAGCTGTGTTTCAAACCCAGGTCTTATAACTGAAAATCCAAAGCTAAAAGTGCCTCTTGCCATTGCACACTCCAATCTATCAATAAGTTTTACACGAGTTCTTAGTCTCTTCACAGCACCATAGAGCACACAGAGAATAATAAGACAGAATCCTTGCTCCTAAGCAACTTACAAATGACTTAGACAAAATAAAAACGATAACAATAACAAGCCATACTTTTTTTGTTTAGTCATTTCAACTCTTTGTGGCCCCATTTCACAGTTTTCTTGGCAAAGATTCTGGAGTGGTTTGTTATTTCCTTCTCCAACTAATTTTACAGAGGAGGAAACTGAGGCAAAGAGAGTTAAGTGACTTGGGTCACACAGCTAGAAAGTGTCTGAGGCCAGATTTTAACTAATAAAAACGAGTCTTCCTGATTCTAAGCCCAGTGCTCTATCCACTGAGCCACCTAGCTGCCCCAAACTATATATATTCAGTGCAAACTGAATGGAGTTCCTGTTATAGTTCAAAGGAATACACACACACACACACACACACACACACACACACACACACACACACACTCTATCTATATATACATACATCCATATGTACATGTATATATATATATATATACACACACACACCCCTGTTTATATATACATATATGTATATATGCACAACTATAGCTAACATTTATGTAGCACTTACTATGTGCCAGGCACTGTTAAATCCTTTACAATTATTTTCTCACTCAAAGGGTTGCTGTGGGCTGGAGAGTTTCCTTAAGCGTAGTGCAAAGGTACTGAAGGGAGACTTCAGAAAGAACACTGAGTAGATCTGTCTGGTCCCTGGTTTCCTCATCTATAAAATGAAAAGATTAGACTAGCAGATCTCTTGAATCTTTTTTTCAGTTCTGATACCCTGTGTGATCGCTAATAGAGTCTTTCAGGTCTGGGGAAGATTTTAGGAGCTAAAAGGATATCCCTCCCCCCGCAAGATTCTACTCAAACCTTACTCCCTTATGACCTGTAGAAGGAATCAGTCGCCACTCAGAGGCATTCCAAGTCATTCCTTTGCAACCTTCAACCAAAACCTTCAAGGTGGTGCTTGGGGACTAAGGATTACAGTGATCTCCACTGCTCCAAGGTTCCCATCCTTCTCCCCCTTCATCCGCCTCACCTGGCCCTTGCCCTGAGTGGCAGAACTAAGCTTCCTTGACCTCTGAGGTTCAGCCTAGAGAAAGAAAGCAAGATCCATAGCACCAAGGAGGAGCCAGGCTAAAGGAGATGGAGGGGCTGTAGCAGAGTTAAATGTCAAGTCCCAATGCTTAGTGGGATTCAGGTCTTGAACTCCCATGCTTTGAGCTGCCCTACAAGAATCACTGCCCTGGCCTCTTACTGCCCTGGCCTCTTACTGCCCTGGCCTCTCACTGCCCTCTCTCAACTTCCTGTTGGCCATAGGCTTATAGGATTTAGAGCTGGGAGGGACCTTAGAAACCATCTCTTCTAATGCTGTCATTGCAAAGAAAATTGGGGCTCAGAGAAATTAAGGAACTTATTCAAAGTCACATAAGTAATAGGTAGCAGAGTTAAAATCCAAACCTAGGTTCTCAAACTCCGAACTCAGCGTTCTTTCTACAATAGCTCCCTACCCCAGGCCATGCTGCGCTTTCTCCAGGGCTAAGGGAACTGATTCAGGGAAGGGAACCTGAGACCCTTCTCCTAGGCTTCAGTAAATGCTGAGCAAATATTACCTCAGGTTTCCCTGTGACTCAGTCACCAGGGCATCTCCCCTCCCCCATTCTCTGAAAAGTGATCTCCAATTCCTCTGTGTCTATCTACCATGCTCTCTGGTTAGCCAGGGCAGCCGCTTTGGGCCTCTGCTCTAAGCTCCTATCATGACTAGTCATCGGCAAAGCATTCACTTGAAGAAGGAGTAAAGGATCTGAGAGTTCCAATCCTGGAGGCAAAGAGATGATTTTGGGCCTTCATTTGAGAGGCTGTGGAGTATAGCTCAAGGAGAGAGAGGAGCTAGTAGAGGGATCAGATTTTTAGAAAAAATAGTCATAGAGGGGGAAGGAGAAACAGGAAAGGGCAATGTCATAGAAGGGAAGGAAGGAGAGAAATGGGGTGAGGTGACTTGCATTGGCATGTGTTTTAAGGTTAGCAATGTAGTTTACTTATAACAACTTATAACAACCTTGTAAGGTATGTAGTACCAGTACCACAATCATTATTTAAAAGATGATGAAACTGAAGCTTCGAGAGGGGATGTGACTTGGCAATGGTCACACCGCTTTTTAAGAGTCACGATGAAGGTCTTCTGATTCCAGGTCCAGTATTTTTTCTACTATTCCATACTGCCTCTTTTATTTTCCTGTTCTTTAAAACTCATTCCTCTGATGAAGAACTCACATGTGAAAAAATATTGATAGCAGCTCTTTTCATTATAGCAAATAACTGGAAACTAAGGGAGTGTCATTTGGGGAATGGATAAACTAATTATGGTATATGATATAATTAATATTATTGTGCTGTAAGACATGACAAAAGGAATGACCTCAGAGACTTGTTTGAACTGATGCAGAATAAAATCAACAGAAAAAGAAGAATAATTTCTATAACAACAACAAAATTGTAAAGAAAGATAATCTTGATAGATTTACGAATTCTGATCATTGGCAATGATAAAGCGTGCTACACACTTCATGACAGAGTTGAGATGTAGTTTTAGATACAGCAAATGTGGGGTTTTGTTTGACTTGGCACACTTGGCACTGAGATTTTTTTCTCTCCTCCCCCCATTGGGAGGGGAGGGAGAAGAAGAGGGAAGTGGTAATAAGCCTGCCCTCCCCTGTCCAAACAATAAAAGAGCGTCATTGAAGCATTTTTTAAATATAAAAAAAAAGAGAGAATAAATGTAAAGTCAGAAAGAAACACAGACAAACAGGACAGCTTTGAAAGTTACATGTTGAATTTATTACATGCTTTAAAGGTAAAGCAAATGTGTAAAAGAGGTTCTCAGTTTCAGGTGCAATCCTTTTTTTCTGTTCTACTTTATATATGAAAATACTGCTTTAATCTGGTGTTTGTTAAATTTAGAATTGTTTTTAAAAAAACCAAAAATTTAAAAAAACCTCATCCTTCTGACTGTACCTCCCCCTCCTTTTTTTTAAGACTTCACCCCCCACAATCTACATCTAGTACTCCTTCTCCTTAGGTTTTTTCCTTTCACTTTCAAGCATGTTCAGGCCTCTTCTAACCCTAAACAGACTTCCCTGTTACCACCATTCTTCTTATTTTTACATATACATTTATTTAACATGTTGCCTATATGTCTCTACTTATTAGCCACTCATTCTTTTCTAAGTCACTGCAGTCTGGATCCCATCTAACCCCAAATATAATGAGACTGTTTTCCTAAAGGTCGGTTTAGGACTTCAAGTCTCTCCACTCTAATTCAATTCTAAGCCTATTTTCTTTCTTGCAAGAGGCCTTTTCTGGTTCTCCAACTGCTAGTGCCTTCTTCTCTGGAGATTACCTCCCCTCTAGTATGTTTATATCCTATATGAACCTAGTTATTTATATGGTGTCTGTGAGCTACTTGAGAGAATAGGGGCTAGAGTTTTTTCCCCCTTTTCCTCATAACCCTAGTGCTTGACACAGTACTTGGCACATTTGGTAGTCACTTTACTAAGTGCCTGTTGGTTCAACAGTCACCAAACCCACTAGTATCTTCTTATTCCTCACCTCCATCATCTTCTGATATTTTGACAGCATTTTGACAATTTTTGCACTCATTCTCTCTCTCTTTGGCTTCTATAATTACTGAACTCATGTCTCCGTGACTTTTTAAAAAAATCTACATCCTCTGCTGGCTACTCTCTCTACCCACCCCCTCACTGTGGGTGTCTCTGTTTTTGACTGTGTCCATCTATTCTTCTATTTTTACATGGTGATCTCATTCACTTACAAGACTTCACCATCACCTTTAACTAAATAACCACCAAATTTTTCTTCAGCCTTCCTTTTTCCAAAGCTCAAGACTTGTATCTCCAACTGTCTGCTGGACAGCTCCACTGAGTACTCTATTAGTATCATTTCAATTAATCCCCCAGTCAGGCTCATTCTTTAATGTCTTTCAGATATCATTAATCCAGATAAATTCGATGACTTTTTGTTGTGTTTTTTTATATGCAAGTCCCTGTGCTGGATGCTGAAGATAGAAGGACAGCTTACATTCTGTTGAGGTAGGAGAAGGAAGGGGAGTAGGGGTTGGGGAGGAGGATACACACACATACACATACACACACACACACACACACACACACACACCAATATGATCCAATGCAGAGTGAGATAAACTCACAGATGTAGACAAAATGTCATAAGGATGTGCTTTGATATAATGGGAAGGCTTCATTGAAGAGGAGGCACAAATTGTAGACAGGGAGAGACTTCAGGGAGGTGGGGGTCATAGAAGAATCCAGTGTATCCAGTGCATATCAGGAAAAACAGGGAGGAAAAGAAGTGGTTTGGTTGGTACTTAGAATTTATACAGAGGACAGAATAAGCTAACTCTGAAAGGTTAGAATGGAACTATGTGGTTAAGGGTCTTGAATAATATATTAGTTTTTATTGTATTTTGGGGGCAACAGGGAGCTATCATTCCACTTAAGTCAATGGTAACATTAGAATCTGAGAAGTCTGAGGACCTGGTTTTGAATCTTAGTTTCCTAATACTTGCTACTTATGTAACCTTGGACAAGTCTCTTAATCTCTCTCAGTCTCATTCTCTTATTTTCTGGAATGAGATGTTGGATTGGATAATTTCATAGGTTCCCTGAAATCTCCATCTTTCCCTCTTCAGCTGCTCCTATTCCTTTGTATTCCACTAAAGATCTTCTTCTCAGATATCCAGGTTATGCCAATCTGTTCTGGCAGGTCCTCCCAAGATGAAAAAACTAAGCATAGGCTCTGGGACAGAGTGCATGTTTGCCTTTCCTCTAAAAGGGTAAGAGGCCCATCACCGGGAGGTTGGGAACCAGTTTCCCCTGATAATGACTCATGAAGAGGACTTCTTAGGAATAGTGGAGATGGGAGACTTGGATGGAAGGAGCAACCATGCCAAACAAATCATAGAGACGCAAATGTTGATTCTATCGCTGACTCCTCACTCTAGCGCAAGAGGGCAGAGGGAGACAAGAGGGCAAAATTGTCTGAGGTCTACAAGGATAACAGTAAACTCAGCTGTTCTTCCTTTACATCCACAGCTGGAGAAGGGGGTAGGGTGGAGGTGGTGGAAGAGGAAGTCACTGTGGTTAGTGCTTTACTCTTTTCTGTTGTTTCCCAGAGAACACTACAGAACTGACTATGGAATTCAGACTGGTTTCTCTGGCCAGAGGCCTGGGGGCCAAGGGACCCTGTGGTGAGGGCCTGCAGTGGGGCATTAGGGGTGGGAAACATGTTTGGTATGCCAGACATGAAGTGACAAGGGACCAGTGGAAAACAATTTCCCCGGGATATGCCAAAGGGAATGTTGAGGAGGCCAGACTCGGCACTGGGCCCCCCAGGCTGCAGCCCTACCCACTTATGGAATCTCTTGGGGGCCCAGTGACCAGAGTAAGCAGCAATTATGGGTCACAGAAGCAACCACAAAGTCTTTGGCTCCCTGGCCCAATTCCCTCCATCCCCGCCCCCCATTCAACTCTCTAGCAAGTAAAGGCGGACCACAAGCTGACCCAAAAGAACGGCATAATATAATGAAAAGAGTACTGTATTAAGATTCAAGGGAACTGAGTTCTAGCCCTGTCTCTGCCACTAACCCATTTAGACAAGCATCTTCCGCTCAGTCTTCATCTGCCCAGTGGGGATTCTGCTAGCACACTCTCCCACTTCCATTCACTGGCTGATTAACCCATTGCCTCTCTTATTGGACAGTATAACATTTGTCCATTTTATGGGAGCATGCAAATTGTCCCAGCACTTCAAGAAAGGAGGCTCCAGCAGTCCTGAATTCCTTTCAGAATTTTACCTCCCCCCTCCCCAGTCCCCTGAAATCCTCTGCAGCACAAAAGGGGACATTTAAATCCATGCACTTCCTGGTCACTAATATCAAGCATGCAGGCTCATTTTACCTCCCAATTATCCTGATGTCCATTTTAAGAGGCTTGCAGGTAAGTTCCTCATATTTACCTGCCCAACCTACATTCAATCAGCCTTGGCCTCTCCAAGGGAGAAGCCACAGAAATGAGAAAAAAAAAACATGAAAAAATAGCTCACATTGTTGTAGCACTGTAAGATTTACAAACTATTTTTCTCAAAATTCTACGAGAGGTAGTATAAGTACTATGATCCCATTGTACAGACAAGGAAATTAAGGTTTAGAGTAGTACTGTGGATAGAGCCCTGGGTCTGGAGTCAGGAAGACCTGAGTTCAAATATGGCCTCAGATATTTACTAGTGGCTTTACCCCAGACAAGTCACTCTAACCTCTGTTTGCTTCAGTTTCCTCATTTATAATAATAGCATCTGCCTCACAGAGTAGTGATGAGGATGAAATGATATAATTGTAAGGTGTTCAGCGTGCAAGACACTCTAAAGCTTACAATACCTGGAACGTAGTAAGCACTACGTAAATATTAGCTCTTATTAGCTATTATTGAAGTGACTTGCTTGCAGTTACACAGCTTGTCTTTCACTAATATGTCCTCCTTCAGTGTCTCCTCAGGTATTAGAAATTTTACAACTTGCTTTGGAAGATTCTGCCAAGTTGAAAAGGCTTCAGATACTGACCCAGGACAGCCTGTGTTTGTCTTTACTCTAGAAGAGCCAGGATTTGAACCAAGGATCTCGACTTCTGGTCCAGAATTTTTATTTTTAAGTAATACATTTGGTTGATGCCTTTTTTTAAAGATCAAAGTCATTTCCACCTGTGTACACACACACATATACACACATAAAGAGTCAGCCCTCCCTTGTAACAAGGAAAGCAGTTAAACAAAATCATTGGTTTTGTTTGTGACCATTTCTGACTATGTATACAACACTCTGCACCAGTACTCTCCTACATATCAAAGGAGTGAGGGACATTATCTCATCTTTCCCTTTAGAGCCAAGACTGGCCATTACTCTTACTCAACAATCAGTTTAATTTTAGTGTTATTTTTTATCACATCATTATAGTCATTGTGTATGTTGTTTATCTCCTGTTTATTTCATTGTATGTCAGTTCCTGCAAATCTCCCCATGATTCCCTGAATTCTTTATATTTACCACTTCTTATGGAACAATAATATCTCATAGTATGTGTGTACTACAATTTGTTTGACCAGTCCCCAGTCTTTAAAGTTTTTGCTATTGCAGTGCTGCTATGAGTATTTTGGCATATAAGGGGCCTTTTTGTCTATCTCAGTGATAGCATCTCTATCTCAAAAAGTATGAACAGGTTAGGGACTTTAGTAACATAATGCATTTTGAAGAATGATTGAACCACTCCGTGGCTCTACCAACACACGTCTCCATCTCCCCACTCTGGGCATTTCCTCTGGCTGCCCCCCTGGACCTTGAGCTCTCACCTTTCTTATCTCCTTCTCTTGGCTTCCCTGGCTTCCTTTGAGACTCAGGTAAAATCCCATTTTCTATAAGAAGCCTTTCCCTGTCCCCGCTAATGCTTTCCCTCTGAGATTATCTCCAATTGACCCTGTATGTATCTTATTTTTACAGAGTTGTTTATATATTGTCCCCCTGCCCCATTAGACCATAAGCTCCTTTGCCTTTCTTTTTATCCTAATGCTTAGCAAGATGCCTCTCACAAAGTAGGTGCCTAATAGATGCTTGGTGAACTGCTTCTAATCCTTCTCTATAACATGACTAATACAAAAATATGTTTTGTATAAAAGTATTTGTACAGCCTATATCAGATTGCATGCCATCTTGGGAAGGGGAGAATGGGTGGGAGAGGGAGAAAATTTAGCACTCAAAATCTTATGGAAGTGAAGTTTGAAAACTAAAAATAAATAAATTTTAAAAAATAAATGTTTGGTGACTTGACCACTAAGTGTGCCTGTATGCCTGCAATAAACAAAACTTTAAGTGCTTACTAGATGCCAGGCATTGCACTAGGTGTGGGGAATATTAAGACAAACATGGAACAGGCCCTCCCTTCAAGAAACTTACTTTCTCTACCATTGACTATTTCTGCCTTTCGTCCTCTTAGCCAGTTTGCCAGGTGTGAGGTGAAACCAGAACTATTTTAAACTGCATTCCCCTCCCTATTAGTGCTGAAGCAGTGACTCACAGAGCATGTGATTCTTTCTTTTTAAACCATTCATCTCCTTTAACCATTAAAGGACTATTAGCTATTGGTCTCCCAATCTTATGTATTTGTGTTACTTTCCTATGTTATCTTGGCTATCGGACTTTTACCAGAGATATGTGATGCTCCCATGCCAACACAAAGGAGTGAATAAGCTCAGCCTTGTTCTCCAGTAATCCAACCCTGGAATGCTCAGAGGGGGCTCTCATCTTCCCTTTCCACAGGAAGATTCTGAGACCCGAAATAAGTAAGCAAGTGATCAGAATCTCATAGCCAGATTAGGTCAAGAAAAGACTAGAGTCTACCTCTGCCTCTCTACTTGAGACTATTTCCTTCCTGAGCTTCAATGCCCCAATCAAGATTGACTCCCCTTCCTCACTGCCTACTTTCAGGGCCTTTCTTCTCCAAGGAGCCTTCTCTGACTTCTATAACTAGCACTAATCTGCTTCTGTGAATTCTTTTAGCAACATGACATCCTAGAAAGAGAGCTGTACTTGTAGTCAAAAAAAGTGAGTTCAGTTTTCTCATCTGTAAATTGGGGATGTTAACATCTGCAACTTCTCACCTCATAGAGGTGTTGTAAAATAAGTGCTTTGTACATTGGACAGCACCACAGAAAGGCAAGTTGCCATGTTACCATTATTACTAGGGTTTTTACGGTCTGTACCACATAATCCAGCACTCGCTCATATGCTATATTGGTTTGTTTCCTAGTCATTTCATAAACACCTTCCCTCACTGCTAGGGTGAACAGGGAGCATGTGTGGGGTGTGTGTAAGGGCTGGAAGAAGGGAGGATCATAAGGGTGTGCCTTAATATTATGGGAGCATCTGTGTGGAGGGCAGAGACTAGAAGCAAGGAGACTGATTTCAATTAGAAGCTGATTTCAATTGTCCAGGGTAGCCATGATGAAATCCCAGGTTAGGAAAGAAAAGAGGATGGATCAGAAAGATGCTGGAGAGGTATAATGAGCAAGAGCTAGCAACCAATTGCTGTGGGAAGTGGGCAATGGGAAAAAAATAGATGTGACTTCAGAGTTTCAAACCTTGGTGACCAGAAGAATGGTGAGGTAATCAACAGACATAGAGGAATCTGGTGATGGGCCAGGTTTAACAAGAAAGAAAATGAGTCACACTTTGGGCACCTTGAACTTGATGGGATCAGAGACATTCAAATAGAAGCGACCAGCAGGCAAATAGAGACGCGAACCCGTATTTCAGGAGAAAGACCAGAAAGATAAATAAGTTTATATATTGTAAGTGTTACTAGGGGTGACAAATGGAGCTAACAATATCACCAAAGAGGAGAGGAAAAGAAAATCCAGGAAAGAACCTTGGGAAAAACCAGTCTTTAAGGTTTGAAATTGGACAAATAAGGAGACTGAGAAGGAGCAACCAGACAAACCAAGAGAACCAGGAGAGAGTGGTCATCACAGAAGCTCCGAACTTCAGCTTCTTTATCTGTAAAATGAGAATAATAGCTAATATTTATATAATATTGTAAAGTTTGCAAAGAACCTTATGTATATTATCTCATTTCACCCTCTCATTTTTTTTATGGATAAAGAAACTGAGTCTGAGAGATTAAATCACTCGCTCAGGGTTACACAGCCAGTAAATGTCTGAAGCAGGACTTGAACTCAGGTATTCCTGACTACAAGTCAACATTCTGTCCATTACACCATCTAGCTGCCTACTCTCCCTACCTCAGAAGAATGTCAACAGGAAAGCACTTTGCAAATCTTAAAGCACTGGAAAAATGTGAGCTAGCACTACTGGATTCCATTATCCCTTGTACGTCCCATGAGCTGATAATCTGGGCTCTGCAGGCATTACATCCTGTAAGAGAAGTCAATCCTACATTGCCTCTAAATTAGGCCTAATTTAACTGAAGGCCTTGTTTGGTTTCACTTCGGTTGCAATCCTGGTTCTGATACTTTCTCCCTATGAAACCTTGGGAAGATCACTTAATTTCTTTGGACCTCAGTTTCTTCCTCTATAAAAAGAGGAAGTTGGCCCAGATGACCTCTAAGACCCTTTCCTAATTCTAACGTCCATGATCCTTATGTCCGTAAGGTCTGGAGTAGAGGCTCTAAGAGGTGGGTCCCAGGTTTGCTTTTACAAACAAAACAAAATGGTGAATGAGGTCATCACCACTGCTTTCTCGGGTTCCTCCCATGGCCTGGAAGAGGTTACCCAAGTCTAGATGTTCTTTGGGGGAAGCAGAGGTAGAATAAAAAGGAAGGACTCTATGGGGCCTGTCAATCATAGCTGCTTCTGGGTCCTCTGTTGACGGTAACTGTGGGCAGTGACCCAAGGCCTACCAGCCTCCTATTCTCCTCCCCTTCTAACAGAATCACACGCCACAGGGGGATGCCAGGGTTTGCACAAGAGGGTGATGAATCTTTCACTACTAGGGTTGGGACAGGGAGCATGTGTGGGGTGTGTGTATGGGCTGGAAGAAGGGAGGAGGCTCATAGGACCTTGAGAGGGGTGAGGAAGATGACACCAAGGCCTGTGGCTACAATGGGCCTTGGATGTCCAGTCTGTGGGGGAAGGGGGGGAGGGGAGGGAGAGTCCAGACTTCCTGTTAACTTGAGTACTTTGTAAAGGAAAGGAGAAGTATAGTCATTAGGGTTACAGGAAGATTAGTTGGACAGTCTCCCAAGCTGGACCTTCCCTGTTTAAGATCCCCTGAAGATCACTGAGCAGTGACCACACTCAGTGTTCCTCCTGCCACTGACTCAGTCATTTCCTTTTGTCCCAGCAACTCTCTACCGTCTATTGCACAAAGGTGACAGTGGTTGACCAGTCAGGCCACTGAGAGGATGGAATCAGGCCAAGGAAAACACAAGCACAAGTCAAATCATTGAATGTCAGATCTGGGAAGGGTCCTAACATGTGAAGTCAGCATTGGAAACATTTATTAAGTACCTTCTATGTGCAGGACACTGTGCTAAGCATTGGAAATCCAAGAGAAAGATGAAAATAGTCCCTGCTCCCAAACCCATAGTACATAGGCTATCAGAGCTAAGAGGGAACTTCAAACATTAGAATTTCAAAGCTGTAAAGGAATCTAGAACAAAGGATGTCAAAACTAGGAGGAAGATAGTACATAAACCATCAGAGCTAGAAGAAACCTTAGAACATTAGAGCATCAGAGTTGGAAAGGAACTTAGAACAAAGGATGCCAGAACTAGAAGACAAGTCAGATACCATCTAATTCAACCTTCTAAGTTTAGGGAGGGTAAGATTAGCTCAGCGAGCTGATAATAAATTCACCTCCCAATTTCACAAAAAAGGACAAGAGCTCTTTCTAACAATTCCTATCCAAAAACCCTCAAGAGGGAGTGAGTTTCACTTCACTGGAACCCTCAAATGAAGGTCAGATGACCATTGTTGGAGATAATATTGTAAATATGGAATCCAATCCTTTGGATGACTTCTAAGGTCTCTTCCTACTTTGAATTTTGAAGATTCTGTAGCTCTGATCTTGGCAAAATGGTCTACGCCTTAGACTCTAAGGTAAAGTCAAGGAAAAGGCAATATGGAGATAGTTGAGCTGAACTGAGAGTTCATTCAACTGACACTCCTCTTTCCAAAGTCACTAATTAAGCACCAGTGCTCTTAATCACCACATCTGGTGGTGATTTTCTTTTCTCAATCCTCATCTTTCTTGAATTTTTTGCAATATCTGACACTGTATACCCACCTTCTCCTCCTGAATACTCTCTCTTCTCTTGGTTTTCATGACACTGTTCTTTCCTGGTTCTTTTCTCTCTCTGATCTCTCCTTCTAAGTCTCCTTTGGCAGGTCATCCTCCCTATCATATCTCCCATAAGTGGTGCCCCAAGGCTCTCTCCTGAGCCCTCTTCTCTCTCTACATTTTCTCTATGTGACCTCATAGTTGTCAAGAGTTTAATTATCATCTCTATGCGGATGACTCCCAGGTATGCATATCTAGCTCCAGTCTCTTCTGGGCTTCAATCTTACATTCTTAGCTGGCTGTTTAGCATCTCAAACTGGATGCCCGGTAGACATCTTAAAATCAATATGTCCAAGATAAAGATCATTAACTTTTCAAAAAAAAAATCCAGCCCTCTTCTGGACTTCCCTATTTTTGTGGACCATACTTTCAATCTCCCAGATCTATAACCTTGGAGTTATCTATGACTCCTCACTCTTCCTCACTCCTCTATTCCATTCTATTGCCAAATCTCCACATTTCTTGTATTGGATGCCTTCTTTATGGGGCAGGTAAGGAGTGCTAGGCTATGGTCAGGACGACTCATCTTTATGAGTTCAGCTCTGATCTTAGACACATACTATCTCTGTGTGATCCTGGACAAATCACTTAACCCTGATTGCCTCAGTTTTCTCATCTGCAAAATGAACAAGAGAAAGAATGGCAAACCAACGAACAACCACATCTGCTAGGCTCTTTCCCACATGCTACATTCCAACCAAATTGTCCTTCTTGCTGTACTTCACATACCATGGTTCATCTCTTGTCTCTATACCTTTGGACAGGTGGTGCATTTCTGGGGGCCAGGAATGCATTCCCTCTTTACCTCCATCTCTTGGTATCTCTTGTTTCCTACAAAATCAGGTCAAGTGCCATCTTCTGCACAAAGCCTTTTCTAACCCCTTCCCTGTACCCTTACTCCCAAAATTACTTTGTATCTATTTGTATGTATTTTATGCATACTTAAGTACGAATGGATATGGACAGTCTACCAGCGCCATGCCAGGAAACTGAATCTCTTCCATTTGAATTGTCTTAAGAAGATTCTGAGGATCACCTGGCATGATAAGGTACCAAGAAATTGAAGTCCTTGCTCGAGCTGAACATTCAAGTATTCAAACTATGCTTCAGAGAGCGCAACTCCAATGGGCTGACCACATTGTTCAAATGCAAAATGTGCATTTGCCAAAAAGATATTTTATGGAGAACTTGCATGGGGTAGGCAATCACATGGTGGCCAGAAGAAACAATACAAGGACAAGCTCAAGGTCTCTCTCAAGAACTTTGGATTTGACTGTGCAACATAGGAGACACTGACACAGGACTGCTCAGCATGGCATGCTCACATAAGAAAAGATGCTGTGCTCTTTGAGCAAAGCGGAATTGAGACAGCACAAAGTAAACGCAGGATACACAAATTTGGATTATCCACCCCAAATGTTCAAACAGACTATCTGTGTCCAACCTGTGGTAGAGCATTCCAAGTTCATATTTGTCTGATCAGCCACAGTCAGACACACTGAAATATCACTTTACAATGGTGATATCATTTTGGTCTTCTTTGAAGACAAAGGACAACAACCAACCAACATGTTGTTAGACTATACTCTCCTTGTGGACAGGGTCTGTTCTATTTTGCCCTTTGTATCTCTAGCACCTGGTCTAGTGCCTAGAACATAGGAGACACTCAATAAATATTAGTGGATTGGTGGATTGACTGACTGGATTCTCATCTTGGAACTCTTCCTAACTGTAACTTGGAGCAATTTTTTTTTTTATCTCTCTCATGTTGTTTCCCTGTTACCTTGTCAACACCTTAAGTTTCTTGGAGAAGGGAAGGAGAATGGGGATGGGGCATGGGCAGGAGCACACAGAACAGAGGTGATCTAGGCCCAGATCCAAGGCTTAGAGTTAGAGTAAAGGCACACCCGGGACTTGAGAGATGAAGAGAGAGAGCAGAAGAGGGTGAAGGGAAATTGTAGCTGACAAAATAGTAAGTAGCTGCTTTGGATTCAACTAGGAGAACAAGATGTCCTGAGTCCAGGTCTGGGATATAATAGGTTAGAGCATCTAGGAATGGACTAAATGACCAATTTAATTCAATTAATTCAAAAAGATTTATTAAATTTATTAAATACCTACTCTGTACAAGGCACAAGTGAAACTGAACATAGACCAAAGTGGGGGGAAATTCCCTTTCTGGGCCTTAGGGAACAGGATTTGTTTATTCTCAGATTCACCTAACCACAGGGCTGGGGAACCTAATCCCCCAAGATTGCAGCTCACAGGGTGCCCTCACACTGGCCACTGAACTCTCTCCCAGTATCCCTGTTGTCCTGGGGCTCAGGAAGCCCCCTGGAGCTGAGTAACCCCAGAAAATGACCTCAGGGTACCTAGGTCTCTCCCCTTCTCCATGAGGGACAAGAAGTCCCATTTCTAAGCCCAAATGCATGTCCTTGTGTTTTCAAAGCTCATAGCTGGAATGAGGGAAATCCCTTGCTAGGACAGCAGCTGGCTCACAGCCCAATCACCCAGCCATCAGGTAGCAGAGTCATGCCCTTCCAAGTAGGGAGCTGAAGGCCTCAAGCTGGACACTTCCAAAAGGAAAGGAATGATGGTCAGAAAGCTTAGCTTTCAGGCTTCCAGCTGCACTAGGTCTCTAACCCCATCCCCTATGGGGGCCATCAGCTGCTTACATGGTATCTCTTGGATAGAATGTAGAATTCTGGGAGCTGGGAAAGACCTCACAACATAGGATGTAGACTAGCAAAGCTGAAAAGGCCTTTAGATCTAATATCAGAGCCCAAAGATGCCATGACTTGAGGCCAGGATTATGTGTACCATACTGCTATGGGGTTTATTTACACTTACATGCCTTCCCTTTTCTTCCCAGGCTCCCGAGTAGAGGCTCTGACAGAACAGCAATGTGAACTGCAGCTCCAATTATAAGTCCTAGTAATTGACAGAAGAGTCAGGGGGATGCCTCTTCTCTTAATGGTCATGGGAACATAGAATTGCTGGCATAAAGGCATCTTAGAGATCATCTCACCCACCCCACATTATTACAGCAGAGAAAATCAAGACCTAGAGAAATTAAGTGTTATTATTTAGTCATTTCAGTCCTATCCAGCTCTGTATGACTCCATTTTGAGATTTTCTTAGCAGAGATATTAGAATGGTTTGCCATGTCCTTCTTCAGCTCATTTTACAGATGAGAAAACTGAGGCAAAAATGGTTAAGTGACTCGCCCAGGGTCACATAGCTAAGTGTCTGAGGGCAGATTTGAACTCAGGTCTTCCTGACTCCAGGCCTAGCATTCTATTCACTGCACCATCTAGCTGCCTCTTAGAGAAATTAAATGACTTGCCCTACATCATACAGGTTATAAATAGCACAGGTGCGATTCATACACAGAAGCCAAACGCCAATTCAAGGGCTCTTGCAGCACTACATCACTGGATACCCAGATTTATTGACTGACTTCATTTTTTAAATGGGGAAACTGGAGCATAGAAGTTCTTGCAGTTAGAGGCTAAGGAATAAGCCAGGTAGGGCTTGCCTCTAAAGGCATATATAAAATACTTTTTATCCAAGTCACAATTCATTTTGTTTGTCGTTCAATAACCATTCATTAAGAACCTAAGGGCAGCTAAGAGGTGCCATAGTGCACAGAGCACCAGGCCAGGAGTCAGGAAGACTCATCTTCCTAATTCAAAACTGATCTCAGATACTTACTAGTTGTGTGACCCTGGGCAAGTCACTTAACCCTGTTAGCTTCAGTTTCCTCATCTGTAAAATGACCTGGAGAAAGAAATGACGAATCACCCCAGTATCTCTGCCAAGAAAACCCCAAATGGAGTCACAAAGAATTGGACCCTACTGAAAAAAGATTGAAACAAAAGTAGCTGATATATTCGGAGCCCTCTACTAGGCACTGTGGAAGATTCCAAGATAATTAAGACTTTCAGAAGTAAATGTGATGGTGGGAATATCAGGAGTGTGACAAACTTGGCAGCCTTCTTTTTGGTCAAGACTGGAAATAAGGCCACTGAGGTAGATACTTTCTGCCAAAGTTGCCAGAGGCAACCTGAAGTTGTGTCAAAGAGGGTTCATTTTGGAGTGAAGGGACAGGAATTCAAGCTCTGAATTTACCACTAACTACATTTGTGACTGTGGGCAAGTTATGTCCTTTCTCTGGGCTCCAATCTCTACATCTAAAAATGGAGAAGGCTGGACTCAGTGATCTCTCAGGTCTTCCTCTCTAGCTCTAAATCCCATGCTCCTGATATTGCTAGGATCCTATCAAGCAGAGATCCAGAAACCAAAGATGGTTTATCTAATTCCCACAAATTCCGAAAACCTGAGATTGGGTGGGATCTGGTTGACTTAGAGGTTGTGGAAAGGAGAGCTGGTGCCCTGAGGATCAGAGCACTTCTAGGCTCAGGTGTATGAATCATCGTTTCGGAGAGGCAGTGGGGCCCTGAGTCAGGGTCTGCTGCTCTGGCTGGATTCTTCAAGGAGACAGACAAGGAGAACTGTCTGCCCCTGCCACCACCCCCGGTATTCCTCCTGAGCCCTGCTAATTGGGTAGGGTGACTCACCCTCAGCCTCTGGCCCGCCTGAAGACACTGAGTCCAGGAAGGGTAGGGTATCTTCCTCTTCCTGGCAAGGGTAAATGCCCAAGGCCAAGACCTCTACTGATCATAGCAGCTTTCCCTAGGCTCAGTCCTTCCAGAGACTGATTCGGGGGACCCCTTTTCTCATGCTAGGGCTTTAAAAAAACTCATTCTAAACCTCCATTATCTTTGAATACTAATTTAAGATAGTGAGCCCTGGAATTTACTATTTACTATTCCATTTAGGTTTAAAGATAGAGAAAAAGCATGATGCAGTAGAAGGACCACCAGAATTTGGAACCAAATTTGGGCTTGATTTCTAATTCCCTTCACTTAGTAGCTGTATATCTTTGGGCAAGTCACCTCCTCTTCTACTTTCTTCCTTTGTAAAATAAGCAAGGTGGGCTCTTGGAGTAGTAGAAAGAATTCTGGATTTGGAGAGAGAGGGTCCAAGTTCAAATAATGACTCTTCTACTTACTACCTGTATAACCTTGGGTATGTCAGCCTCAGTTTCTCTGTCTGTAAAATAGGGGGTTTGTGCTAGATAATCTTCAAGGACGCTTCCAGCACTAAATCTGTGAACCCATGACTAGCTAATCTATAAGGACTCTTCCAACTCTAACATTTTTATTCCAAGTCCGTTCCACAGTTGGGACATTTTGCCCTAAAGTCCCTTCCAGTTCTGAAGTTTTGTGTTCTAAGAACTCTTCCATTCTGTGATCTGACATTCTCTGGTCCACTGTACCTAATCCTTCATTGCCTTTCCCCCTTCTTCTTCACTCTCTGCACTGTGTCTCTTTTTGCTCCTTTGGGTGGGGTGGAGGGGTCAAAATGAAGAAGGGATGGGTGAGGTTCTCCACTTCCCCTTTGGCTGGACTCCATAGGCTAGTGGTTAAACTGAATTGGGGCATCAGACCTCCACCCCACCAGCTGGAGGTTGCCATCTCCTGAACTCCTCCTTCCCTTCCCTTCCACTGCCCTTCCCATCTCAGTCCAGTGCCTACTGGGTGCCCCTACTTCCCTCTTTCACTTTTCTCCAAGGAGTACATGTGAGAAGGAGGCATGAATGGAAGATCCCTGACCTTTCCCCCCATCTGTCTATTCTCTGTGCAGACTCCAAACACCACCTCCATCCCCAACCTTCTTTCCTATTCCATCTGCAGTTCTCCACTTGAGAGAAAACACTGCATTTTTAGGACCTGTTTCCACAATGTGGTTGCTGCCTTGGGTCCAGGTAGGGCAGCTGAGGAAGAGTAGACTGAATACTTAACATGTGCAGGCTCCTGTTCTAGGTACAGTACCTAGGTACTAGGTACGCTGGAGTACAGCGGGGAAGGAGAGAGGAGAGGAAGTAGGAGATGTGGTCTCTACCTCTAGGGAGCTAGTGGTCTTACTGGAAAAATAGCTAACATAGAGGTCAAAACCCAGAGAGATATAGATAAGAGAACACAACCCATGTAGTAAAAAGGAAAGCGTTTTTAGGCTCTGCCTCAAATTTGCTGTATAATCTTTTTTTTAAATATTATTTTTATTTATTTAATATTTCCCAATTACGTTACAAATTTTTCATAATCATTTTTTTTTAAATTTTGACTTCCAAACTCTCTTCATTTGTCCTATCCCTCTCCCATCCTTGAGAAGGCAGACTATTTTATGTCAATCATATGTGTGAAGTCAAGCAAAACATATTTCTACATTTTTCTGTGTATTCTTAAGTCAATTGCTTAAACTCTCTAGATCTCACTTTGTTCCTTTGTAAACTGGGAATATTGATCCAAACCTTGCCTCCTTCCCAGGCTGTTGTGGTACTCCAACAAGATGGCAGCTGAGAAAGTGCTTTGCAAACCATGAAACTGTACACATGTTAAGTATAATTTTTGGATCTGTGGCATCACCCTGGCTATCTCCTGGAAAGTTCCCCCTTCTCATCTCTGCCTCTTAGAATTCCCATTATTCATCATTTCAATCATGCCTAACTCTTTGTGAACCCATCTGGGGTTTTCTTGGCAAAGACACTGGAGTGATTTACCATTTTCTTCTCTAGCTCATTTTACAGATGAGGAAACTGAGGTAAACAGGGTTAAGTGACTTACCCAAGGTCACACAGCTAGTAGGTGTCTAAGGTCAGATTTGAACCCAGGTCTTCCTGATTCCAGGCCCAGTGAGCTTAGAATTCCTAGTTTGCTTAAAAATTCAGCTTGAGTCAGCTTCTATTTGAGACCCTTCCTGCTCTCCCTCAGCTGCTAGTGCCTTGACTTCCCCAAAATCCCCTTGTATTTATTGGGAATATATTGTAACTCATATTTACACGCTCTAATTCTTATGTAGGTCTGAAGGATGGGATGGTTCTGTTCTTGTCGTTGTATCCCCAGCACCTGGTTCAATATTGCCATATAGTAGATACTTAATGAGACTGTTAATGAGGGTCTGAGCCTAGCTCTGTGGAGGCCTTAGGGCCTTCTTGAAATGGACAGGGGTATGAAATTCCTTGGAAATTAGGCAGGGAAGGTAGGGATAGGAGGGGGAAGCTCTGGGTGAGGGTACAGGAACAGACTAGGAGTGGGAAACAAAATTTGCAGGAAAAGTCAGGCCTTTGGAACCCTGTAATTTTTCCCATTCTCAGGGGCTAACCTGGCCTCCCCAGTTAGACTATTTTCAAATTTTGAATCATCCTCACTCCGACCCCTCGAGCTTTCATTTCTGCTTTGGGTTATTTAAAGGAGACACCCAAAGACAGGCGTTCCCAGGGGTTTGCCTGGCCAGCAGGAGGGGCCCAGAAGCAGGGGACAGGTTGCACAACTCTGGGCTTGGATGGTGGTGATACAAAAGGGAAGTAGGGAAGGTCCTGGGAGACTCAGACTTTTGAACTCCATGTGCCTTCTCTAGTCAATGGTCATAGCAACTCTATCAACCTGATGGGACCCTGAGAGACAACTGTGCTCATATAGCTTTGTTATCTCAGCTTCTGGCAAGACCCAAGTCATTTCCTAATGGGTTCAGATCAAAAGCACCCCTTCCCTGGCTTAATTCCTCGAGTGAATTTAAACAAGCCACATAACTTACCTGGGTCTCAATTTCCTCTTCTGAAAAATGAGAAGGTTGCCTGAGATTATCCTTATGTCTTTGCCTTCTAAGTAGTATATTCAAATGAGTTTGAAGTCTCGTTTTCCTAGATCAGTGAATATATAAAAGATAATGTCCTACCTCAAGATATTGGACAAACTGCTCTCATTGGACAGTCTCTTTTGTCCAATCACTTCTCACTTTTAAGTGATCAAAGGACTTTAAAGCATTTGAAGCAATGTGCACTGGAGCTGTCATTCAAGATCAAGGTAGTTTCCTAGGTTGAGATGACATATTTCTCAGGACCAATTTAAGATTAAAACACAATGTGGCAGTGAAGTAAAGTATATGTCTCCTTGAATCCTCCTTCTGTGTGGGTGGGGGGCAGGGGTTTGAAAGTGGTGGAAGGGTTTATATTAATTACATTAATACACATTAATAAACCTATACAAAAATATTTAATCCAAACCAATGCAATCTACAAAAATTTTACAAATCCTGTCCAAATCAATCAACGAAAACTGATCTACTATATACCTACTGTGTGCTAGACGTATAATTAAGGAAGATGGATGAGATGCCTAAGATCCCTCCCCGCTCTGATATTCTATACTCTATAGTCTAAGGTCCCTTACATTCTAAGTTCAGTGATAGAAATTACTTGGTATATTTTTTGTATTTAATTTTCCATATACATGTCATTCCCACCACCAATTCCCCAACAGAATATAAGCTCCTTGAACACAGTGACTGTTTTGCTTCTGTCCCTGTATCTCCAGGACCTAGTACCTTACCTGGCAGATAGTAACTCAGCTAGTGTTTATTGAATTGAATTTTTAAGATTTATTAATTTTTTTATTCAGTGAGTCTGAGATTATATTTATAAGCAGTATAGGAAAGAAAGGAGCAGTACATTAACATTATGTGAGGTAGTCAGGGAGAGAGAACTGGCCTCACAGCCACAGAAACTTGGGTTCAAGCTTTGGACTCTGACACCCTGACTGTGACTTTGGGTAAATCACTTTCCTTCTACATTTTCCAGGGAACCCTCCAAGACAATAAGTTGACAACCTGCATTGGTAAAGGAGTCTCTTTATCTAGGAGTTCTCCATACTGATGAAATCCCAAGTCCAGTCTCTATGCACTGGGTTTTATATTAATCAGCAGGCATTTATTAAGTACTTATTATGTTCTAGGCACTGCTTGGCAATTACATATACAAAGAAAAGAAGGAAACTATCTTTACCTTCACAGAGATTGCATTCTGGCAAATATAAGTACATGCAAAATAAATATCTATAAAAGAAATACAAGGTTATGGTTGCAGAAATCATTGGGAGCTGGAGGGATCAGGAAAAGGCTCATGGTGTTTCATTGTCTGCTATTTATTTCTCCACCCCAATGCCTGATGTCAGGTCTTTCCAGCTCCTAAACATGGAACCATGGGAACATGGACAAAAGAAATCTCACCAACGGATCCTTCAGTTTCTGGTAGATCTGGTCCTGGCTGAACTGGGCTGAACTGTATTTAATCCCATGGTTTATGGCTGTTCACGATTCCAAAGCCCAATTATTCCTGCTGCTATAGGGAAATTATAGGGAAAGGTCAGAGATGGGATGTGTCTCTTGCCTCTCCCACTGCCAAGTGCCATGAAATTATAGAATGGCAAAGTTGGAAGAGACATTAGAGATCATCTTGTCCAACCTCTTCTTTTCACAGATGGAGACATTCAGGTCCAGAAAGAAGGAAGTGACTCACCCATAGAAATGCAATGAGTGATTTAGGGGTGTCAGAGTTGGGAATCAGGTGTCCTGACTCCCACTCCAGAATTCCTTCTGGCAAAACAAGATGTCTCATAGTATCAGTAAACCCCTGGAATCAACAGTCCATCAAGGTTTATGTGTGAGATGGGGGTTTGGTTAGGGAATGATTAGCAATGGTCTTGTCCCTCTAACTACATTTGATTTGGGAACCATGGCACATACTGCTTTCGACCTGCCTTTCTCTGAGCTTTCTATAGCATGGTATGGTAGAAAGATCTTTGAACTTAAAGTGAGTGTGGGTTTGGATTCAAGTTCTGACACTTTCTGTGTGTGATAATAAGCAAATAACTTGACTAAGTCTCAGTTTCCCTCATTTGCAAAAGGGGGTAATGATACTAATAATACCTACCTCCTAGAATTGTTATAAGGAAATGCTTTGCAAACCTTACAGCATTTTAAAGGCGGAAGTTATTAATATTGTTATTAATGTCTTGTGTCTCCCAAATGCCAGCAAATGTCTTGTGTCTCCCAAATGCCAGCAAATGACAGCATCTCTGAGCTGGACCTTGAGAGAAGAGATATTAGCCAAGAGATCTCCCTGTCTCTGGTATGTCTAAGGACCTTCTCCCCTACCCATTCCCTACCCCAGCGTACCCTTATGGAGCCAGCTCACCCGGTAAGGGAGACAGGAAACAGAGCAAAGTAATAGATAGAAATAACACTAATCTCAAATCAAATGATATGGGATTGAATAAAATAACTCTGTTACTACTAGTGTTACCCTGGGGAAATTGCTTGAATTTTCTACGCTTTAGTTTTCTCCCCTTAAAATGGGGGTGTTTACAAGGGTATGAATTAGATGATCTGAAGATTTCAACCTTGAACTATCTCTCAAGGCCCCCATCTCCCCTTCTGTAAAATAGGTGGAGTTGGACTAAATCTGAGGTCTCTTCCAGTGCTAAATCCCATGTCCAAACACTTTCTAGTGTCATTAGGAGGGGTGGTCAGGGAGTTGGACTACAGGAAGGCTCCCTCCCATGTTTTTCGAACTCCTACCCCTGCTGCATAAGGTGATGACCCCTCACCTCTTTCTCCCTCCCATCTCTGTCTCCACCAGGCTCTTATTCTAGTTGGCAAGAGCAATCAGTCTATGCTCCCAGAGGCCTGTTTGGCTCACTGTGTCAGGGAAGGAGCTGCCCCAAGTCTCCACCCTATCCCCTCCCACTCCCCAATCTCCTCCAGAGGCTCCAGCAACCTGCCAATTTTCCTTTCTTCTGCTTTCTGTTCTCCCTACTCAGCTCCCCACTGGCCCCCTCCCTGTACCTGCTATATACTTCCTCACTGCTCTTTCCCTTCCATTCTGTGGGCTCATTGTTTGACACTGGCCTCATGCCCGGGTCACAGAGTGGGCCCTTGGCTGGATTACCCCAGCCTGGGGCTCCCTCCTGGCACTCTCCCACCTTCTTGCCCAGCCATCCCAGGAGCCATTCCTCTGCCCCAGGTCCAGGTTGGTAGAGAACGTGCTGTTATAACAGAGAGGCCATTGGAATAGGAAATGAAGAGGCCTGGCCTCTAGTCTTCACTGTGCTTCTAACTTGCTCTGTGACCTTGGCAAAGTTAATCCCTTTCCTTGGTCCTCAGCTTTATTCTCTGTATAATGAAGGAATTGGAGTCAATGACCAGTAAGATCTCTTTCGGCTCTAACCATCTACAAAAAGCTATAAAACTAAGAATATTACATTATCTAGCCCTCCCCCCTCCACAGAAAAGTCTTGTCTACAAGAGAAAAATTAGGGTATAGAAGCTGCCATAATGGTTAAAGGCTAAGCCCTGATAGGAATGGAGGGGAAGTGTTGAGGGGGGTGAATCAGGGTTATTCATAACTAGAGACCTCCTCAGCAACCTTATTTCTCCCCGACTTTAGGCAGATTTTGAAAACTTCCTTGTTGATTGACACTCTCACTGCTCCACTCTCATCCCCAGCATTGAGGACAGTGCTGGGCACATTGTATGTGTTCCATTAATACTTACTAGTAGGTTATTTCAGAGGAAATAGGATGTGCTAGGTGGCATAGCAAATAAAACCGGACTTTGCATTCCAATTCTGCCTCAGATAGTGAGGCTGTGTGACTCTAGGCAAGTTACTTAACCTCTCTGTGCCTCAGTTTTCCCATCTGTAAGATGAGGGGGTTGGATTTAATGGCTTCTAAGATCCCCTCTAACTCTAAATCTATGGCCCTTAACCTACTTTCCTTAGTTTTCTTTTCTAGAAAATGAGGGAGTTAAATTAAATGGTCTCTGAATTTCCTTCCACTTCTAGATTCATGATCTTATCTAAATGTTTAGGCCAAAAGTCAAGGGATCTGGGTTCTCCTCCTTGGGCTGCCACTCATTAGCTGTGTGATCTTGGCCAAGACATTCAATCTTTCCAAGCCTTAGTTTCCTCATTTGTCAAATGAAGGGGAGTTTAACTAGATGACCCTAAAGGTCCTTTCCAGCTCTGAAAGTCTGTGGATCTAAAGTCTAAAGTATCTCCCAGCTCTGATGTTCTGTGAGACTAGGAGATAATAAGGAGAAAGAGTAACTCCTGAATTGTTTCAACAATAAAACCTGAGGTGTTTTGTTTAGCTTATATTTTGTTTATAATCAGTACTGTATGCTTGAATAAAAACCAGGCAAACACAAGTACAATTCTGGTTTTTTTTTAATTCTATGTACATTACTTACAGCTTGGAAAAATAAATGACCAGAGTTTGAAGCTGTAACAATACATGAGGATATATGTCAGTATCGTGAATGGACTAGGGAGGTTAGATTTGAGGTCCAACCCAGATCATACCTCCTCCACTCTCTTCACTTCCTTGGACACCCTCCACCACCATTGACACAACTAGCTTATTAACACCTAGAAGGTTCTACAGTGCTAGGCCGGGGTTTGGATGGAGGTAAGATGGGAACAGGATGTGCTGGAGCCAGTACAAATGGCCCTGAGAGCAAATTGTTCAATTCTCAGTGTAAGCATTTACTCCTCAAAACTTGGCAAACTGAAAATCAGGGCTTCGCTTATTGTGCTGCTGATAGGTTAGGCTTGAGAAAATCATGGAGAAAATGTGAATCATCCAGTTTAAACTTAAAAGTCTGTCATGTGTGCTTTCTTCAGACACCTGGTTGTTAAACATTTGCCAACAAACCCCTGGACAGGACAAAAAAACGACAGTCCTTAGCCTTCAGGACAGACCCAGAAAGTTTAAAGTCAACATAGTTTGTCTTTTGAGTTCCTGAATTGTCTTTCTCTAGAGCTTTACAGATAGCAAAATCCTTTTATCACAAGACTGTGCAGTCAATAGTGTCAGAATTACTCTTCCCATTTTATGGATGGGGAAACTAAGACCTGGAGGTTGTGATCTAAGGTCACTCAACTTATAAGCAGCAGAGTCAGTAGTATTGACTCTTATGCCAGTGTGTGTGTATACGTATACATATATATACACATATATATATATAGGAATATATACAGAATTCCAGGTTGCTTTTTTTTAGGTTGGTGGTTGTATAAATGATATGTATATATAGAATTGATATATAAGTGATATGTGTGTATATATAAATACGTGATATATATATGTGTGTGTATTATATATATATTTATATATATAAAAATACATATATATAAATATATAAATATATATATATATATATATATGGTGCAGAAGATAGAGCACCAGTGCAGGAGTCAGGAGGACTTTTGAATTCAAATCTCACCTCAGACACTTGATACTCACTAGCTGTGTGACCTTGGGCAAGTCACTTAACCCCAATTGCCTCATCCTGATGAATATCCGGGTCACTGGATTCAGATGGCTCTGGAGGAAAAAACGAGGCTGGTGACCTGCACAGCCCTCCCTCAATCAAAAACAAAGTCAAATACAAGTCATGTCATTATTTCTCTGACGGCATGGTCTTCTTTGGCAATGAAGGACAAACACACACATGTATATATACATATGCATATATATACACACATATCACTTGTATATCATTTCTATATATTTATATACACACATACATATCACTTATATAACATTTCTATATATACATATCATTTATACAACCACCAACCAACTATATATTTCTATATATACACATACACATATATACACACATATCACTTGTATATCATTTCTATATATTTATATACACACATACATATCACTTATATAACATTTCTATATATACATATCATTTATACAACCACCAACCAACCATATATTTCTATATATACACATACACATATATACACACATATCACTTGTATATCATTTCTATATATTTATATACACACACACATATCACTTATATAACATTTCTATATATACATATCATTTATACAACCACCAACCAACCATATATTTCTATATATACACACATATCACTTGTATATCATTTCTATATATTTATATATACACACACATATCACTTATATAACATTTCTACATATACATATCATTTATACAACCAACCAACCATATATTTCTATATATACACATACACATATATACACACGTATCACTTATATATCATTTCTACATATATACACACATATATACACATATCACTTATATATCACTCATTGAGTAAGCAGACAATTTTTAGGGTACCTTTTCTGGCCCCTTCCTCATGCCAGGAGGTGAGAAGTGCAATCCTTAAAAGGCTGCTCAGATACCCAGATTGCTGCAAGATCCCACTGCTGCTTCTGGTGAGAAACCACCCTATGTCCTGGGCTGCCTGTGTACAAGATTGTGAATACAGCTCCCAGCGTATCTCTTCCTACTGCTTTGTCAGTTGCCTGTTGCCACAGGACTTAGAGATAGGTATAATAGTAAAATGGTATGAGTGACATCTTTTGATTCATACATAAACTGGGTTTAAGCGAGGCAGAGTTGCACAAAGTTGTCAACCTCACTCTCTCCTCCAGAGTCATCATAGTCTAGTGGCAGGACAGTCAAGGTGACTGGTGATGGCTCAGGATAAGGTGGATAAGCTTGGTGTCTTCAGTGTCTAACCAAGCTCTTAAGTGCTCCACATCAACTGCTTTAGCTGCCTTCATCGCCACTGGAACAAATTGTTCTCATCTACCCATTTCAGCAGAGGAAGTCTTTACGTGCTTGGGGTAGACATCTCTCTAATTCAGCAATGGATCTGAGACCCCTTGGTTACCTTCAGCCTGGTTTGGCCTGTCTGCCAAAACAGTTTGCCGGGGTGTGACCACTGTGGCCACTGCAGCTTCTTGGAGTCACAGGTAAGAGCTGGGTGGAACAGAGGATACCAAAGGTGGATGTGCAGCCCTGAAAAGGGCTCAGCAGCCCTCCCAAGGAGAGGCACAGGTCCTCTCTGAACGCGTCCTACACCCTAAGCCACTGGATCGCTTCCATTTGAATTGTCTTAGGAAGATTCTGAAGATCACCTATATACATATATACCTATACACATATATACACACATGATAAGAGCAGACTCTGAAGTTCTTTCTTGAACTAAACTTCCAAGCATTCAAACTCTGCTTCAGAGAGCGCAACTCCGATGGACTGACCAGGTTGTTCAAATGCAAAACGCACACTTGCCAAAAAGACTGTTTTATGAAGAACTCACACAGAGCAAGCAATCATATGGTGCTCAGAAGAAGCGATGCAAGGACACTCTCAAGGTCTCTCTCAACAACTTTGGAATTAAATGTGTGACATGCGGGACACTGGCACAGGACCACTCAGCATGGTGTGCCCACATCAGAGAAGGTGCTGGACTCTATGAGGAAAGCAGAATTGAAACAGCTCAAAGGAAACATAGGCTGCACAAATTTGGAGTATCCACCCCAAATGTTCACATGGACTATCTGTGCCCAGTCTGTGATAGAACATTCCAAGCTCATATTGGTCTGATCAGCCACAGTTGGACACATTGAAACTTTACTTTATCATGGTGTTGACATTTTAGTCATCTTCAAGAATCAAAGACAACAACCATATATCACATATATATATATGCATACATATATACACACATGCATATACACACATATATACATATTACTTATATATCATTTCTATATACTTATATATACAGAAATACACATATAAACATGCATATTGATTATCTATATTTCTATATAAACACATATCACTTATATATCATTTCTATATATTTATGATATTTATACACACATACACATATATACATATCATTTATATATCATTCATATATATCTCTCTATATGTAAGATATCTATATCTATATATCTATATCTATATATCTATATCTATATATATCACCAGATTTTTTTCTCCCTGCAAAAATCCAGTGGTCTAGATCCCCTCTTCTCATGAAAATTAGTTAAGAGCCTAAGGGATTTAATAGATCATATCTCCCATATCTTGGTATTTGAAAAAGCCTTATAAAGAGGAGAAGATATTTAACCCAAAGGAATGAATTGTTACTAAATGAATTTTAAACCCTATGGCATTAATAGAAAGCAATGAAGGGAAGATGAGGAAAATGGGGTCCTAGCCCTATTTCATCATACTTCATCACCTTTGCTGCCAAAGTTCAAGTTCAGCCCTGGGGTGGAAAGGTATTTGCACAAACACATGCAGAGGCTGATGCGTCAATTGACCTGTGAACTTGTGCCTCATGAATTGAAACCACAAAATGACAGCATCTCCCTTTGCCTAGCCTTCTGCAATATCACTTGCCCTACACCTTTTCCAAGAAGTCTTAGTAGCCCATTCTTTTCCCTTGCAGATCTGCCTAGAGTCACTGAGGGCATCCAATTCAACCCATCCATGAACAAGAATCTCCTTTCAATCTCATCTAACAGAGTCATAGTTTGGGAGCTGGAAGGTACCTTAGAATGCATCTTATCTGACCTACTTATTTTACAGATGAGGCAAACGAGACCCAGATAGTGATTTGCCCAAGGTTACACAGGCAGTATTTGTCAGCTCAGTCCTGGTCCAGCAAAGTAGCACAGAGCCAGAAACACCTGAATGCAAATTTGAGTTCAGACACTTAACTGTGGGATCTTGAGCAAGTCACTTAACTTGTCTTCCAGCTCAGTTTCCTCAACCATAAAGTGGGGGTAATACTACCTCTTACCTTACAGGGTTGTTGTAAGTATCAAATGAGATATAATAAGTGCTTAGCGCAGTGTCTGGAACATAGTAGGTGTTTAATAAATACTTGTTTCCTTCCCTTCTTCTCTCCCTTCCTTTATTTCCTTCTTCCTCACTGACTTTCTTCCTTCACAACTTTCTGCCTTCCTCCTCTCCTTCCTTCCTTCCTTCTTTCCCTCCCTTTGAGTCTCTCTACTCTGACACACACATCAGTTCTGTCAACATTCTGCTTGAAATGTAACACTGAAAACTGACCACTGTGCCCCAGATATGGGGCAGAATGGAGTGAGTGGCTCTTCCCATGTTGTGAACACTTTCAAATCTCAAATGGACCTGTGATCTCATTCCTCTGGTGATGCAGATCACATCCCTTCTTGTCTGTCCATCCTGAGTGGCCATTGCCTATGTACTGATCACTATAACTCCCTCACGACAGCTTAAAATTTCATTGGGTACTTTACTGCCAACATGAATCACAGCACTGAATCACATTGAGCTCTTAGTCCATTAAGATCTCCTGCTCTTTTTCACACATACTTTTGCCTAGCCATATCTCCTTCATTTTAGACTTGTGACATTGACTTTTGGAACCCAAGTGCAGGAGTTTACATTTATACCTACTAAAATTTCTCATTTTTTTTTCTGTCCATATTTGATTATTCCAACCTGTTAAGATCTTTTTGGATACTGACCTTGTCATCCAAATCCAGTAAATCTGACAAGTTTCCCAAAGAAGCTAATTCTAATTCATGTACATACTCTTCAAAGAACTCAGTACACAATAGATACTCAACAAATAAATAATGATGATAACAACAATACTAATAATAATGTACATTTTTATGGATTTATGGAGAGAAAGTGCTTTCACATCCATGATCTCCTTTGAGCTTCACAACCTTATGAGGTAGAAATCAAAAGTAAGATCATCCCTATTTTATAGATGAGTAAACAAGCTTAGAGTCAATCACATATAGAGCTGAAAGACCTTTAGAAAATAAAATATCAGATCTGGAATTCAAGTTAATTAAATTCAATAAACATTTATTAAGAATTTATTTTTAAAAATTGTGTTAGGCTCTGGGGATACTCAAGCAAAAAAGGTATATTCTCTGTCCCCAGAAAGCTACATTCTACTGGTGTGTGTGAATGGGAGGAAACACAAAGACAGAAGATATAATACAGGTATAATACAGAATGATATGGGGAGGAAGAGAGCCACTTGTAGGGGAGAAGAGCACAAAGAATCAGGGAAGGTTTTCCAAAGAAGACAGTACCTGGGCTAAGAGATCATGTAGCCCATCAACTCTCAAAAGTTTTTGTCTCAGGACCCTTTTACACTATCAAAAAATTGAGCCTCACCCCACCCAAAGGTTTTTTTTAAAGGTGGCTTGTATCTATTGGTATTATACCATGTTAGATATTAAGATTTCTTAATATGATTGTGAAAACAGTTTTGACCTCATGGACACCCTCTTGAGGACCTCCTCTGTAAGAACCACTGGTCTAGTCCAACAATCTCATTGTACAGATAAGGAAACAGGCCCAGAGACAAGTGACTTACTCAAGATTTCAGAGAGAGTTGAGGCAGAGCCCACATCTCCCACCTCCTTCTATTTTGCTCTTTCTGCTATCTCAGACTATCTCTTCATTAGGAAATTGATGCTTTGGGCTACCCAGTTAAAGTGTCATTTCCCAGAGACTGCTTATATTTAAGATATCATCAGTCATTAACACCGTAAGTAGCTAGAACCAAAGAACTATCCTCTCAAAGGCAGAAGATAAAGAGGAGAGAACATAGGTAAGAGAAGGCTGCAGGTTGGTATTAGGTGCCTTGCATTGATGGAATTGGGGAGCTGTTGCTTAAATAGGAGAAACTACCCTTCAAGATGATCTTGTCCAAAGGAGGGAGACCCCCAGGATTGTGAGGGTCTTGGAAGCTATGTCCTAGGAGGATCCATTGAAGGAAAGTGGACCATTTAGCCTGGTGAAGACATGGTATATTTCAAGTATATCTGGCTGTCATGTGGGAAAAAGATTATACTTAGTCTGGTTGACCCAGGTCAGGAAGAAGTAGGAATGATAGGTGGAACTAGCAGAGAGGCGGATTTCAGCTTGGTTACGGAAAAATTTCCTGACACTTATAACTGTTCCAAAGTAGAATGGGCTGCCCTTTGTGATTTCCTCATGACTGGGAGTGTACCAGTAGAGGCTGATTAGACACCTAATCATGGATGCTATGGAAGAGCTCTATCCCAAGTGGGCAGTTTGATTAGATCCATCCATCAACAATACAACAAAATCTATACAAAATAAATATAAGACCATTTGTTGTCGAGGAGTAGGGAGAGAGGGGAAGGGGAAGGGGAAGGTTAAGAGTACTTGCAGCTGAGGGAATCAGAAAAGGCTTGGGTGTAGGAGGTAGAATTTGAGGTGACCTTTGATGAAAACTAGAACTTCTAAATGATAGAGCAACCTCCAAGCTGATCTCTGACTCTATGATTCGATGACAGGAGATCAAGAGACCCACTAGACATCCTGTCCCAACTCTATCACTAATTCACTGTATCATGTTAGACAAGTTATTTAAATTCTGTGGGTCTCATTTTCCTTATCTGAAAATGAGGAGAATAATTCCTGTGCTACTACAAATGGATCAAATGAAATAACAGATGTGAAAGAACCTTTTAATAAACTCAGCAAATTCAGTGTTCTTTTGCGAAGTGCATATATGTACAAGGTCCTATTCTGGGCACTAGAAAGACAAAATGGAATATAATTATTATAATAACAATAACTGATATTTCTGTAGTGATTGATGACTAACAAGTAATTTACATCTTTCATCTTACCTCAGCATTACAATAACCTTGTGATGGAAGTAATAAAAATAATCAGTAGTATTTACATAGCTCCTATTTAGGCAGCCAGATGGTCCAATGGCTAGAGTCAGACATTGTTGACACCAAGGTCGCCCACTACATCCTGGGCCATCGTCAGTCATCCTGACTTTGGTCTTGTCATTAGACTTGAATGACTCTGGAGAAGAGAGGGAGGCCAATGACTCTGTGAAACTCTGCCTCCCTTAAATCCAACTCATAGGCAAGTCAAGATATCAACCCCTGTTGTCATGAAAAGGATAGATGAACAACATTTAGGCAGCTAGATAACATAATAGAGTACAACCCCTGGAGTTAAGAAGACTTGAGGTCAAATCCAGACTTAGATATTTACTGGAAGTCTGTCTCAGTTTCTTCATCTATAAAATGGAGCTAAAATAGCATCTACTTCCAGAGTTGTTGTGAGAATCAAATGAGGTGATATTTGGAAAGTGTCTTGCAAACTTCAAGGTGCTACATAAATACTGGCTATTACTATTATTACTAAATATAGCATTTTAAACTTTGTAAAGTACTTTACATATATTATCTTATTTGATCCCATCAACAGCGCTGTAAGATAGGTGCTCTAATTATGTCCATTTTACAAATGAGAAAACAGGCAAGAAAAGGTTGAATCACTTAGCCAGAGTCTGAGAGCTAATAAGACAGGATATGAACACAGGTCTTCCCAACCACAAGTCCAGTGCTGCTTCCACTGAGTCACCTAAAAAGGAGTTTAGACAGCAACTTAGAATCAAAGAGAAACTGCTTGTTATTTTGTTAATGTTAATGTATTTTTTTTTTTGCAGACTGCAAGTAATGGAGAGAAGGGCTCACAGAACTTATTTCATGCATTTGCATTTTTGTCCATGTTTACTAAGTGTAGCATAAATAAGCAATTTTAAAGTATTAATAGTCTCCTTTTATAGGTCATTAGTTAGGTGGCACAGTGTATAGAGTGCCAGGCCTAGAGTACCTGAGTTCAAATCTGGCCTCAGACACTTCCTAGCTGTGTAACCCTAGGCAAAGTCATTTAACCCTGTTTGCCTCAGTTTTCTCAACTGTAAAATGAGTTGGGGAAAGAATTAGCAAACCACTCTAGTCTTTTTCAAGAAAGTCCAAATTATGAAGAATCAGACCCGATGGAAAAACTACGTTTTATGGGAACTGAAGCTCAAAATGGGAGAGTGGTTTGCCCAGGGTTATGGGATCGGAGGAATTGGAACTGGAAGGGACTTGAGAAAGCACCTGGTCCAATGCTCTCATTTTATAGGTGAAGTAACTAAGATATAGAGAGATGAAAAGAGTTGCCTGAGGTCACACAGATCATTATTATAATATAGTATAGTAAATGAGAGTCTTAATGCTAAAGTGGATGGTGAGGCAGCCTCAGAGTCAAGGAGACCTGAGTTCAAGCTTAACTTTGACCCAGAATGTCTATGGGACCCTAGAGAGGTCACTGAGCCTCTCAGAGCCTTTATGGAAGCTGCTCAACTGTCATGTAGCTGCACTGAAAGAGGTGGCTTCTCATTAAGAAATTCCCATGACAATGAGAGCAAAGATTCAGATATGGGAGAGAGAAGAAGAAGGAGGAGGAGGAGGAGAAGAAGAAGATGATGATGATGATGATGAAGAAGAATAAGGAGAAGGAGAAAAAGGAGAAGAAGGAAGAGGAGGAGGAGGAAGAGGAGGAGGAGAAGAAGAAGAAATGAAAGGAAGAGAAGTAAGGGAAGGATGTTGGAGACAGAAAGACAGAGATGATACATATGTTCCATATATATTACAAAAATAAGGATATAATGATATAGAGATACAGAGAGATGCGTATACATACATAATACATGCATACCTAGATATATGTACAGAATGTCCTCAAAGTCTTAGTGCAGTTTTATGCTATTAAATCTTTTTTATACACACACATATACATCAAATATACACAATTACATGCACATAGATATAGAATATGATGTCCCCAAAGTCTTAGCGCCATTTCAAGTTGACTTTTAAGAGGTTGAAACTGCACTAAGACTTAAGGGACATCATATTCTACATATGTGTCTACACAGTTTACATGTGTTATCTAATCTGAGCCTTACAACAATTCTATGAGGTAGATACTATTATTATCCTTCTTTTAAAGAGAAGGAAATTGAGGTTATGAGGGGTAAAGTGACTTGACCCCAGTCAGACAGCTATCAAGTTGGATCTGAATTGAGGTTCAGAACCTGGGTAGGTCACTGAGCCTCCAAACCCACTCAACCCTAAGCCCAGAACCCTAGCTACTGTTCCACCTTGCTGCCTTCAGATACAGATGAATGCGTACATGCATGTGTGTGCACACATCCAATCACATACATGTGACTGGAAAATCTATGCACACACGTGTACGCATACACATATGAAGGGAGTAGACTGGGTGACATTTCAGATGCCTTCCACATCCGACAGTCTGTGTGCTAAGATCTGCTTCAACTCCAAAATCTCAGGATTCTCTAAGTGAGGTGGGAAGGCCCAGAGCCAAAACCTACCTGAAAAGTTTGTTCCCAGCCATTCTGGACCACTTCAGCACCCCCAGCCCAGCTGTTCTTCCTGTAATGAGATCCTCCCAACAAAGAGACCTCCAGGGGAGTGGGCACAGATCAGGTATTGAATTATAATCTTGGGGGAGAGATTAAAACCAAGCCACTCCTCTCTTCCTACCCTCTCCAGCCCAGCTGTAGGTGAAGGTTTTGGCCCCATACTCCCTCCAGCCCATCCCCTGGGGTAATCTGATGCCCCCAACTTGTTGGCAGTTTGGGCTCCTGAATGTGCGATCAGACCTTTGTAATAGCACGCATGGCCGGGCTTGTGATTGCCAGAGATTAGACTCACCTTTCAAACAGAAACCAGCCACTGAATAAATACTGGGCATTGTCCTAGGCCTGGGCCCATGAGGGCCACATGGGGGAAGGAGGAGGCCAGCCCCTGATTTCATCCTTCTGGGCAAGGATGGTGAACTGCTTGCTTGCTTCATCTGGTCTAGAGCTAGAAGGAACTTAGAGATCTAGTCAAAATGCCTCTTTCCTTTTTTTTTTTTTCAAACTCATCAAAACACTGATTAAAAGTGAAAGGAATTTGTCCAAGGTCACGCAGCTTAAAAAAAAAAAAAGGAAAAAACCAAAATTTGAATCCAGATGCTTTGACATAAAATTCTATCCTTTTTCTACTGTATCTACTGTAGCACCCTAAGACACCCTCTGTCAAGTAGTCTGGGCAAATTTCCAAGATGTTCCTGGGCATAGGCCAAGGGGCCTAGAGGGAAAACCTGCTCTATGGGCCCTTTCCTGAAGGTGTAAGTGCCTAGACTCTTTCCTGTGGTCTAGACTTCTAGGGATTGGAACAGTCAGACCTAGAGAGGTTGTCCCAGAACACAGAGCTGAGATTAGAATGATGAACTTTGGTCTAAGGCTGTCCGGAGAATTAGCAGGAGTCATAAATAAACAGTAATTCAAATTTCTATAAGACTTCATGATTTTTAAAAGCATTTTTCTCACAACAATCAAAGGAAGTAGGTAATGCAGGTGTAACTGTCCCCATTGTACAGAAGAAGTAAGACTCAGGGAAACAACTTACCCAAAATCACACAGGTAGTGATAGACTTGCGATGGACTAAGCGATAGACAGCTTAGGTCATCTGACTGCAAATTCAATATTGTTTGCACGACCACATCACACGGCTCATTTTCAGAATGAAATAACGATTTGTACCTCAGTTTTCTCATCTGTTCAGTAGAGATAATGATCCATATTCTGCTGTTAACAAACTATTATAAGAAGTGAGATAATAGATAAAAAACAATAATATATGTGTGTATGTGCACATGTGTATGTGCATGGATGTAAGTATATATAAGTATATATGGGTATATAAGTAAGTGAAAGAATAGATTTTAAATTATATGTACATATGTAAGTACATATAAGCACTCATATATAAGTATATATGTGAAATAATAGATTACTAACTATAAATATGTAAGTATATAGAAGTATGCATATAGAAGTATGTATAAATAATTACAAGTATATAAATCAATGAAATAATAGATTAAAATTATATGCACATATTTTAATCTATTATTTCATTTATTTCATAAATAACATACATGATATTTTTATTGTGCTTTAAGGTTTACAAAACACTTTACATGGACATCTCATTTAATCCTCACAACCATGCTTTAGGTACTTCCATCCCACTTGACAGATAAAGATATGGAGGCACCGACATATTGAGTCACTTGCCCATGGCCTATTGCAGTTAGTAAGTGTGGAGATAGGATGTCTACCTGACTCAGTGTCCACCATTCCTTACTAGGCCAAGCTGCCTCTTTACAAAGTGAACAGTGTGGTATGGGTGTCAGATATTTATCTCAACTTTGGTTATTATTTCCACCTAATCAGTCAGAAGACACCTGTCAGGCCTGAATTTGAGGGCCCTAAAATGTCCTGGGGGCAACGGCTTCCTATCTCAGATTGTCAACATACACCCGCATAGGGACCAGCATCCAGGACTCTGTCATTCCCCCAGTGAAACACCCAGCCCAGGGCTGTTCCAGAGAAATTCCTCAAATTCAAATTCAGTCTAAGCCCTGCCACTGTACTATGTGACCTTGGGGAAGTCAGCTTTCCCTTTCTGGGCCTTAGCTTCCTCATCCATAAAATGAAGAGCCCAGACTCTAAGGCCCCTCCCAGTTCTGAAATTTTATATAACTAAGAACTTTCTTAGTTATAACATTCTGTGTTCTAAGGCCTCTTCCAACTCAGATGTTCCATTTTCTGTTCTCAGTTGCCTTCGGATCTGACATTTTATATTCCAAGACAATGGTTCTTATAGTGTGGTCCCTTTCAGAGTACTCAAGGTCAAAATTATTTTGATCATGTTACGTTATATCATGTTACGTTATTGATATTGTTGTTTTGTTGCGTTATGTTAGGTTGTATCATATCATGTCATTTCATGTCAGGTTATATGTTTCACATGTGTTCCATGGTACTGTTGTGTGTTTTGTGATGTGTTACATGACATGTGTGACAAGTGTGACACACGATGCATTGGCACATGGCGTATTGTGATATGACATCATGTGAATATATGCTTCATATTTCGTTGTGTTATGTGCTGTGCATTATGTGTTTTGTTACATATGCTGTGTGTGACATGTGCTACATGTATGATGATGTGTGACATTGTGCCATGATATATGTGGCATATGCTGTTTGTAACATGATATTATATGAATATGTGGGTGTGTGTCGCATGCTATGTGTTATGGTTACATGTTCCATGTTATGCTGCATGTGTGATACATGTGTGGGCATAACATCATATGAATCTATACTGTAATAATCTCATATATACATACACACATATGTATATATACATATTATATGTGTACACGGTATATGTACACATTTTGCTTGGCTACATGTGTTCTCTCACCGGTAATACAGTAATCTGTAAAAAAATGCACCTATGTGTTGCGTGAAGCAAGAAATTTTACTTGTCATCTATTTGTCTATGCCTTTTAATTGTTTCTTTAAACCTCCAATGAGGGCACACTGTCTCCCAGAGCAGTCCATTCCACATTGGAGCGGCTCTAGTAATTAGGAAGATCATCCACACACCAAGTCAGATCTACCTCTTTGACTCTTCTTCCCATTGCCCCCCAGGGCTATCCTCTCCAGGCAAAGCCATACTTGGTCATTATTTGGGCCCTGATGAGCTCAGAATGAATGTCAATAGCAATTTTTTCCATTTTCTATTTTTTTTAAGAGGCCATTCTTTGCTTCATTTTTTATTAAGCCTTAATCACTGAATGGGCATTGCCTCAGTCAACCTGATACCTGTTAAAGACCTTAGTTTGAAAAGTTCATTGTTATGTTATGTCATGTGTGACATGTTATGCATTGTGTTAATTCATGTTATGTCATGTTATATTATTCTATGTCTTATCATGGTATGTTATGTCATGGTATGTTCTGTCATAGGTACTGAGACCCAAAAGTTTGAGATCTGCTGTTCTGACCTGCCTTTGGAACCAAAGGATAGATTACCACAATAGAATGGAAAATATTGATTCTGGAGTTAGAGGAGCTGGATTAAAATCCTACTTCTAACTGCTGTGACCTTGAGAAAGTCATAATCTCTATTTTCTCTTCTCTTACAAAAAAAACCAAATAAACAAGGCGTTGGATGCCTTTGAGGGGAGCTAGGTGGTGCAGTGGATAGGGTGCTAGAGTCAGAAAGACTGAGCTCAAATTCTATCTCAGATACTTACTAACCTGGGCAAGTCACTTAACCCTGTCTGCCTCAGTTTCTTCCTCTGTAAAATGAGTTGAAGAAGGAAATGGCAAAGCACTCCAGTATCTTTGCCAAGAAAACTCCAAATGGGAGCACAAAGAGTCAGACATGATTGATTAGCTAAACAACAACTAGCTTTAAGTCTATGATCCTATTACCTGGATTTGAATTTTACTATCTGTGTGACCTTGGATAAGTCACTTATTGCCTCTTTGTTCATTTTCTAATTTATATAATAGGAATAGGGGAAGTATGTGTCTTCTAAGGTCCCTTCCAGAAGGGGTGTTGTGAAACTCAGATGAGATAATGACTATAAAGCACTATATTAATATCTGTTTAAAATATTGCTACACTGATACTATAATACATCAATAATCCAATAATTGTTATTACTATCCAGCCTTGTGATGACTTCATTCCTTGATCCTTCTATTGTATTCCTGCTGGGCTCAAGCAATGTTTCTAAAGCAATGTAGGGGTGTGCTGGTAAATGTTTAACAACCAGACTAGGGAAAGGGAAGGGTAGAAGTGTATGCACACAACCCTTTAAGTATAATCTGCATTATTATTAGCCTTTTCTTAAGTCTAGATGATCAAAGCAAATTAACTAAGCCCTAGTTTATAGCAATTGCAGATTTCTGAGGCAATGCTGCTATGGAACATTTAACAGTGGGCTTCCAAGCTGATCAGAGCTAGCTCAAGCTCTAAAATCTGTCATCCTATTCTTCTGCTTTGTTTTCTTCCCTATGCTTGGCCTGTGAGGGGTACAGAGAAGTTACCATTCCCAACCCTAGAAGAGCTTTTTACATAATAAGGATTTTAGTTAGTTCCACTTACATCACAACTGAGAAAACTGAAATTGGGCATTCACTTGGAGACCGTGACCTCCTAAGACATGAAGAGACAGGTAGATTGGGAAATCCTGAAGACCCAGTGGGTCATGGGGGTGAGGAGAGAGGTAGAGGTGGAAGTCATTCACCTAGGGTGGAACACAAGCAACATAACCCTAACAATAGGATGCTGTCCCAACTTACACTTGGTCCCAGGACTAAAATTGTCCTCCAAAAGCCAATGCCAGGTCAACCTTCCCAAAGAACTAACTTATCATGCATCCCTCCTTTGCTTTAAAACTATCCATGGCTTCCAGGTGGATACCAGATAAACTCCAAACTCCTTGCCCTGGCATTCAAGGCCCTCCACAATCTGACCCCTAACTACTTCTCCAGATTTGCTACATTCCCCCTCTCACCTAGACGATCATAGACACTGCTCTCTCCCTGAGTGTACTTGGTCATCTCTTTGGCATTATCCTGGCATTTTCTTTTCTTGAAAAGACCTCTTAATTGTTTTTCTATTCCTACAAATTCGAGTCATTTTTCAAGACCCACTTCAAGTCCCATCTATAATTTAATCTAATTCAACTTAACAAATGGCTATTAAGCGCTTACTTTGTAGAAGGTCCAATTTTAAGTGCTGGATACCCAAAGATGAAAAACAGCATAGAGCATGCTGTCAGGGAGCTTAAAATTTAATGCAGGATCCACCATACAGACAAGGAAGTATAATGCAAGACAGAGTTTGGGGAGCAAAGAAGAGATCTTGAGATAAGCCCTCTAGGGACATTCATGGAGAGAGAGATCACTTCATCTGGGGAACAATCACAGAAAATTTCATGGAGAAAGTAATCCCTGAGCTAGGCCTCAGGAAGGGAAAGGTTTTAGCAAGAGGAAATGAGGGAAAAGGATATTCCAAGCATTAAGGGACCCCCGCCTGTGCAAATGCAGAGAAAGTTCCCAGAATCATGAGATTTTAGATCTAGGAAGAACTTTGGAGATTATCTATTCCAACTCCTTCATTTTGGATATAAGGAAACTAAGACCTGCAAAGGGGAAGTCATTTGCCCAATGTTTGTTGTTACTGAGTTGCTTCAGTTGTGTGGGACACTTCATGACTCCATTTGGGATGGCCAAGATCCTGGAGTGGTTTGCCAGTTCCTTCTCCAGCTCTTGTTACAGATAAGGAAACTGAGGCAAACAGGTTTAAGTGACTTCTCTAGGGTCATACAGCTAGTGTCTGAGGCCAGATTTGAACTCAGATCTTCCTGAATCCAGATCAGGCACTCTATCCGCTGTGCCACTTAGCTGCCCAAGGTTACATAGCTACTAAATGACAAAGCCAGGATTTGAAAACAGTCTTCTGACTTCAAATTCAGTGCTTATCACTGAATCAGATAGGCAGTGCCAATGGAGTGCCCAGTGAACATGAAAGGATTTGGGCACATGCAGCTAATTTGCTTATCAGAAAGATAAGGAACCTTGAAACTAGAATCTGGAGAATTCTCACTTTGCTATAGACAGGCCTCCTCTGGCCCTTAGAAGTCCAGGAAACTGGGTGGACCTCCCCGGCTTCAGAGGTTCTGGTGACGTCTCAGGGCAGAGCCTGAAATCAAACACAGGGACCTTTCCACTCCCATTTCTTGTACAGTCTGCCATCACTCTACCCCTCCTAGGCCATAAGCATAGACTCCTATGCCTTCCAGGGTATTCAGGGTGTGGGGCGACAGGGAGGAGCCCCCACACACACCCTATAACCACATGAGCCACAAGTATGGCTGAAGGAATTCTTGGATCCTAGGAAATTAGATTAAGCTGGAAGAGACCATAAAACAAAAAACATAGAATTTTAATGCTGGAAGGGTCTTTTGAGATCACTTAGCCCAACTCCCTTACAATTTCTAATCCATAAATCTTTCACCGCCTGCCTCTTCTAGGTCTAGAGCTGTACTAAGTATGAGGCTTATGGGAGTGGGAAGACAAAAGATGTAATCTCTGTGCTCAGGAAGTTTATGTTTTAGTTGGGGGCATAACACTCCCACAAAAAATAGCAGCAAACCCATGACAATATGGTGGGAAAAGATTGGACTAGAAATCTAGAGACATGAGCCTAGGCCCTAGCTCTTCTGCTTCTTGGGCTTTCCCTCTCTGGGGCTTTGCCTCTGTGCGGCTCAGTTTCCTGGTCTACAAAGAGGAAATTTTAGACTAGAAGATCTCTAAGGTCCCTTCTAGTTCTAAAATTCTCTGTTCCAAATGCGGTTCAGACAGTTAAGAGCTAAGAATTCAGAGGAAGGACAGATTTCTGTGGGCAGTCAGTAAAGGTTTAATGGAGGATTTGAAACTTGAGTTGGCCCTTAAAGGATGGAAAGAATTTGCAGAGGCAGAGATAAGAGCAAGGGCAAAACTCAGAGAAGGCCTGCCCCTGCTTCAGGGCCATGATGATTTCCACCAGGAACTTATTGGGGTTGGGAGCAGAAGTAGTAGTAATTTTGGTCCCCCACCCACCCCCACCCTTCCATATATCCTTCCTACTCTTTCCTTGAACACTCAGGCCTCACCCAGGAGCTCAACTTTTCCCAGAAGCACCAACATCCCTGGAATTTCCCAATTAGGACTGCCTGCAGAGGATGCCAAGTACCCTCAGACACAACAGAATCATCTGGCTGAAGGCAGGGAGATGGACTTGTGATATAGTAGGAGAAGCATTGAATTTGTCAGCAGAGGACCTGGGCTCAAATCACAGTGTTGACATTATCTAGGTGGGTGACCTTGGGCAAATGAGTTAACTTCTCTGGACCTCAGTTTCCTCACCTGTACAATGCAATAGACAATTTCTAAGATCCTTCCCCCTTCTAAGATTAATATCCCATTCCTAGGAAGGTTCCCTCTCATATAACCCTTCCCTTCCTCCTACCCCAGTCCTTTGAAGGCTGCATTCCCAGGAAGAAAGCTGGAGTAGAGGGGGGAAGGGGACCATAAGAAGCCTTCCCAGTCTTCTCTGAACTTCATAAAATCATAGGATCACAGAGCTGGGAGGGATCTCCGAGGGTATCTAGTCTAACCCATACCTAAACAGAAATCCCTTCTGTATCATCCCCCAAAGGTGGTCAGTAGTGTTAGTCTTAAAGACTTCCAGAGATATGACTTAGTATGGCAGTTCATTTCTCTTTAGACAGTTCCATTAGCAGGTTTTTCTTTACATGAAATCTGCCTCATGATCACTTCCTCCATTGATCTTACTGTTGACTTTTGAGATCAAGCAGAATAAATCTAGTCCCTCTTCCACACATCTTGTTATTGTTCAGTTGTATCTGACTTTTACTGACCCCATTTGGAGTTTTCTTGGCAAAGATACTGGAATAGTTTGCCATTTTCTTCTCTAGCTCATTTTTACAGATGAGGAAACTGAGGCAAACAGGGTTAGGTGACTTACCCAGGATCACACAGCTAGTAAGTACTTGAGGCCAAATTTGAACTCAGGTCTTCCTGACTCCAGGCCTGACCCTTTATCCACTGCACCACCTGGCTGCTCTCTTCCATGTGTTAGCCCTACAGATACTTGGAGAACTTTTAGATGCCCTGTTAGACTTCTCCCTTTTTTCCCTTCCTGAGCCAACACTTAGATCATCTGACTTTGGCTGCTTGTGGTATGACTATGGTAGCAGAAAGGGGACTAGATTTAGAATCCAAAGACCTCAGTTTGAATCCTGACTGTCATTCGCTACCACCTTGGACAAATATTTTTTTTCTTTTTTAACTTTATTCTTCTGTTATAAAATGAGATTGGACTTCAATTTTTTCTTTTGTTAAATGAAGTAGTTGGGCTAGATAATCCCTATGGCCCCTTCTAACACTAAATCCTATGATCATGTTCAGTTTTACTCTTTGGTATAGACTAGCTGGTGTAAACACACCAGTCCTGAATCAACAACTATTGGACATTTCTAATTGAATGTCCCACAGACATCTTTAAACTCAACATGTCTAAGACAGAAGACATTCTCCCCCCAACCCACCCCCAGCCCACCCAACTTTCCAAATTGTTCCCTGACACATAATGCTTATCTTGTCTCCCCAGGTAGACAATGAGCTCCCTGAGGACCAAACACTAACCCAGGCTATTCCTTTTTTTGTATACAAGGCAGCATCTGGCCTCCCACATCGAAAATGCTTAGTAAATATTTACCAAATGAATGTGTTTGGTCACAATAGAAACATTTGCAGATGCCACTTTTCCTTTTCCCAGGAAACCCCATGTTTGAGATGCATGAGAGAGTAGCTAGACCTGGTTCTTTTCCCGGGAAAGGAACTGCCTCTTTGGTGACAGCTTCACATCATTGTCAAATCTCTGTCCTTCCCCAGCTGCACTGGGACATCTCTCCTTGAAGGAGGCAGACAGGGGACCTGGCTCTGTCCAGCTCAGTCTTCCCTACTCTACTGAGCCCTGCCCTGAGCACTATGATGATGGAGGTGATAATGTGACATAGCCCCTTGCAGTCTGGCTTCTAACAAAACTTCTCTCTCCAGTTACCTGGGATCTCTTAATTCCTAAATCCGGTGACAGACCTCTAGCACTTGATACAGTTGGTCACCTTCTCCTCGCTAGGTTTGGATGACTGCTGTCTCCTGACTTTCCTCTTACCTGCCTGGTGATTCCTCAAGCTTCTTTTCTAGCACTTCATCCACATCATGCCCCCTAACTGTGGGTATACACCAAGATTCTGTCTTGAACCATCTTTTCTTCTCCTCCTATACTCTCTCTTATGATCTCATCACCTCCCATTGGTCCAAATATCATTTCTAGGCAGATGATTCATATATATATATATATGTATATGTGTGTGTGTGTGTGTATGTATGTATGTATGTATGTATATTTAGTCCTACTGTCTCCTAAGCTATAGTCCTGAATCACCAACCACCTATTGGACATTTTGATGAATGTCCCAAAGACATTTTTAAACTCAACATACCCAAAAATATTATCTCTTTCCCTGCTCCTGAACTCACCCAACCTTTCAATGTCCAGTGTCAATGACATTCCCACCCTCCTTTTTTTTTTTTTAGGCAATCATGGTTAAGTGACTTGCTCAGAGTCACATGATAAGTGACTGAGGCTAGATTTGAACTCAGGTCCTCCTGACTCCAAAGTTGGTGCTCTATTCACTGTGCCACCTAGCTGTCCCCACTCCTATCCTTCTAATGTTCTAGGTTTGCAATGATAGTGTTATCCACAACTCTTCATTTGGCCTAACTCCACATATTTAATCAGTTGCTAAAACTCAGTTTCTACCTATTCCATCTCTTGGATCTGAGTCCTTCTCACTACTTATACAGCCACTACCTGAGTTCATCCTCTCTCACCTGGACTGCGATGATGACTTCCTAATTTGTCTCCCTGCCTCAGGTCTCTCCCCTCGCCAATCTAACCATACAGCTGCCAAAGTGATTTTCCTCAGGTGCAGATCTGACCATGACCCTTATTCAATAAACTCTAATAGTTCCCTTACTTAGTTTGTTTTAAATTTAAAAGTTTTTGTTTGCATCAGACCTAAATCTACCTCTCTGCAACTCCCCTCCCCCCTTGTTCCTAGTTCTGCCACTTGAAGACCAGCAAAGCAAGCCTAAAGCGTTTCCATGTGATAGAGCTTCTGATGTTGATGAAAGTCATCACATGACTTCAGAGCCTTCTTCATCTGCGCCAAACATCACTGCATTCAGCCAACCGTGATAGCACATGAATGTGAGGTCCTTCTCCATCTTGGAAGCTGTCTTCTGTATGCTTTCTGTTTACCAATGTTCTTCCTTAAAATGTAGCCCTCAGAATGGAATACAGTATTTCAGATGTGAAGATGTGACCTAACGCAGGACCATCTGAGGACTATCCTAGATGCTATACTTCTCTCTTAACATAGTCAAAAAATCACAGCAAATTTCTTAACTGCTGTATCACACCATTGATTCATACTGAGCTCATAGTGTATAAAAACCTATAGGTCTTGCCACCATCTTGTACTTGTGACCCTGATCTTTGAGCTTTTGTATAAGATTTTACATGTATGCCTATTAAATGTTTCAATCATCCCAGTGTTCTATCTGTCATGATCATGTGATCCCTGACTCTATCAGTCCATAGGGTAGCTAACTCACTCAGCTTTATGTGTATGGAATCTTAAAGTCAACCTAATCCAGTGCCTTCATTTTACAGATTAAGAAACTGAGGCCAAGAAAGGGGCAGTGACTTGCCACAGATCACATGGGCAATTAATTGCAAATTCAGATCGAGTTTGTAGGGAGGCTAGAGAGGTGTTTCCTGGTGTATTTAGCAGCTCCATTTCTCCCCATTCTCTAACCACCCCCCTTCAGGCTTAGTAACTCAGCAAGGTAGGTCGAATTGGCTCATTGCCAATTCATTCCAGGAAGAACTGGCTTGAGCCCTACTGGGGCCCTGAGGTATCTGGCTTTGTAGTCAGGGACCCATGCCACCAGGTTCAGAAACAAAAGCTGGTAATCAGTCCAGTCAGAGAGTGATGCAGAGGCATGATCCTGAGAGTGAGTGAGCTTTAGAGTTGGGCCTGAATTGGAGAGGAGGGGCAGAAATGGAGAGGGAAGGAGACATGGAATCTGGACTGAGCAGGCCAGGGAAGGGGGAGAAGAGTAGGGCATGTCTGAGAAGGATCTGAAGGTATTTCTGTCTTTTCTGGGGTTTCAGGTGCTTTTCTTACTCCCTTCTCCCTGAACCTGAGAGATTCACATGTAAGTTGTCAGATGGTAGATACTGCTATCTGCTGGGCAAGAAGGGACCCCTTTATAAGGGTCACTGAGTCACCCCCAGGAAGCTGGAATTAGGGGTAGAGTGTCACAGGCACATACTCCATTGGCCTAGGGCACAGACTCAGCCTGGAGCAAGCCATGACAATTGCTTGACCTGGGTGAACCAGGAGCTCCTTTCTCCTGCTAAAGTAAGAAAGTAGATAGAATCTTGGGATCCTGGAATGTCTTCTGGGAGGCTCCTCCATCACTGTATCACAGCCAGTAGGAGCCTGGGGACCTCCTGTCCAACATATGCTTTGGGCCCTAACAGAGTAGGCACAGAATTATAGACTATCAGAGCTAGAAAGAACCTTCAGAATCATATTAGTGAGATTCCTTTTTGAAAAAAAATTTAAGTAACTATTCCAATACAATTGATTTCAGTTCAGCCTTATGTAGTTTATTTTATGGTTGGGTTTTTTTGGTTTTTTGTTTGTTTGTTTGTTTTTTTGAGGCAATTGGGATGAAGTGGCTTGCCAGGTCATACAGCTAGTAAGTGTAAAAGTCACATTTGAACTCAGGTCCTCCTGACTCCAGGGCTGGTGCTCTATACACTGAACCACCTAGTTACCCTTATTTTATACTTTTAAAAGCATTATTCTGAGGAGTCCATAAGTTTCACCAGACTGACAATAAGGTCTATGGCACAAAAAAGATTAAGAATTCCTACTCTGATCCAACCCCTACCTGCCTAAGAATCCCTTCTAGAACACTGCAGACAATTCCTCACCCATCCTCTGCTTGAAGACTACCTCCAGACAATGGGGAACTCACTATCTCTAGAGGCAGCAAATTCCACTCTCAGAAAGCTCTGATTTTTAATCCAACTCAAGAAACATTTATTAAGCACCTGGTATCTGCCAAACAGCTAGATAGTTTTTCCTTTTATCAGACTGAAATCTGCTTATGAAATTTCCATCTTCTCCTCCTAGTTCTGCTTTCTGGGGACAAGCTGAATAAAAACTAATCCCTCACTCTCCGTTCTATTCTTTTGAAGGGAAAAAAGCTTACCATGAGATACTGTTGATTCATATTGAGCTTGCAGACCACTAAAACCCTTAGCTCAAAATATTATTATTATTATTATTTTACCCTTAGGTTCTTTTCATACAAGTTATTGTCTAGTAACACTTTCTCCATCCTATACTTATACAACATAAATCTAATACTTGTGCAATTGATTTTTTGAACCCAAGCATAGGACTTTACATTTACTTAGTGAATAGGAGAGCTCATCAATGTAGGTATCATTTTAATAGTGTAGATTGTAAACTCTCTGCACCTTCTCATCCTGTGTAATTCTTCCTCATGTCTTCTCCTAGATGCTTCAGAGGAAGGAGACCTTCCTCTGAGTCTTTTAAGATTTTGTAGGTACCAATGCAGCACCCAGGCTGTCTGTCCATTAGCCTTTGCTCTCTCTACCTGACCAGTCCACTCCTTTTTCTGATTGTACATTTTCTGCATGATACCCCCCATTTTCAATCCTGGCATTCAGGATTTTACATTTATCCCTATTAAATATAATCAGATTAGATTTGGTCCATCATTCTAGTCTGTACTCTGACTCTGTCATGCAGTATCTTAGATATTCTCCTTCCATTCATGTCATATGCAACTGAAATAAGCATAAATAAAATCACTAATAGAAATAGTAAACAGAATAGAGCCAAGAACATATTCTTTAGAAACTTGTCTAGAAAGACCTCCCTGTAGGTGGACATCTCTCTGTCAGCCACCACTCTTTGAGGTTGGTCATTTAAATAGCTCTGAATCCCCTGCTATGTTATCATCTTACTCACATGTCTCCATCTTAACCACAAGTATATCATGAGAGATATTTGTCAAATGCTTTGCTGAAATCTAGACATACCTTCCATTTCTTTGGCATTCTTTTGTTAATAAAGAAAATTAAGTTAATCCAGAATAACCTGTTATAGATAACTCATGATGGTTCTTATTGATTGCCATTTTCCCTTCTAAGTGCTCACAAATCATCTCTTTATTTTTGTTGTAGAAGTTTGCCAAGATTTGAAGTCAAGTTTACTAGTCTATATTTTGAAGTCTGGGACAGCACTTTGGGCCTATGACACCTCTCTCATTCTTCACAAAGCTCTACAGTAATATTTGTCAATTCTTTCAATGTTGTAGGATGCAGTACATACAGGGCTAGTGATTGGAATTCATCATGATTAGCTGGACACTCTTAGTAGCACAATGCCTTGCACATAGTAGGTACTTTATTGAATTGAATGGAATTAACATCTGCTCACTCATGGGCTTCAACTCTCTGTAAATTTTTTCTGGTTTATCCTTCCCAGTCCAAACAATGTTCTCCTTGCGTGAGAAAACAGAGACAAAATAAAAATTGATTAGACTTGAAGTTTCTCCATTATCTACTGTCATTGTCCTATTTATCTCCAAGCAGAGACCCTTCTTTAACCCTTCTCTTCCCCCTACATCCTAAAAAGTCCTATTTGTTGCCCCTAGCAACAAAACTTGGGTGACAGGGGGAATACAATGATTATCACTCACAGAAGTCTCCCTGCTTCCAGACCTGTTTCATGGGTATAATAACATCAGGAATTTCTCTCATCTCTCAGCTGCTGGGTCACTGCCCTCTCTGACCACTTAGTCTTCCTTTCTGGATTATCACTCTCCTTCCCAGCACTAAGTGTGATCATTCCCCAAGGCCTTCTCCTCTTATCTCTAGACTTTCTCCCTTGGTGATCTCAGTAGAACCAGTGGGATTTAATTATCATCTCTTATGAAGGTGATTCCCAAATCTAAATCAATTAATCAACCCACATTTATTAAGCACCTTCTATGTGCCAAGCACTATGCTAAGCACTAAGGATAAAAGACAGGCAAAAAGCCGTTCCTGCTCTCAAGGAGCTCTTCGCCTAATGGGGAAGACAATATGCAGTTATGTATGAACAAGCTATATATAAAATAAATGAGAGATAATCGACAGAGAGAAGATGCTAGAATAAAGGGGAATAAGGAAAGGATTTCTGTAGAAAGTGAGATTTTTATCTGGGAGCTGAAGATAGCCAGGGCAGCCAGGAGGTAGAGATGACAGGGAGAACATTCCAGCATGGAGGGACAACTAGTGAAAATGTCAGGTGTTAGAATAACTTGTTCAAGGAACAGCAAGGAAGCCAGTGTCACTGAACCACAGAGGACATGGGAGGGGAGGGGTGGGGAGAGGGACAGGCTAAGGTCAGAAGACTAGAAAGATAGAGAAGGGCAGGTTAGGAAGGACTTTAAATACCACACAGAGGATTTTCTCTGATATTACCAATGGGCTTCTCCACCTGGATATCATCTCAAATTCAACATGTCCCAAATGGAACACATATTTCCCCAAATCCAAACTTCCTCCATACTTCCCTATTTTTTTATGGCCTCACTATCCTTTCACTCAATCAGGTGTGTAACCTTAGAATTACTGTGGTATCTTCATCCTCCTTCAATCCCTCAACCACATCTAATCCCACATCTAATCAATTACCAAAGCTTGAGAGACAACATGATGATAGATAGAGAACTCGACTTGGAATCAGGAGAGAACCGGCTTTAAATTCCCCCTCTCCTGGTAGCTGAAAGTCACCTAAACTTCTGAGCCTCCATTTCCTTATCTGTAAAATGTGAATAATACCTGTGGTATCTAACTCAAGTCATTGTGAGGCTCAAATGATGAGATGTATGTGAAACACTTTACAAACCTTAAAGGATTGTATGAACATTGGTTTGTTTTTTTTGTTTTTTGACAGCCTTGTTGATTCTGCCTCCACAATCTCTCTCTCATCTGTCTCCTCTCCATTCACACAACCTCTACCCTAGTTCAAGTCCTCATTACCTCTTGCCTAGACTATAACAATAGCTTACAAATCAATCTCTCGGCCCATCCTCCTCATAGCTAGCTACCAAATGGACACAGATCTGATCATTTCACTCTCCCACTCAGAAACCCTTAGGGGCCTTCTATTGCATCTGGGATGAAATAGTCAGTCCTCAGCCTGACATTTAAAGGCCTCCACAATCTGGAGTCCCACTTCTTATTAACTTACTCTCTGCTCCAGTCAAAGTGGCTTGCCAGCTGTTCTCTGCAGCTCCTGTCTGGGTGTCTTTGCACAAGTGGGCTCCCATACCCACAACCCTCTCCTTCCTGCTTTGTAGAATCCCTAGCTTTCCTCAAAGGACAGCTCAGGGGCCACCCTACATGATACTTTTTCTGATCCTTCTAATACCTTTCTCTCCTTGAAATTATTCCATAGCAGAGATGCCAAATATGTGATCCACAGGCTGCATGCAGCCCACAACAGTCCCCCACTCTAAAGGAGACAGATTAAAATGTAATTGGGAAATATTTAACAAAATAAATAAAAATACAATACAACATAGATAATGTTAATTTGGGGTTTTCTAAGTCACTGTGTGGTCTGAAAGGATCCATTTCTATTTGACTTTCATACCACTTCTCTATTGTATTTTGTATAGTCTTTGTATTTATTTATTTTTCATCACATTGTAGACCCTAAATAGAAGATAAACTCCCTGAGGACAGAAACTTTTTCATTCTTTTTGGTCTTTGTGTCTCTAGTGCCCAGTACTGTGTCTTATACATAATAGATATCTCATAACCATTTGCTGTATTGCATTAAATTGAATCAAATCACAAGAGAGAAGCACACCCTCATACTGACACTTATTGACACGTTTACATATCCAGCCCAACTCATAGCCACTCACTCTTCCTCACGCACTCATACCTACCTATAATCATATATATACCCACTTCTGCACCCACAAAGTCACACCATCAATCTCAGATTCCCCACCCCCACCCCATACTCATGCCTTTAAAAACTAAACTGAGAGACCATCAACCATTCCCAAATGATTTATACCAGTTGCAGAAAGATTGCTGAAGTTGGAGCCAGGAATAACCTGGGTTCAAATATTGCCTCTGATACTAACTAGTTACATGACCCTCTGTGTGTGTCTGTGCCTGCGTGTGTGAGTTGTTTTTCAGTAATGTCTGATTCTTTTGTGATCCCATTTGGGGGTTTTTTGGCAAAGATATTGGAGTGGTTTGCCATTTCCTTCTCCAGCTCATTTTATACGTGAGCAAACTGAGGAAAATAGTTAAAAAGTGATTTCCCCAGGGTCACACAGCTAGGAAGTGTCTGAGTTCAAATTTGAGCTCAGGTCTTCCTGAGTCTAGATCAGGTGCTCTAGCTCCTGTACCACCTACCTGACCCTGGTTAATTCAATTTTAGCTTTTCTGACCCTGAGTTTCCTCATTTGTAAAATGGAGATAAAGAATACCTATAGTATCTGCTGCCTAACAGGCATGTTGTGAGGAAAAAATTACATGTTTCAGAATGTCCCAAAAGTCTTAGTGCAGGTTTACACCATTCAAACTTATTTAAAGTACTTTGGAAAACTTAAAACTCTATTAATTTCACTGATTATTGTCACAATAGCCCTTTACATTTACAATTTACAAAAGCACTTTTACATCCTTTAGTTCATTTTCACACAACTTGGTGGAGAGAGCAGGGCAGAGATTATCATCCCCATTTTCTAGATGAGGAAAGTAAAGTCCAGAGGGGAAGAGGGACTTGCTCGTACAAGCTGGCACCAAGGAGCTGGGATTCAAATCCAAACCATCCATCTGATTCTTCATTTGAAAGGAAGAGGGAAGTAAAGACAGGGGAAGCGGAGCAAGTACTGGGGCAGGTCCACAGTGCCACCTGTTCAGATCCACTCCCCCTCTGTACAGCAGCTCAAGATTCTCTGCCTCCACCTCAGCACTAGGAATATCAGTTCCTTTCAGTAAAATTCAACCAACATTCAACAAGTGCCCACTCTGTGATGGGTACCATGCTGAGCAGTCAGTTAACACACACTTATTAAGTGCTCACCATCAGGCACCGTGCTAAGTACTGGGGATACAAAGAAAGGAAAAAGACCATTCCGGATCTCAGGGAGCTCACAGTCTAATGGAGATTACAGAGACAAAATGTGAACAGGCCCTGCCTTCAAGGAGCTGACAGAGATACAACCTGTCCACAGAGTGTACAAAGATAAAAGAAATCCAAAGTAATTCAAGAAAGGAGAGGGGAAGTGAGAGAGGGATGGTCAGGGGAGGTGATTGTACCTGAGCTGAGTCTTAAAGGAATTCTGAGATGAGGAGCTAAGAAAGGAATGCCTTCCAAGATTGGTGGACCACCTGTTCAAAGGGACCAGAGGTGGGAGAGGTACTTAATGCCAAGTTCAGAGAACAGTCAGTAGTTTTGGTTGTCTGGAATGAGGAGTGCCTGAAAGGGAGTGATGTGATATCAGGTGGGAACAGTAGGTTGGACCCAGATAGTGGGGATCCTTAGCTGCCAGGCTGGGGAGTGTGTATTTTTTCCTAGAGGCAAAAGGAAGCTACTAAACACTTTTAAGCCAGGGAGTAACATGGTCAGACCTGTTCCTTGAAGATTTCCTCAGGAAGATTATTTTGGCAGCTGCATATGGGACAGTCTGCAAACAGGGAGACCCTTCCCTTTTTCTCATCCCTCTTTTCTTATAATAATCATTCCTAGCATTTGTAGAGAACATTCTGCCTCCAAAAGGAATTTCACAGTCATTGTAACAAAGACTTCTTACAATAACCCAAGTAATTTGGTTTGGCCACTGAGATTGGGAGCCAAGACACACAGGTTCTAGTACGGTCTCTGCTACTTGCTGTATGACTTTAGATAAATCACTTGCTCTCTCTAGGCCTTGCCATGCCCATCTGTAAAATGAGGGGCTTGCACTGGATGATATGAAAGTTTTTGGTTTTTTTTTTCTCAGTGATTCTGTCTCCCAAGAGCAAGAGTTGGAGCCAAGAAGAGGGAAGGCCCAAATTAGCACAAGCACAGGGTATCCTCCTACACGGCCTCCTGAGGGGCCCTTCCTTTCCAGGGTTTACGGGATTTGAGATGTGGGGTTTCCCCAACCCCACCCACTTCCTCAGGAACTCTTCTGTCCTGGTCCCACCCTCATCCCAACATCACCCTCTCTTTTGACTCCACCCCAACTCTTTGTCCCAGTTGGGACATCTGGCCACCCTAACCCTAGTCTCCTATACTATGGATAGGGAAATACTAAGGGCAGTTGTGTCGTCTCAGGGACTCTGAAATCCCCCTTCCAAACTGACTCTCCCTGCTTGGATGAAGCAATCTTCTGAGTCAGCCCCCAGCCCATGACTAGAGCAAAGCTATGGCCTGTAATTACCCCCTATCTGGGCCCATCTCTTATCGACTCATCAGGGCAGCTGAGGCAGAGGCTAGAGGCTGCCTAGCTAGGGAAGTGAGAATGATCCAGAGGCTTCAGGCAGCTACTTGTCTCCTGCTTAGTCCAGTGACAAAGCAGAGCATGGAACAGAATGTTGGTGCTAAAAAAAGACCTTGGAACATAGAACATGGAATGCAAGAGCCAGAATGGACCTTAAAACTCAACCTCAGCACCAAAAGACCCCTTAGAATATAGAACATCAGAGCTAAATGAGCCTTTGGAACACAGAATTTCAGAGCTAGATGAGACATAATGAATGAGTGGGATAATAGGGATAAATTCAATTCAACAGGCATTCCTTAAGTATTTCTATATTCCAAGGATTGGGTCAGGTGCTGGGGATACAAAAATGAGACAGTTCCTGCTCTCAGGATGCTTACACAGGATACTAGAATAAATATATCTTATACTTGGGTTGGAAAAAAATCAATTTCATGAGTACAAGATGGGGATAATGTGACTTTATCTGAAAAAGATCTAGGGGTGTTAATGAACCACAAGCTTAATACAGGATATCCCCAAAATTTTAGTGCAGTTTTACCTATTGAATACTAAAGGATTCTGAGACAAGGTAATAAGGAAGGAGTCCCTTTCCAGAATTAATGTGCCTCCCAGTTTTAAGGCTTTGGATGCAACCCTTTGCCCTAGTTGGGTCATCTGGTCACCCTAACTCTGGTCTACTATACCATGGGTAGGGAAGAAAGACTAAGGGCAGTTCTGTCATCTCAGAGACCCTGAAGTCCCCCTTCCACACTTATGCTAAGAGATTGCACTAAGTTTGGGGACAACCTATATAGGTAACAGTATGATGTAACAAAAACACTAATATGATATGAGGCTTCATTGCGAGAGGACTAAAGAGGTGACAGTGTCTCTGTATTATGCCTTGATCAGCCTCTTTCTTGAGTATTATGTTCAGTTGTGAGTTCCACATTCTAGGAAAGATATTAAGGGGCAAGAGACACCATAAGGCATAGAGGTGGGAGGTCCTTCAACTCTCAGGGCCTTAAAAAAAATCCCTAAGACTGTATGTTGTTGAGATGATGCAGAAGTTCTTTGGTAGAAGGAGACTGGAGAGTTTCCTAGACCAGAAGTGTCAAATATGTGACCCATTGGCCTCACATGGCCTACCACACTCCTAAAAGTGGCCCAAGCATCAGATTAAAATGTACTTGGGAAACATTTAACGAAATAAATAAAATAATACAGATAATATTAATGCATGGTTTTCAAATTCACTATGTGGCCCATAGAGATCCTTATATAAGGTTTAGTGACACCCATTTCTGTTTAATATGGCAGATCCAACACTGCCCTGGACAGATTCTGAATCTGTGATGATACAGAACATAGAGTACCAGCTTTTGGAATAGGTCATTGACTACCAGATCTAGAACAAAGTCAAGTGCAAGTCATGTCATCATTTCTCTGATGGCATGGTCTTCTTCGGCAATGAAGGATGAACACAACAATAACTGGGTCTGGAGGGACCTTAGCATGTAGAAGGTTGGGACTGGGAGATGGTGCAGACACGAGGTACTGGGTGAGTTTGACACCTGCCTAGACCAATGAAATTGTAGGTTGGGTCAAAAAAAATTTTTAGGCAGGAAACCAGGATGTTGTTGAGCTTTGAGAATATGCCCTAACAAGATCGGTTGAAAAACTTTGTATATTTAACCTGGAGAAGAGATTTATTGAGGACATGATCCTGTCACCAATTACTTGAAAGACTGTCCACTGGAAAAGGAATTAGGCTTGTTGTACTTGGGCTCAGACAGCAGACAAGAGAACAGTGAGTGGGATATAGAGAGAAACAGTGTCAACCTTGATATAAAGAAAACCTTGCTAACAATTAGAGCTATCCCCAGGTCGAAAGACTTCCTCAGAAGGTAGGATCCCCTTCCATAGTGGTCTTCAAGTAAGGACAAACCTGGAGTGTTGCACAATAGATTCTTCTTCAGATACAACTAGACAAGTCTCCGAGACCCCTTCTTAGTTAGGTTCTGAGTCTGTGAAAACACAGAACATAAAACGTCAGTTTGTAGGACTTAGAACATAGACTATCAGATCTAGACAGACCCTAGAATATAGAATGTTAGCACTGTGAGGACTTGAAGATGCAAGGTACTAGATATTTGGACAGAGAAAGAGTAATGAGGCAAGAGTGGAAAATGGACCTCAACCTATGTTGTTTCTGTCTCCCTCTGCAACCAAGGTCCTTGGGAATTAGCCAAGTTCAGGGGTAGGGAACCTGAGGCCTCAGGGCCACAGGTGGCCCTCTAGGTCCTCAAGTGCAGCCCTTTGACTGAATCCAAACTTCACAGAACAAATACCCTTAATAAAAGGATTTATTCTATAAAACTTGAACTCAGTCAAAAGGCTGCACCCAAGGACCTAAAAGGGTTCATGTGGACTCAAGGCCACAGGTTTCCCACTCCTGGTGAAGAAAACCATTTAACTGTTTCTCTTAAACCGAAACCATAGCCCAACAGTTCAAAGGAAAAATGGCTTCCCTGACATAATGTGTAAAGAAAGAAGAGGCTATTTCCCATTCCCTTCACCAAGAGCTCCATCTACTTTCCCTTTACTACCACAGTATTTTTTGATCACCTGCTAGGTATCCAGCCCAACAAACTGAGAGAGAGAGAGAGAGAGAGAGAGAGAGAGAGAGAGAGAGAGAGAGAGAGAGAGAGAGAGAGAGTATGCAGGTGTTTTTAAGACATGGCCCCTTTGCTCCAGAAGTTCGGAGAGCCAGGACAAATACCCGTGGAAAGAAACTGACAATCCATCCTGCAATTGTATAGGCTTCCATGCCCTATAATTGTCATTCTCTCTCTCTCTCTCTCTCTCTCTCTCTCTCTCTCTCTCTCTCTCTCTCTCTCTCTCTCTCCCTCTCTCTCTCTCCTCCCTCCTCTCTCTCTCTCTCTCTCCTCTCTCTCCTCCTCCTCTCTCTCTCTCCTCTCTCCTCTCTCTCTCCTCTCTCTCTCTCTCTCTCTCTCTCTCTCTCCTTTCTCTCTGTCCTTCCCCTCTCTCTGTCTCTCTCTCTCTCTCTCTCTCCTTTCTCTCTGTCCTTCCCCTCTCTCTGTCTCTCTCTGCCTCTGTCTCCCTCCCCACTTCCTTCTATCTCTGCCTTTCAGAAACATTGCCTCCAAGCAGAAGAAAGTTCTAAATGAGCAGGGTAGTGTTGGATCCACCATGTTAAATCTGAATTATAGCCTCTTCTGTCCGAACAAAGAAGCCATATGTAGTGGAGTAGGGGAGAGAGGAGCTATGTAACCACAGTTCCCAGTTACATACACAATCCTCTTATTGTATACTGAAATGTTTGTGTTTGTTGATCTTTACTCAGCTCATAATAAAAAAAGCTTCTTCATTCAAAATCCATTAAGTGCCACCTCTTCCATGAAGCCTTTGGCTTAGACTTTCCATCCACCTACCTCTCCCAGCTGTAGGCCATCCCTTCTTCAAATGTTCTTTGAGAGCTTTAATACGGGTCTCTCCTTTTCCCCATCACAGCCTACTTTGTATCATACATGCCACATATACATCGTATCACCCCATTAACTGGGGACAAGAACTGTATCATTTTTCACTTTTGCTTTGGAAGGTCTTCCATTTAATAGCTGCTAATATTATACTAATAGTAATAAGAATAGCAAACACTTACATAGCACTTTACAAGTTATTTCACTTGATCCCATAACAGCCCAGTGTTGTTGTACTAGTGGATACTATTATTATCCTGATTATAGATGAGGAAGCTGAGGCGGAGAGAAGTGACTTTTCCAGAGTCTCACAGCTAGTAAGCGGCTAAGCAAGAACTCTAATCCAGTTTTTCTGACATCGAAGTTTTTCCACTTCAAATTATTGTGTATGGTGATTGTCAGGATGTTGTGAGGACAGAGAGATGGATATCCATGTGGGTTAGGGTAGTCAAGGAAGGCTTCCTGGAGGAAGTGGTCCAAAGTCTGCCTTGATGGCTTGTGTGTGGACTGTCTCCATGGGCACATGGTAAGGGTCAGAGCTCCTATCCACAGCTACCCATCTTTAGAAAGTGAAACAGAGCAGCGGGTATCATTTTCTCTCAGCATTTGCTTTTCATCTCTGTCTAGACTTAGAAGGATTATTGCAATCTTTCCTCCTGACCCAGGTGTGTTCAATCAGGGAAGGCTTCCTGTAGGAGGGAAATTTGGATAGGGGCCCAGGAGGGAGGCTGCTACAGGTTCGATAGGCCTAGGTGTGTCTTAGCCCAGGTAGCTGACTCCACGCCCCTCCATCCCCTCCCACACACACCTGGAGGCCTGAAGGAGCTGGGCCCCAAAGCCCAGCCCAACCCCCCCAGATGCTTTGCCAAACAACTAAAGTTTCTCTGAGAACTTTGAGGCAGTATCCCCTTGGATTATTAACACTGGCCCCCTTCCTGTCTCAGCCCCTCCTCACAATCCCAGACACATTTCCAGGCCCCTATTTATTGTTTTTAAATTAATTTCCAAACAGCTCCTCCTCCAGAGACTGTTCCTAATACCTGTCCAACCAGTCCCAGGGCAGGCTTGGGGGAGAAATAAGAAGGGAGCACAGGGCTTCATTTCAGCAATGGGGGCACCACCTCCAGAAGTTATGGAGTTTCTGAGTGGCCTTCAAGGCTGTCAGTGGTAGAGACAAATAGATAGCTAGGAGACAAAATCTGGCCTATACCTTTGGTTCAGAACTTTCTAAACGGGGAACAAAGGGATCAAGGTCAAAGGCAGCCATATCCTCAGTCTTACCACCAAGAACTCAAAGAAAATTTATAGTTATTTAGAGCTCGGAATTTAAAGTTCAGCCCATTCATTTTACAGATGGAGAAACTAAGATGCCCAGAGTTAATGATTTGCCTGAGATCACACAGCAAGTAAGTAAAAGAGCAGAATATGGACTTGGACCCTCAGGCTGCATGTCTAAATATTCTTTCTAGTACTATACACCATAGTACCCGTTCAGATACCCTGTTGCCCATTCAGAGAGGAGCACGAACACAGTTACTCTAATTGTAGGCCCACAATGCAGAGATGCTTAACTGGGGCAGGGGAGAGACCTTACTGGGGACATACATACAATCTGATCATCAGCTGGATTTGAATGAAATACTCTTAATGATTTGGTATAATGATAATTGTAATGAATTATTCCTCAGACTATTCTGGAATCCCTGCAGCTTCCTGGGTGCCCTGGCAGAATAATCTGTCCCTATGCCCCTGTCTGTTCTCCAAAGTTGAGATCAAGAGATAGCCCAGGCAAGGCCCCATGGAAAGTTTCCCCCACCCATCTCCCCAACCACAGCTGATGCTCCTCAGGCTCAAGCCTCAGGCATGAGACACAACATGAGGCCAATGAGACCCAGTGAGATGCCAGTAATATCAGGCAAGGCCCATGGTCTTGTGGAAAGAACACTGACTGGATGAATCAACATGCCGGGTGCCTAGCTCTCTCAATATCTGTGAGACCATGAGCAAGTCTGTCCTCTCTGGTAAAGTTTCTTAACCTGAAAAAATGAGAGGTTAGGATTGAGCTCTAAGCTATCTTCTGGCTCTGGTATTTCAAGTCCTATGTTCTAAGGCCCCCTCCAGAGGGAACATTTTGTGCTCCACGTTTTAGGGTCCCTTCTGGCTCTAATATTCCATATGCCAGGGTCATGGCCACCTCTAACATTCTATGTTCTGAGGTCTCTTCCAGCTTTAAGGCCTTCTGAGCCCATTATTCTATACTTGAAGAGCCCTTCTACCTCCGGTAGTTTTATGTTCTGAGGCTCTATAGCTCCAGATCCACAGTTCCTAAGCTTGAATCCTCTCTCCATAAAGACTTGCAGTATTTTCCCACAGCTGAGCAACGGAGCAGTTCAGGCCTCTGCTTTCCTCTCCCTACAAGGAAAGGACTTACAGCATAAGCTCTACCTTCTGCTGGAGGCCCACATGGATCTGTAACAACTTCATAGCCTATTTCTCTCTATTATGGCATTTGGGATGGGATGGGGATGAGGAAAAGGTTGAGTGTAGTCCTTGAGAATGGACATAAGCAATCACATGTCTGCTTGCGGGGCTTAGGTGTGTGATAAACTTGTGGTCTGTTGGATTTGGGGTTTTCTGAAAAGTCTTGTCTTTCCACTCCCCAGGCTGAGAACACTGTTCCTTGAGGGAGACCATGGTCTATATGAGAGGCAGGAACACAAATAAGGCCAGCCAGTATATGAGAGGAAGGGAGGGAAACAAAGTCCTAAGAGAGGAAGAAAAGAGAGAAAGTGTGCAAAGCAAGTGTGGGTCAATCCCACCAGTGTCCCAAGGACAGGGTGCTTGGGAATCTTAAACTAGGGGACTTACATATGAGAATATCAGATGACAATTAAACCAAAGAAGTTCGAGGTTCCAGTTTGTGTCCTTGACATGAGCATACATAGATGCCTGTTACTGTGGCAGGGGCAAGGACAGTGGTGCTGAATGTCACCATGCCCACAGAGACCTTTAGTCATGCTCCTCCCATGTGCACAAGGCTATTCCATGCATGGATGCCCATAAGCATTCCTTCTACTATAGAGCCTATCCCAGTACAGAGCACACAATAGAACTAGAAGCAGGGAATTTTTTAATAAGCTAGAAAGTTACCGTCATCAACTGAGAGATTCCATTTGACTTGGCCAGTTGTGGCAGAGTGAAGAAGGTCAGAGGAGACCAGCTCACAGGGAAGGGAGTCCAGGGACTCAGGCCCTGAAGCTCCCTCAAAGGGAAAGGGCCCATAGGGTAGATTCCTTCCAGGTAAGAAGTGTCTGTTAAGGAAGCCTCCCTCAGGACAAGGAACCAAATAAAGTTGAATTTGGCCTGTCCTATGCCAACAGTATCATGCGATATAGAGTTGGAAGGGACATTGAGATCATCTAACTCAGTGGTTCTTAACCTGGAGGTTATTGGGAGGCAGGGTGGGGGAAGTGGGAAGAATCTTTATTTTCACTAACCTTTGCTTTCCTTTGTAATTCATACACTTTATTTTATGTATTTAAGACCACTATTTTAAGAATAGGGCCATAGGCTCCACCAGACTGCCACAGGGGTTAATGAGACAAAAAAGATTAAGAACCTTCTATAAATTTCCTTTCCTGAGAGAAGTGACTTGCCCAAGGCTTCCCCTTGTATCCTGCCCCAGTTTACACCTTCTAGTTGCTCTGGTTCCCTGGATATGTTCCATCAAAGTCTCCACAAAGCCAAGCCACTCTGTGTTGGGAGGCAAACAGCTTCATTCTCCAGGGACCTAAACTGGATCACATCTTGACTCATCTCCACTCCTCCAGACCAGGCTTCCATTTCTGCCTGCTCCCTGAGCTAAAAGCCCAGATCTGCCCTCCTGCTTGCCCACTTCAATCATAAGGTCATGGGATTAAGAGCTAAAAGGAACCTTAGAAATCATCTAGTCCACTTCTTCCAACCCTACCCCCAAGAAACCAAGGCTCTGAGAAGTGTCTGATAGCTACTAAATAGCAGCATTGTAAGGAACCCCCTTCCATTGGCTTCAAATCCAATGCTCTATCCACGATACTACATTCTGTGGCTCCCAGCTGTCCACCTATGGTCTTGGCCCCAGATGCTCCACTCCATGACCAGCATGTCATCATCAAAAACCCAAGATGCTGTCAAGGAATGTTGTGAAGAGAGAGGTCTCCTTGCCTAGAGGTGAGGGTTAGGGAAGAAAACAGCCCGGTTTCTTGCCCACCTTCTATTCCCCATTCCCAAATCAGGGCTGAGGAAAGTAGGCAAGGCAGGGTGCTCCGTCATAAAGTGAACTTCAGGCAAAGGCCACGCACAGTCTAGTTAGGTAAAATGTCTGGTTCTACCCTCACCCCCACCCCCACCCCCCAACCCGGTTCCTCCAGCAACATCCTCTTGAAACAATGGGCTGCTTTGTGCTGGTCTGTAGGCGTGTTGTCAAGGTGAGCAGGAATTGGCAAAAAGCCCTGCTGGCTCTCACCCTTCTGCCGGGGCCCACATCCCAGCAGCAGGAATGCTCCTAACTGCCGAGGCTGGGGGTGTGGAGCCAGGCCCCACAGCATTGGGGTCCTCGGGCTAATCAGTGCCCCGAGGTTTATAATGGACCAAGGATGACAGACTCTCTGGCTTTCTGAGAGCTGTGGCCTCTAAAGGTGTTTGGATGTGAGCATGTTAACATGTGCAGGGGCTATAGAATCTTGGAACCAGAAACTAAAGAGTTCCTTGAACTTAGAATATCAGAGCAAGGAGAGCCCTGAGAACACCGAATGTCAGAACTGAAAGGCAGCCTAGAACAGAAAATGTCAGAGTTGGAAGGGAATCTTCAAACATAGACTATAGAATTTCAGGCATGAAAAGTATCTTGAAATATTAGCCCTAAAAAGAACCTTAGCTCATAGGATTTAGAATGTCAAACCTGGAAGTGACCTTGGAAAATGTCTAGTCTGGCCCTCTTAATTTTCAAAGATAAGTTAACTGAGGCCCAAAGAGAACTACCCTGGGTCACATTGAGTCAGTGACCGAGCCAAGACTAGAATCACAGATAGAGATCTGGAAGAGATGTCTATGTGCAACAACATCCTCATTTTACAAATGAGGAAACTGAGGCCCAGAGAGGGGAAGTGACCTGCCCAAGGTCACACAGCTAGTGAGTAGCAGAGCTGGGATTTGAACCTAGTCCTTCTAACTCCAAATCCAGTGCTCTTTCCACTATAGTACACTAAAATCCAGGTTTCCAGGTCTTGGTTCTTTCTATCATGCCATGCTATTTAGACATGGACCAAGCTATCTCTGAGTGGTAAGAACTCAGCATCAGTACACATTGCCTGCTTGATACGGGGAGATAGTAGAGACTGGGATGGAGCTTCCTTGCCCTGCCAACCTAGGCAGGGGCTGCAAGGTCTTTGGTCATGGGGAGAGTAGTGGCTGAGATTTCTATCACACTTGACAGGTCACAAAACCCTTTCCTCTTAAGAACTGTAGAAGGGTAGATTATAATCCCATTTTACAGAAGGGGAAACTGAGGCTCAGACAGATGTAATGACTTTAAGTAGTGAATCATGGGACAACCTGGACTCAAAACCTCAGTCTCCTAACAAAGATGAACACTCCTTTCACCCCACCATACTTCCTTCCTCTAATACCCAGTAAGGGAAAGAGACTCCCAAATACAGAGATGTTTGGGGAGTAGGGACAGGGGAACTGCCCCTCTGGGGGATAGGTGGGTAGAGATTGTAGAAGGAGAACAATGAGTAGAAATAAGAGGGAAGATGGTTTTTCACAATGGTTTTTTACAGCATTGTTGCTACCATGCCAGGCCTGAGCCAGGACTTGTGGCGTGCTCCTGCCCTATTCAGCCTTCCCCATCCTGGGCTTCCATGGTCAAATGACACCAATCTCCTCCTGTGCCCTGGACCAGCCCAGGAAAGGTTTCCATGCCCCTTCTCCTCTTGCCCACAAAACCTGGGAGCTCAGCCAGCTTCCTGGGACAACAAACCCTACCCAGGAGAAATCTCACTCATGACCAACTCATATTTCTAGAACACTTTGCTCACAACAAAGTACTTGTCTCCAAACAGCCCCATGAAGTGGAGAGTATTAACTATCCCCATCTCATAGACAAGGACACTGAGGCACAAATAAGTGAAGTAATTTACCTGTGGTCACACAGATGGTAATTATCAAGGTTAGGAGGTAAATCCAGGTCTCCTGACTTCAAGTCCAGCACTGTCCCCTCTGGAATTGGCCAGGTGCTAAGCAGGTCAAAGGGCAGCGAGGTGGTGCAGTGGAAAGACTGCCAGCGCCAGGCCTAGAACCAGGAAGACTCATCTACCTGAGTCCAAATACAGCCTCAGACACTTATTGTGTGATCCTGGGGAAGTCACTTCACCCTATTTGTCTCAGTTTCCTCATCTATAAAATGAGCTAGAGAAGGACATGGCAAAACACTCCAGGATCTCTGCCAAGAAAACCTTAGATGGGGTCATGAAGAGCCAGACACAACTGAAAACTCAACAACAAGACAGGTCAAGACCATGGGTTCCATTCCCATGTGTGCCAGATGGCACTGTTTTTTTCCATGACCACAGACTAAAGTTGGGGCTTGGTCTGACAGCCTCCCCTTGGTCATAAAGACAAGAGAGTATGAATGACTCAATGTAAACCCATCTCTGTAGCTGGAAAAGCAAGTCGTCCTAAGATAGCACTGTCTTCATGTATCGGACATGCATCTTCATGCACTTACATCATATAAAATTCAAGGATTTGGAGTTGAAAAGGACCTTAGAAATCATCAGTTCCAACACTCTCATTTTACAGAGAAAGAAACTGAGGCCCCAAAAGGTAAAGATACAAGGTCACACAGTGAATATGGATCAGAGAATATTCAGACCCAAGTTCTCTGACTATGAATGTTCTAGTCTTTCTCTTCCAACATACTCTCTGAAAAGGGAATATAGGGGCCATCTGGTGGGATCAAGGCCTAGGAAGTAATAACATAGTAGTAGCCCCCATTTCTATACTGTCTTGAATTTTATAAAAACACTTTCCTCACAATAACTCTATGGGTATTATGGGTAGTATTACTTTTTTACTCCCATTTCATAGATTAGGAAACTGAGGGTCAGAGTGATGTCACATGGCTAGTGTGGGGCAGACCTGAGACTCCAAACCCAGCAGGATTTTGAGGGTTCAAAGGGTAGGTGAAAAGGTTAAAAATGGGTCATATTTGGGCAGTATCTCAACCCCTCAACCTCTGAAATTCAGTGCCTTAGTTGGGGGGAAGGAAAGAGGTTGACAAGGTCCTTAAAGTTCCCTGAAGGGATAAGAGAAAGGAAGGTGGTAATTATCTCCTGCTCTGTCATGAAGAGAAAGAGTTAAATTATCCAGCTATAGGTTTAGTCTCAACCTTCCCCCCTCAGTTCCCCAAGTTCCTTCCTGGAATGGCCCTTAGAGCATAGAACCTAGAATATCAAAGATGAAGGAACCTTGTCACATGAAACACAATGTCAGAGCTCTAAACAGAGGACCTAGAATGATGGAAGGGGTCCCAGAACATAGCACACAGACTATTAAAGTTTGGGGAGATTTTTAAACATAGAACTTCAGTTAAATGGGAAGATGTCATCTAGAACCCCAAACCCTCTTGGGATGAAGAGAACCCTCCCCTTACTCATCCTATCCATCTCTATCCCCCATCTCCACCCAGCATGATCTCCAGGGGATCTGCCCCAACGGACCCCTTCTGATGAGAGGGTCTCTTAGGCCTCCCCCTGCTAGGGGCCCTAGGAGAGGTGAGATGGCAATGGGCCAGGGCACTGTGGCTCATTCCAGGCCCTGCCCAGCCCACGAAACTCACCTCACCCAGAACTTGTTTAAACTTCTCCAGCTGTTCTTGGCACGGGCTGGGGCCTCATTAAATAATGCCGCTGCCTCCCACACAGACAGGGGAAGGAGAAGAAGAAGGAGGAGGGAAAAAACAACAAACCCAGAACAACAATAGCTAACTTATGGAAAGAACAAGAATTCTCAATGGCTCTACCAAAGAGAGTTCTCCCACCATGGGCCTTAGTGGTCAGGTCAGAGAACACTGGCTAGACTATGGCTGGATGATACTGAATGGGCATCCAGGGACCAAGACCTCTGTCTCCTCTGGCTTTTTGTGGCCCATCTCCTAGGGCTTTAAGGGGCTGACTTAACCTCTTTAATTAAGAAGCCACTTTGAAAGCCCCGAAGGGCTCTAGAGGGGGCCAGGGAAAAGGGCCCCAGGGAGAGGAGGAAACGGGGTGGGGGGGACCCACCATCCTCAGTGCTCATCCCAGAGGCAGCTCCTCAGAAAGATTGCACCAACCAAGGAGAGACTAATAATTACAATGAGAACTCTCATTTCTATAACACTTTAGAGTTTCTACCACATAATCTCTCCCCACCCCTATGACCTTGAAGAAGGATTTGGAATTATTACTATCTCCCATTTTACAGATGAGGAAACTAAGGATCAGAGAGAGAAAATAATCTGCCCAGGGTCCCACAGATAGTAAATGGAAGATCTGAAATTTAAACTCAAAGTTTTCAAATGAGGAAGGCTGGGGGTAGGAGAAAAGTGCACTAGACATAGGGCTTTAGATAGACCAAGCCTCTCACTCAACAAGTGAAGAAATGGAGACCCAGGGAGGAGAATCTACTTGGTCAGGTCACACAGGAAATAAGTAAAAAATCCAGGCTTCAAGCCCAGGGCCTCTTGACTCCAAAGGAAAGCACTTTACAGTTTAGAAAGCACCATAGAAATGTGGCCTAGTATTATTGCTTTTTCTAACACAAATGACATCCATATCTCACATCCAGTTGGATGAACTCTTTGCTACCTGGCACCCACTCCCTCTCCTTCCCCAAGAGTAAAATTCATTGTCTGCACAGCACCTGCCACTTTATCATCAACTAGAAGGAATTGTACAGTCGATGAAAGGCCAAGAGACTCCCTCCTTCTACCATGCTGTGGGACTCTGCACAAATCGCTAGGCCTCTTTATCCCTCAGTTTCCCTAGTACTGTACCTACCAGAGAGTGGTGAGACTTGATTAATGACTGTTTTCGAAGGGCTTTGAGATCCTCTGATAAGAGAGTGGACTATTATTCAGAGAAACATAGTGGGGAGTGTCTGATCCCATAATTACCATGAAGAGGAAAATAATGATGTAGATAAAGCACCTAGAGCAGGTTTCTAAGCAAGTCCCATACATGCATACACCAACACCCTAACACACAACCCCAACACACAAGCCATAGTTTGAATTCAGAACAGGAATCCTCCAGCCTCACTATAACCTTGTCAGGCAGGAGAGAAGGGAAACCCCAAGTTAGAAGGCTTCCTCACCCCACGACTTCCTTGGAAAATGCCACCTGTTCCCCTCCACCATTCCTCTCACCCAACTGTCTTTACTAAGACACTCTGGCTCTTTGGGATTCAGTTTTTCCATCTGCAAAATGACATTGAACTAGAGCATACATTTAGAGCTAGAAGAGGCTCCTTAAAATGACTCCACTCCAATTCTCTCCCCCCTCATTTTGCAGATGAGGAAACTGGGGTCGGGGAAATGATTGATCCAGGTTATACAAGTAATAACTGCACAGAAAAAATTTAAACCCAGTTCACCTGACTCCAAGTTGAGTACTTTTCCTACTAGCTGTCTATATTATAGAACTTAAAATTTTTTACTAAAGAAACAATAAAACTATTTCCCCTCAGATAGACTTTTAGGTTGTTATTGCAAATTGCTTACAAAGAAATGGCTAGAACTGTCATGCACATATTTTGTTTTGAAGTATATCATTCTCATTGATAAATTCACTAATCCAATCAAGAAAAATGCATCAATTTTCCCCCTTATTTTTTGTTACTCTCTAAAGATCATTTCCAGATTTGACATCTATTTTCTAAGGTTCTCCTAACTTCAAAACCTCTAGGATTCTGTCTTTGAGGTCTAAAATTCCAAACATCAAGGTGGAAAGGGTATCAGCCCAAGTATCAGAAAGCTTCCCCTGTCCCTGTTTACAGAGCCCTGTGTGTGCTTAGTCAAACTTGGGAAGTTACCTGCAGACTTCTCCTGTCTCTCCATTCATAGTCATTAGAAGTCTAGGCATGTTCTGGAGGAGTCTCCTGCAGACCTGGCATGGCCAGCTTCTTTTCCCACCCAAAGATCAGTAGGACCTTAGATTACATAGGTTTTCTTAGTGGAATGGAGTAAAATAAATAAGCAAACAGATAAATAAATCCCTAGGCTGAGGGAAATGAAAGAATTTTGGACTGAGATGCATTAGAGCTGGGTTCTAATAACAGCTCAGTCACTTCCTCTAAATGTGCCCTTAGCCAAGTTATTTCTTTTTTGCCAACATCAGTTTCCTAGTCTGTAAAATGGGGATAATAAGACTTGCCTACCTCCTCCTTGGGATCACTGTAAGGTTCGTGTAAAATAGATCATATGAGCAGGTGGGTGATGTAATGGACAGAGCCCTTTGCCTGGAGTCAGGAAGACCTGAGTTCAAATCTGGACTTAGACCCTTAACTAGATGTGTGACCCTGGGTAAGTCTCTTAAACTCTATTTTACACAGTTTTCTCAACTGTAAAATGGGTATAATAATAGCACCTCCCCCCAGGGTTGTGAGGATCAAAGGAGATAATCAGACACAGTCTCTGGCACATAGTAAGCTCTGTATAAATGTTAGCTATTGATAGAAAGGGGACAGACCTTCCAACGAAGCATCCAGACTCAGATACACGCAGGCAGACAGGCCCTCTCTGACCCACCCACTGCACCAAACCAACAGAAGCTTTCAGAGATTCCTCTTGTGGTTTGATGGGCGAAATTGATCTCTTTGTCTTCTTTTCTCTGGGGTGTTTTCCCACAGTAAACATCAGCTGGGTCAAGATGACATTTTTCCAGAGAGATCTTTCCCTTCCCTGTGGGACCTTCAGTACATCCCCCTCCACCTGCCTGAGGTGCTAGACTGTTTTTGGCTTAATCAGTAAGAGCAAAGGCAATTATGAATGCCTTAGGATACAGGATGCTGCCACCTCATCCACAATAACAATAAATATTAAGTGGCTATAGTGTACAGAGCACTGGGGGAGATAGAAAATTTAGATACAACATTGTAGCTGCCAGCAAGGATCTTACAGTCTAATAGAGTAATGAAACATGAACACAGATAACTATAAGACATAATATCAGAATATCATGGGAAATAATGAAGTAAGAGCAATGGGGAAAGAGTACCTCCAGATCTCAAACTATATTATAAAACAGCAGTCATCAAAATCATCTGATATTGGTTAAAGAATAGAGAGAAAGAGCAACAAAACAGACTAGACAAGGGAAATTCAGAAACAATAGAACTCAATAACCCAAAGTAGAAAGCATAAACTACCTAGGGAAAAACTCCCTATCTGGTAAAAACTGCTGGGAAAACTAGAAAGCAGTCTGGCAGAAATTAGACTCATATTAAAACTTTATACCATACTCCACAATGCATTCTAAATGGATGTTGTCATTGTGTGGTTGTCTCTGACTGTATGCGATCCCCTGGACTTTGTCCGTGAGGTTTTCTTGGCAAAAATACTGGAGTGCTTTGCCATTTCTTACTCTAGTGTGACTCCATTTTACAGATGAGGAACTGAAGTAAATAAGGGTTGTGATTTGCCCAGGATCATATAGCTAACAGGTATCTGAGATCAGATTTAATTTAGATCTTCCTGATTCCAGTCTTGGGGCTTTATCAACTACACTACCTGGCTGCTCCAATCTAAATAGATAGATGACCTTAATATTAAAGATCGTACTATAAGAAAAATTAAAAGAGAAATACATCATATACTTCTCACAGCTACAGGTAGGAGATGTATTTACAATCAAACAAGAGGTAGAGACTTTTAAATAAAATAAAATAGAAATAAATAGAACAAATAAAATAGAAATAAAAATAGAATAATAAAAATAAATCATAAAATAATAAATAGAATAGAAATAATAAAATAGAAAATAAATAAATAAAATAAAAATCTTTGATTACATGAAACTGAAAAGCTTCTGCCTATATAACATTAATGCATCAAAGATAAAAAGGGAAATAGTATAATAGGAAAAAAAGTCTTTATATCACATTTGTCTGATAAGGGCTTGGTATCAAAGATATATATAAATATATGTAAGACAAATAGCCATTCTCTAATAGATAAATGGTCAAAGGATATAAATAAATATTTCCTTTAAAAACTCTGCATTCATAACCACATTAAAAATGCTCCAAATCACTCATAATAAAGAGAAATACAAATCAAAACATCACTGAGGTTTTACCTCACATTCTGAAAATTGTGAGGGGTATGACTAAAAAATGGCAACAGTGTTGGAGGGGTTGTGGGAAAGATAGGCATGCTAACACATTGTTGGTGGCGCTGTGAAATGGTACAATCATTTTGGAAAGTGCTTTAGAATTACATCAATAAAGTGACTAAAATTATCCATACTCTTCGAGCCAGACACTCCGTTACTCTATTTATGCCCCCAAGGAAGCCATCAATAAGAAAAAAGTTCCCATATACTCCAAAATATTTATGGCAGCACTTTTTGTAATCACTAAAATTTGGAAATAAAGTAGATATCCATCAACTGAGGAATGGCTAAACAAATTGTGATACCTGAACGTAACGGAATATTGCTGTGCAGAAAGAAATGATGTGTGTGATGAATACAGAAAAGTATAGAAATATCTATATGAATTGATGCAAAGTGAAAAGGAGGCAAAGAAGCAACATACATAGCAACTACAGCAACATAAATGGAAAGAACAATGATACACCAAGAAAAGCAAATCTAACAAAATTATAAAGATCATATGGGATTTGAATGAAGAGATATGAGAAGACAACTCCAACTAACCTCTTCATGGAGGTGGGAACTCCACAAGTGTTACACATTGCACATATTTTCAGACTTTTTCAATGTATCGATTGGTTGTGCTTTTTTCCCCCACTCAAAAAAAAAAAAAGACTATTTGTCAAATGAAATGGCTCTCTGGGAGGGAGAAGGGAAGAGACAAATGGGATACTCTGGTGATCTAAGAAACGTAAAATATCAATAAAAACTTATTTTTAAAAAAGACATCACATGAGAAGTATATTAGAGAGGTACAGAACAGAGTTTTCTATGGAGATATAGGAAAAAGATTTTTAGCCATGAGGAACCAGGGCAGGCTTCCTAAAGATGGTGGTATTTGAATTGAGCTTTAAGGGATGGATAGGAATTCATCAGGTAAAGAGAAAGAGACAGGGCATGCACATTCTTCATTTGCCACCAGCTACTCTACTTCATTTCACTCTATCATCTTTATCATCATCATCTTGACCCATCCTCCAGGAAAAGCTCATCACCAGGAGACTGCTTCAACTTTGGTATTCACACCTCATCAATAGCCTCAGTTGCTTCTGCCCTCTGATTAGAGGTCTGGAGGGCAAAGCAAAAATCTCTTCCCATAGCCTCCCTTCATAGAGGGCTCAAAATTCCAGCCATCTCTCCATTTGCCACTAGCTGCTCTGCTTGATTTCAACTCTACCATCATCATGATGTCCCTGCACTGGGCATCTTCTGGTCCCCTTTGCAGCCCTGTTTTCAGCTTCCTTTTGTGTACTGTTTTCTCCTGTTAGATCACAAGCAACTTGAGGAACAGATACTGTCTTTTTTCTTATTTGCATCCCCAGCATTTAGCACAGTACCTGGCATATAGTAGGGGCTTTATAAATGTTTATTGTATTATATCATGAACACAGACTTCTCATCTAAAACTTTTCACAATCTAGCTGAAAGCCTAACCCTTCATTTATTATATATTATTCCTTTTTGCACACTCTGTATGATAGCTGAATTGACTTACTTGCTGTCTTTCATATATGGATATTTCACATCTTCTCCATGCCTTTGCATAGGTTGTTTCCCATACCTAGAATGCACTTGCTCCTCACCACCACCTTTTGGAATCTCCAGACTCCTTCAAATCTCATCACAAATGCTCTCTTCTATATCAGGCATTTTCTGATCTCACAGCTATATAGACCTCTCCCCTGCATTCAATTGAAATTACCTTATATCTAATATATATATATACATATTATATATTAATTATATATATACAAATATATATACACACAGATATATGCATATGTGTGTGCATAGACTGAGTGTCTACTTTTAGGAGTACATTTTGTTTCCCTGCTTAGACTATAAGTTCCTGGAGGGTAAGAATTGTTTTGTTTTCACCTTCATATCCATATCATCTAACAAAGTATCTGGCATAGGTGCATAATAACTGTTTATTGATTAATTCCAGGCATAGAAGACAATATGAACAAAGGCAGGAGAGCAGTGAACATGTGCAAGGACAAAAAATAACCCACCTTGTAGAATTTATGAAGTGTCAGGAAGAAAAAGGGATTTCAAATAAATCTAAAATAGGGAGTGCCAGATTTTTGATAACTTTGAATGCTAGTCAAGCCTAGTCAAGCCTGAAATTGATTTCTGTAAATAATAAGGAACTACTGAAGATTTTTGAGTGCAAGAATGAGAAGACCAGAATTATATATGAGAAAACAAATTGTCCCCCCACTGTTATTTGACATGGTTCTAAAAATGCTAGTGATAGCAATAAGACAAGAGAAGGAAATTAAAGGCAGAAACATAGAGGAGACAAAACTACCCCATTATCTGATGACACAATGATTTACTTAGAAAACCCTAGAGAATCACCAAAGAAATTAATTGAAACAATAGTTTCAGAAGGTAGTAGGATATAAATTAAACCCATAAAAGTCAAAGATTTCTATATAGCAATAACAAAATTTGAGAGGAAATAATAGACTGAGAGGTCCCATTCAGAATAACTACAAAATGCATAAAATATCTTACAGTCCCAAAAAAGTATTTTTCTGACAGAATGTGAAAGCTGAATTGTATTAGAAAGAACAAAGATAGGAAAACCTGTAAGCCATCTGTTGCAATAATCCAGTCTCATGGTTCTGAAGACCTGTGTGAGCATGGTAAGAATGGAAATATAAAGGAGGGTTTAGATGGGAATCTTATGTTGAGAAGATAGAATTGAAAGGACCTGAGCTAAATGTTTTGCTGGAATGAAATCGCTATACAAGTCAATAGCATGATATGGCAGCTGAGAAAGTGAATACAATTTTAGGTGGCAATGAGAGAAATAGCTGGCAGAAACAAGGAGGTGATAGTTCTCCTGTCCTATGCCCCAGTCAGAACACATCCAGAGTTTTGTGTTCAGTGCTGCATGCCACATGGTATGAAGAACACAATCAAGCTGAAGAGCAACCAGAGGAAGGCAACCAAGATGGTAAATGGTCTTGAATCTATATCCCTTCAGGATTGGTTGAAGGAACTGGGTGTGAATAGCCTGGAAAAGACTTAGAACAGATATAACTTTTTCAAATATTTATAAGAGGGGATATTCTTGTTCTGCTTGATCTCCAGAGGACAGAACTAGCAGCAGTGAGCAGAAGTGGAAGAAATGGATGTTAAAATTTGATCAAGGGAAAAAACTTCCTACCCAATAGTGTTGTACCCCATGGAATGGGCTGCCCCAGTAAGTTGTGGGGGTCCCCCTCATTAGAAGACTTCAAACAAAGAATGATAAAGACAATTCTTGTCCATTATAATTGTACTAATTGGCCTACTAAGATTCCTTCTGAGACATTTGTAGCTCTGTGACTGTCAAGTCAGAAGAGGAGACAATGGAATATCATGTAGAGAAGTTATTAGGGACAAAGAAGGGATACCAAAGGGGTGCTTCCAGTCTGTTCAGTGAAGTAGAAGATTATCTGCTCAAAGATATAGAGAGAGAATGGGGGCATTTAGTGATGAGATAAGAAATGAGAGGTAAAGACAGAGATAAGAAATAATTCAGAATTGTTGCTGCAAGGAATGAATTTTTCTTTAAATTAAAAATGAATTGCTGAGCACTACAAATGGCCCAGATAAAATTCTGTATCACAAATTTGTAGTGGGTAAATTCATCTTAGTTTCAAGACATTAGGACTACTCAGCTGCCTGGTGCAGAAGCAGAGAAATAAGTGAGAGTGGAATGAGAATTCACATGCTGAGAATGCTGAAGGTTTAGGGGACAAGGGATTTTAGGGTGGTAGGCAGCTGGTGAGACATTTGAGTAAACTGGTTATGGAGGTGAATAAAGCCAAAGTGGGAAAGATTGACTAAAAGAATAAGGATGGATAATAGGATGAGAATTAAAAGAAAATTTGGAGATAATCTAATCCAAACTCCTCATTTTACAGTTAAGAAAATTGGGGCCTAAAGAGGCTAAGTGACTTACCCAAAGTCACATGAATAGTATAAGAGAGCTGAGGTTTCAACTCAGGTCTTCTAACTGCCCAGACTTGCTCTTTCCACTGTACCATGCTATCTTTAAGGAACTAGAGTTCCCCACAGTACAACTGGTTTTGTTGAGAGAGGCAGAGAGAGATAGAGACAGAGAGACAGAGACAGAGAGACAAAGAGAGACAGAGACAGAAAGACAGAGAGAGACAAAGACAGAGAGGGAGAGAGGGAGAGAGAGAGAGAGAGAGAGAGAGAGAGAGAGAGAGAGAGAGAGAGAGAGAGAGAGAGAGAGATGGAAAGATACAATGCCTTGGACAGAGAGTGAAATTTCAAAGTTCTGGATCTTAGAGGTGGCAAAATTCCATGAAATGATGAGGTCTAAGGAGTAATCATTCAGGGTGTACATGAAGTGAGGTGGAGCAATAAACAGGTCATTTGCACTGGGGAAGTTGAGAAATCCTATGGTCACTTTAATGAAGAGGTTGTCAAACTGAATGTTGAAGTCCCCAAGGATGATGTCAGGAGATAGAGTGGAAATTGTCCAGGTACTAAAGATGTGGAAAAGTTGGGAGAATGACCTGGAGGTCAGTAAATGGAAGCATCAAGGATAGGGAGAAAGCATTATAAACAGATTTCATGTAACTCAAAAGAGGAAAAGTCATCGAGGGATGGTGATTGAAGACTCATCTGAAGAACTCAGAACAATGGAAAGGCATGTATAAACTGAGGTAAGGTGAAGAAGGCAAAATCTGAACAATATTCAAAAATGACTACAATAATGTAAATAAAAATAACACAAAAAGGTAAATAAACTCAGATAATATAGGGTGTACATATATTTATATTAGATAGATTCAGACAGACAGACAGATAGATAGCTAGCTAGCCAGCTAGCTAGATAGATAGATAGACAGACAGACAGACAGACAGACAGACAGACAGACAGACAGATAGATAGATAGATAGATAGATAGATAGATAGATAGATAGATAGATAGATAGATCTAGAGGACAAATGATGAAACACTCTTCCCTTCTCTGAGTATAAAGGAGGTAACAAGGAATACAGATACCAAATGACCAGATACTGGTAGACCCAGTTGCTGTATTAGGTGGTTTTGCCTGACTATTTTTCTTTATTACAAGGGACTCTGCAGAAAGGGAAAGGGTAAATTGAAGAATGGGACATATACTATCACACATGATATGTTTTACTTAAACAAATTTTTTCATTAAGAGACAGGCTTCTATTATGGTAAGGCAAGTTTGGAAAGTGGCAAAGATGGAGAATTTTTAAAGCATAAATAAAACTTTAAAAAAAAGAAAAAAAAAGAAATTAGCAATGGCAGCTGCAACAGAGATTGAGTATATCTACAGCTCTCTTTAGGGCCCAGCAAGGTAAGAGGCATGAGAGAAGGATTCACCTCAAATAGCAACAACTGCAAAGCATGTGGCAGCCTCAGTGGACAGCCACAAGTCAGTCATCAATCCATCAGTACAAGGTAGAGAGACAGTCTGGTAGAATGAAAAGAATACTGAATTTGAAGTTGGAATACTTGAAGGGGTCAAGTTTCAGCCTTGCCCCGTATTTGCTGTGTGACCTCAAGTAAGTCATCCCACTCCTCTGGGTGTCAAATTTTTTCTCATCTGTCAAATGAGGATAATAATCCTTGAAACAACTTTCTTATAGAGTTGTTACAGGGAAAGTGCTTTGAAAAGTTCTGTCTTAAAAAAAGTTTTTAAAGAAATGTGAGTTATTATCATTAATCAATTTTTTTCATCCACCTCTTACATGCACTATTATTGAGGGATAGGCTATTCTAAGAGGATGCTAGGGAAGAAGAGAGAGGACCTGACCTCAGGGAATTTACAGCCTGCTTAGGAACACTGAGGAAATATTAAATCACAGGATAAAGGCCTAATGACTCAGTGTGATAAGAGTTAAGTGGAGAAAGATCACGGTGGGACTGAGGAGAGCTTCCTGAAGAGAGAGGAATTTGATTTGGGCCTTCAAGGATGGGTAGGATTAAGGAAGAATGTGAAAGAAGACAAAACAATCCAAGTAAAGTGTTTTGAGGGGATGCTAATGAGAATAAGTTGGCCCAAGCTGCAATGGGTAGTAGCCAAGGAGAAGTAAAGTGGAGACAACAAATATGTTTGTTGCTGTGGGCTGGTACAAGTGGCTCTGGGAAATTATTTTTTTTTCCAGGCTTAATTTCCTCCATTTGGAAAATGGGGACCATAGTCTCTTCCCTGTCTCTGACCTGAAATTCCCAGGAGCAAGAGGGACTAGAGGTGAGTACTGGAGGTAAGGAGGAAGGAGGAGAAGGCAACATGAACCAATATCCTTCGTAGTCTTCTTTTCGGAATAGATGCCTCAGAGGTCTTCAGCTCTATCTATGGGCACTCATCCCCAAAGAATGCAATAAGTTTGGACAGCAGTGTGGTTTACAGAACCATTTTTTGGAAACCTGAGTTCTGATCAGGGTTGTTATTTTCTCAAGTCCTTACCTTCCTCCCCCCCTTCCCGCCTTCCCTCCCCCCTGCCTCAGTTCTCCCATCTGTAAAATCAGAGTTGGATTAAATGATAACCATACAGTTTTACTCTACTGCTAGGCTCATACTCCAAGAAAGTAATTGATTTAAAAGACCCCCATTTACACCAAAATATTTTTAGTTGCACTTCTTGTAGTAGCAAAGAATTAGAAACAAAACAGTTATCCATTAATTGGGGAATAGTTAAACAAATTGTTGTATCTGAATATAATGGCATTTCTTTCTTTTTAATAGTTAAATAAATAAACTATTAACTTAATTAAAACTATTACTATTAACTATTTCTAATTTTCTGTAAGAAATGATGAATACAACAGCAGAGAAGCAAGATTTATATGAACTGAGGCAAAATGAAGTAAACAGAAGCAAGAAAACATATACACAATAACTACAACAGTATAAATGAGAACAACCACAGGACAATTAAAAATAAACATTGCAAAATTACAAAGAACAAACTTTGTTTCCAAAGTATAACTATGAGAAGATACTTCCCCCGACTGCTTTGCAAAGTGGGGGATCTACCAGTGTGAAACATTAAATATGTTGTCATGTTTTTTTCTATGTATTTATTGACTTGAGTGATTTGTTTTCCTCCATCTTTTTTAAAAAAAAATTGTTTTATGTGATGGCTTTCTGAGAAAGGGAAGGATACAGAGGGAAATTCAAGTGAAACAAAAATGGGTTAACTAGCTAATGGGCACAATAAATTGAGTGCCCAATCTAGAGTCGGGAAGACCTGAGTTCAAATCCAGTCTCAGATATTTACTAGCTGTGTAACCCTAGGCAAGTCACTTAACCCTGTTTGCCTCAGTTTCCTCATTTGCAAAATGAGCTAGAGTAAGAAATGGCAAATCATTCCAGTATCTTTATCAAGAAAAGCCTAAATGAGGTCATGGAGATTTGGACATGACTGAAACCATGACAACAAAAATATCGATTTTTATTCAAAAAATTGTAAGCCCTAACTTTTTAAAAATTAAATTTTATTTTTATTCTGAACTTAACAATCATCAACACAAGCATTTCAATATTCAAAGAACAAGAAAGAGACACATAAGGAACTATGAATTGTGTGTGTAATCGGGGAATTGACAGCGAGGGCTCAGTCCTGGACAGGGATCTACATAGATGTTTGATGAACCTGTTTCTGTAAGTTTTTGATGATGCAGAATGCCAGTTCTGGTTCTTCATAGCAAACACAGGAACCCGCTGCTTACTTATTTCCTGATCATTGTGGTTTTTTAAAAGATGAGGGGGGCATTTTGATTGGCCACTGAGCCAGAACTGGGAATATATTAAAAAGGTCCCCAGAGAAAATCTCACTCTCTTTCTTTCCTGCCAGCCACCATCTGTAAGGGCAACTCTCTCAGTTCTAGTGAGAGTGGTGCCTGGCCTTCCCCTCTCCCACACACCCACACACACCTGGCCAGCCTATGAGAGCATGGCCCTCAATGCAAGGCTATATCTAGGGATGGAAATGCCTTCTCTGTTTATGTCTCCTTTTCAGGGACTTGTGGAACGTCAGAAGGTCGAAGAGCAAAGATTTGGTGACAGTTATCTATTACAGAATTTGCTGGTAGTCAAGCCTGGAAGACCAGCACAGCACAAAGGAGTGATTTGATTGCTCAATCCAGGCCAGCCACAGATCAGCCTGTCGCGATTAGCTGAGACTCCCTATCTTACAGAAAGGGAAAGACTCATTTTAGAGCCAGGCTGCATTTGAAAGTGAACTTTATGGGGCAAATGCTTTGTAATAATTGTTTAAAGCTTGATCCCACTGTCCCAGGGTCTAAGGTGGTTGGGGGAGAGTGGGTAAAATAGTGTGCCCCTGGTAAGGGTGGAAATGGTTTTTGTACTTGGCTTCTTATTATATCTTTTCGATCAATATTCCTTTATAAAAAGCTAATTATTTATTGGCTAAATGATATCGGGTGCTAATCACTGAGATGATCAATAATATAGGAAGAGACTTACCAGTAACTGGCAATTGACATTGGGGAAAATATACCAAAAGGGAGGCTTGAGCCAATGGCTAATAGTATCAGAAGAACTGTCCCAACTCCTAGGATCCTGAAGGGGAGATGTAGGTTGTAACTTGCCAGTACAAGTAGGGATTAGGATAAGAACCTTCAGAGCCTCTATTGGGGCTATATGTAGTTTGCGTCTTTTTTTAAGAAATGTTTTAATAAGTCATATATATCATTTAACAAAGTAGTTTGTATCCCTTTCTGTACTTCTTTGTTTTCTTCTCTGCATTTTTTAAAAAATGTTTTATTGGTGCTCATTTTTATGAATCTCTCACTGCCCACCAACTTACCACCCTCTCCCCAACTCTCCCCTACAAGCCCTCCTCACTTGTAATAAACGTGAATCTTCAAAGGCACCTTCCGGCTCTAAGATTCTACCCCATTTTAGCATGCTATGTCAGGGGTTCTTAATCTGGAGTTCATGGATTCCCCAAGGCATCCATATAGAATTCTAAGAGTCTGTGAACTTGAATTAGAAAAAAAAAATTACATGTTTATTTTCACTATCCTCTAACTGAAACCTCACATTTTCCAAAGTACATGTCCTCCAAATGGCAAATGACTAAATAACTTGTTGTACCTGAATGTAATGGAATATTATTGTACTATAAGAAATGATGGGTATGAGGAATACTGAGAAGTATGGAAAGATTTACATGAACTGATTCAAAATGAAGCAAATAGAGCCAAGAAAACAATATGCACAGTAACTATAACAATCTAAGCGCAGAGCACTTGCAAAACAATTGAAAATGAACACTGCAAAATTGTAAAGAACAAGTAAAGCCTCAAAAAAGATACATGAGAAGATATACCCACTCCTTTTCTTTTCAGAGGTAGAATATCCATGGATTTGGAATAATGTAGATATTTTCAAACTCCTGTTATATTGATCAGTTTTTCTGATTTTTTTCCTTCTTCCTTTTCTTTAAAAACTATCTTTTGTTATACAGAATAATTCTCTTGGATGGGAAGAGGGAGGGACACTGGAAGAAATTGTTGTCCTATGGAAACAAAAGATATAATTTGATTTTTTTAAAAAGTAGCATTTCCTTTTATAATGATTTTTAAAATATTCTTCTGAGAAGGAATCTATAGGCTTCACCAGAGTGCCAAAGAAGTCCATGATATATAAAAAAATAAAAAGTTAAGAACCTTTATTCTATGTTCTAATGTCCCTTGAGCTCAGAAATTCCATGGTCCTATGACTCTACTTGGAGTGCACCATGTTTATTATCGACACATGTGCCTGTTGTTTTCCCACAACAAGGTTTGTCATGGGGGTGTGGGTGCCTCCTCTCCAATCAGACCAGTGTCTGTCCAAAAATATATTTTTTATAGCCCCATCCCCACCCAGGTCCATCAAAGAGCTCTCCACATAGCCAGGGCTCCCTCTGAGCCAGGGACGGCCTGGATAGCTGAAAAGTGTCCAAACCATGGCTCTGCTTCCTCTCCCCCAGCTCTGTGACTTCAGCTGCAGTGGTATCCTTAAGGAGGAAAGGGATAGGGAAATAGTGGAGACATTTCTGTGGAATGACAAATTGTAACCCCCCCCAACCTTCAACCCCTCCCCCAGGACTGATAGAGTACTTTGGCAATGTGAGAGTGCCTTGGACAGTTTTCCAAGAAAAGGAGGAACAAAATCTGGGGTAAAGAGAGAACCTCATCTCTATGATTCAGCTTGCATGTGGGAGGGGGGAGGAGGCGGGGTGTCGGAATGATGGATTGTGGTGGGAAGATGGTAACTTTTCCCTGGCTGGTTTCTTCTGTCTCTGACCCCACAGCCACATTGTGAAGGCTGGTAGGGTTTATCCTTGCTCCTCCGTCCACAACCCCACTTCTTGAACAGCTGGCCACCTTCAGAGGGAGGGCCTCCATACTGCCCTTCTACAGCCTTCCTCCTCAGTACCCAGAGGGTCAGTGCCCTTAGATCTAGATTCCTTTATCCACTCCTCACAGCATGGTACAAGAATAGAAAAATGCCTGACCTTATGAGACAGAAGACTTGGCACAAAGGTGGTAAAATGCTGTATTTGGCATCAGAAGACCTGGATTCAAATCTCACCTCAGACACATACAAACTATTGAGACCCTCACTCAGCAAATCACTTAACCTCCCTCTGCCTTTAGTTTCCTCATCTCTAAAATGACACAGGTGGGTTCGATGGCCTCAGAAGTTCCATGGTTCCAATCCCATTTCTGCCCCTTACCACGTGTGTGGCTTTGAGTAAGTCCTTTCCATTTTATGGGCCTAAATTTCCTTCTGTGTAAAATGAAGGGGTTTTCTAGATCATTTTGGAGGTCTCTCCCAGCACTGAATCCTAGGTTCCTCTCCTTTATCTGTACAAGTCTCAACAGCTGTCACCCGGGAAAGGTTCAGCTAAACTCATTCATGCCCAGGTGCTGGCAATGAGAGTGACAGTGGCAGGGACTGAATCTGCTGCCCCTGGGAGGCCTAGTGGACAGACTTAGCATCACAGGTTTTAAAACTGGAAGGGTCCTCAGATGTCATCTAGTCCTGCCCTCCCACCATAGAACCAAAGAGAAAACGGAGACCCAGGGAGGTTAGTGATTTACTCTGGATAACAATCAGGAAGTAGCACAGATGGGATTCCGACTCCAATGCCAGGGTTCTTTCTACCTCACCACATTACTTATTCCTGTAGTAAGCAAAACTTAATTTCACAGGAATAAAACTCTATAGGTAGAAATGGGGGCCCTTTAACAGGAAGGTCTTCTCTCCAGTCATTCAACAAACATTTAGTAAGTTCCTACTATGTACACAAAACTGTGCTAACCCTGGACATATATACATTAAATTAGACCCAAACCCTTCTCTCATAGACTTTACAATCCAGTAGACAGATAAGACACCAACATGGATAACTGTAAGTTCCATAAGTCCAAAAGGAAAACTATGGCCAGGGAAGGATCCCTGAAGGAATGGACATTTAAGCTGTGTCCAGAAGCAGACCAGTAGACATTATGGCATCACACATACACACACACATACACACACACACACTCACTCATACAGATAAACATACTGACAAAATAAATATACACATACACACAAATAAACATACACACATACAGATAAACACACAAATAAACACAAACACACACATATCAGGCTCCCTTCTCTGAATCTTCACCGCAGTCATCTCTCTGTCTCACATTCATATACCTACCAACCTCTCTCCCTCATGGTACTACTCCTATTAAGCTTAGGGCTTCACTGGGTCCCACTTTGCAGACCAGCTGGGGATAATGTGTCTAACTCCTGGGAACCTTTTGCCTCCCCTCTTTCCCTGAACTCTGGAAAAGAGCCCGGAAAAGTTTCAACCCTTACTTATCTGTCGCTGCCTAATGCCTGATCCCTAAGATGTTCTGATCTGAGTTACATAAAGCTCATCTAATGCACCCCTCTCATGTTTAAGACAAAAAAACTGAGACTGCAAGATGTAGGGACTGGCCCACAGTCACACAGATAATAAGGGGCAATCATGCTTCAAATCCAACTTCTCTGATTCAAAGTACAGGGCACTATCCATTACATCAAGATGCCTCTGACTTGTTCCAATTCAGAGAGTGCTTCTGTCTTCTCTCTTATTGCCACTGATTTCTGAAAATTATCCAGGACAAGTATGAGAGAAAGGCTAGGAGATCAAGGAGTTCAGCACTCCCATCTGTCTGCCCTTGCTGAATGCATGGTCCCAGACTCAGGCCTGTACATTTCCCAAATCTTTCCCTGTGATTTTATTATGCAGAACGCCATGGTCCCTGGTACATGATCCCAGTCTAAGGCAAAAATTGATTGTGTCTGCTCTGTCCTATAGTTCCCTTAAAAACAGGCCTTTGTAGACCACTGGGCTGTGATGAGGTAAGAGCCTGAGACAGCAGCATGACATGGTTCCTTCTAGTCAAGTCAATCAATCAGTCACGAAGCATTTATCAACTGATTGCTATGTTCCAGACATTGAATTAAGCTTTGGGAATGTATGTATTTTTTTAAAAAGGGAAAAAACAGTCCCTGCCCTCAGGGAGCTTATATCCTAATATCAAAACATTCTCTACCCAAGCCAAGCCATCGTGAAGGGAGCTGCTGCCTCCCTGGGAAAACAGCAAGGAAAGATTTCCCAGCCCCTGGAGCTGTAGCCTGGCAGACCCAATGCCTACAACTTGAGGGATCCTCTCATCCCTGCGCTGGATAAGAAACAAATTCAAACTTGTTCTGAGGTTGAAGAAAACATTGGGGTGGTGTTTGAGGCTGCTGAATAAAATGCACTTCTCCCTGAGATGGGCACTCATTTTAACAGGTGCTCAAATCTCAGCCAGTTAGTCGAGAGGGTGGGAGCGTAATGTTCATAAGACCAAGGTCATGGGCACAATCCCCTTGGGGATCGGTTACTTTTATCCTGTTCCATGGCCACATACTATACCCCTGCGCTGGCCAGTCATTTGAGCTCACTTAACTCAACACTCAACTACTGAGTGCCTCCCCTGTGCCCAGTTTGGTACTATGAGTGAGGGTACAACTATAAATCATGATACAAACATTAACTCTCATTTTATAATGACCCGAGGTTTAGCAAATGCTTTCCTCAGAACAGCCTCGGGAAGTAGCTAGTCCAACAACTTTTTCCCATTTTACAGATAAAGTAACTGAAGCTCAAAGCAGGGAGATACCTAGAGTTACACAGCTATAAAAGTTCAGTGCCAAGACGAGAATTCAAACACTGAGTCCAATGTCACTGCTCTTCCTACCCTCCCACATTGTTTTCTGTGATAACGCCCTTGAGGTCCCCCAGATAGAAGCTTATTCCACCTCACCTGATCTCCTAACACTTTATAGTCCCTTTATGTACTTTCTTTTGTTTAATATAACCTATGGTTTCATCATTATAAGAAGCTCCTTACGAGGAGTTTCATCTATACTAAAGAAGATTGGCACCTTTTCTGCACCTTAGAGTCTTAGAGAATACTCTGAGACTCAGAAGTTATGTGACTTATCCAAGGTCACACAGCCAGCATGTGGCACATGGGAGATTCAAACTCAGGTCGACTGGACTCTGAGACCATCTCACAATATGATTAGAAAAAGAAAATGGCTGTGATGAAGCCAAAATGGGGAACATACCATGCCATGTTGTTAATCATGTAGTATTAAAAAATCAAAAGAAATCCTCTGGAATACTGAGGGGACTCTTTTAAAACATTTTTGGGAAGACTGGCACCTAGACAGATAGGTGGCACAGTTGTCAGTTATTAACTAGTTAATTAATTAGTTAGGCGTTAGAATGTTGTATCTAGAGTCAGGTGGTCCTGAGTTCAAGTGTGGCCTCAGATATTTATTAGCTATGTGACCTTGGACAAGTCACTTAACCTATGTTTTGGCTCAGTTCTCTCATCTGGAAAACGGGGGTGATAATAATAGCATTTACCTCCCAGGGTTGTTGGGAAGAACAAATTAAATAATAACTGTAAAGCACTTCACACATAGTAAAAATTACTATAAATGTCAATTATTTTATTATTAAGATAGGAACAGCATAAGAAAGTATGAGTGATTTCAATCTATACCGCTGGAGGTAATACCCAAATCAATGACATTATGGATTCATTGAAATAGTGAGGTATCAATCAGTGTCAGAGTACAAAGCAGCACGGTGAGGGGCTTAGAAAACTATGCTGGAAGTCAGGAAGAGCTGGATTCAAGTACTATTTCTGACATTTTGGCTGTGTGACCCTGGATAAGTCACCTAACCTCTTCATGCTCTAAGCAATTCTCTAAAATTACACATTGCCCAAAAACTGCTGGCCTTCATTGGGGATCTGCCTGTATCAATAAAAAGGCAGATCTAGAACTTATCCCCCTCCAAATGATCCAAGAGACACCCAACAGGTTCTGAGAGGTCAGAGAGGTGAGATATCACTTCTGGATATCAGAGAAGGTTTCCCAGAGGAGATGACATTGTAGCTGAGCCAGGAAGGATGAGTAAAGATTGGACAGAAAGACACTGAGGGAAGAGAGAGGAAGGTACAAACACACTCTCAAGAATTCTTAAATATTGGTCTTCTCATACCTCCACTTCATTTTACAAAGGAGGAAATTGAGGTCTGGAAAGGGGAAGACACTCAGTCAAAGTCCCATAGTAAGACAGTGTCAGACCCAGGTCTCCTGACTCCCACTGTGGGACCCTTCCTACTCATACCCCCTTGCCCCCTCCCCCACCTGCATGGTGCTTTCATCATTGAAAATGGTCATTTTTCTCTCACCTTGAATTCCAGGGCCTATAAAATAACCATAATTAATCAAGTAATCAAGTTTTATTAAGCAAACACTGTACTAAGCACCTGGGATAGAAGAATAACCCTCCTCGCAAGGAACTCACAGTTGAATGAGAAGACAAGTGTATATATGTGTGTGTGTGTGTGTGTATGAAGTACAAATGTATGATAAATACGAATCTATAATGTTAAAAAAAACAACAGGAGGGAGGGAGGATCCAAGAAGCTGGGGGTATTTAGAAAGGCTTCATCCAGAAGATGGTGCTTGAGCTGAGTCTTAAAGGGAGAGAAGGCCTAGAAGGTAGAGGGAAGGAGAGGATACATTGTAGACATGTGGAACAACCAGTGCAAGGGAGGGAGATGGGAGATGGAACATTGTGTGGGAGAAACAGAGATGGGGGAAGCTAGGTGGCTCAGTGGAAAGAGCACCAGCCCTGGAATCAGAAGGACCTGAGCTCAAATGCAGCCTCAGACGCTGATACTTACTAGCTGTGAGACCCTGGGCAAGTCACTTAACCCTGACTGCCTCTCAAAAAAAATCCAAAATAAGCAAACAAACAAACAAACAAAAAAAACAGAGATGACCAGTGTAGGTGGATCCATGATAATCCTTCATGATCACACAATACTTTACAAAGTATTCTTGTGTATGTTATCCTTCACAAATGAAAATTGTAGGGCTCCAAAGTAGGGAGGACTTCAGCTACAAGCAGCATGGTTCAAACCCCAGCCCCATCCTGGTTCCTAAGCGCAGAGTCAGACTAGCCAAGCAGACACAGTGGACCCCCAAATCAGCCTGGAACCCAGTCTTGTGGGGGCAAAGAGTTTCTCATGGAAGGGTGCTATGATGGCTAGCCCGGTCCTGCTGATAGCCACAAAACCAGAGTTGAGTGGAAAGAAAAAGCTTTGGAAAGTGGGTGACTCATTTGTTTACAGGCTCTAATTAATTACTAAGCTAGAAAACTTGATTTTTATTCTTCTTTTTTTCCCCTCTCTGCCCTTTGTGAAGCAATTTGAATTCCAAGCATTCTCCATGTAAAAGTATGTCAAGTTTATTTTTAGTAAATGCACGAGTGTTGGAACCTGTTACTAACTGTTATTCATTCCACACGTCAGCCTGGAAAGGGGCGACTGTGCTTTCAGTCAGCTTAATGCTCTTCAGATGTGCGAGTGTCTGTGTGTCCAAACATCCAGTGCATGTGGTCTTGAGGCAGAGCACTGACAGGCCCAGGTCTCTGGCCTGGGTGTGGTCAGGATCATGGAATCCTGGCAGTCGGATGCATAGACAGACATCAACACAAGTCAGGTATAAAAGACCATGAAAGTCTAGGAGGAAGAAGAGTGTCCTAACTCTGAGCCAAGGATGATGCTGTATCAAGAAAAGACCAGGACAACATCCCAAGAACTGGCCAAGCCAATATTTGGGAGGTTGGGCTTTGTCAAGGGATCATGGGATTCAGAGCTGGGGCACAGTCCTCCTTGCCCCACCCCATCCCCTATAAGGAGTCAGCAAGGGCAGGTTATGGAGCAGGATATTTCCTCCTACCCAGGATTCTGCCACCAACTTGCTAAATGTCTTTAGACAGGTTTCTTCCCATCTCTGGACTTCAGTTTCTCCATCTGTCCAAAGAGAAGGTTGAACTAATTGATCCCTAAGATTTCCTTTAGCTCAAAAAACTTCCTGATCCCAAAAATGCATGACCTTTGAGGGAATCCTTGGGAGAAAGCATTGAATGAGGACCTTCTCCTCACCTTTTGCAGGTCATAATTATTATCAGCCCAGGCATAGTGCCAGCTTGTCCTTCCTACTCCACCCAGGCCCTGGCCCCTGGATCATCAGGATAGACCTAGGTGAGGAGGTCTCCCTCTTTCCCTCCACCCCCTCACCCAGATTCCAGGGAAGGCTGGAGGTGGGATGCCTATCCCCATTGGCCCATTTCCTCTCCCTCCTCCTGCCCCCATCCTTGCCAAACCCATCCATATTTCTAGAATCCAAAGTGGATAGAGATTGGGAATTCACTCCCTGCTGATTCAAAATGTCACTTCCCCCAGCTCCACTCTCTGAGAAACATAGCCACTGTCTCTAACACACAGACAACTGGCTAAACCTCTGTATCTGTTTCCCTATCCCTGCCCCCAAGGATCAACACCCCTCCCCACCCTCCCCGCCCCCCCCTCCCCACACACACACACATAGGATAAATCATGAGGCCAGAGGATCATGGAACCGGTCATATGAGTATTGCCTGGGCCCCCATTTCTTGTGTCTGGGATGGCTCTCCACCCACCCCATCTCTAAAGCATAACTTGCCCAAGCCAGGCAATGGGGCAACTCCTCAGACTGTCATCATTTCTGCTCTGGGCTCCTCTCTGGGGAACTGGCTGGGCACACCCAAAGCCTTGGAAGCAGACAACTGAGGCACCCAAACTGGAAAAGAAACCAGCATGTGGGAGTAGCTATTATCCAAGCTTTACTGTAAGGCAGCTATGATCAGCAGTAGGCCAGCTTCAGAGGTACTGCCTCCAGAAAGTTCTCTGCGCCTAATTAAAAACATGATAAATATCTAGGTGGAGTATGCAGATATGTTAAGAATGAGTTAGCAACTGTGGCTGGTTGATTGTATCTATTGTTAAAACCAAGATATAATATCAGATTAGTACGTTTTGTGTGCCTATTATAATGTGTGCCTATTATTATGTGACATGTTATAATTAAAGTTGGAGGTGAGAAACAATTTCGCTCAGGACATAGCCCTTTCAAAGTTTTCCCCAAGCTAGTTTCCACCTTGTACTAACCCTTTACAGACTGGGATCTCGATGGCAATTTGGTGAAGTGGTTTTCAATCCTGACTCCAAGTAACTCTCCTATGTGACCACAGGCAAGTTTCTTCCTTCTCTGGATCTCAATTTCCTTAGCTATAAAATGAGGAGTTGGACTAAGTAATGTCTAAGGATCCTTTATAGTTCTAACAGTGTGTGGTTCTTGTTTTAATGTCTTTCTAGCCTTAATATTCTATGTTCTAAGTCGGATCTCTTCCAGCCATCACATTTTAGGTTGTGTTCTAAGTTCCCATTCAGTTATATAACATGCTATGATTCTGTACCAGAGCCATGGAAAACACAGTGTAATTGTATATAGTTTGGGGGGGGGGCGGGGTTTGCTCCCAGCAACCTATGAAGTTATGTTCTGGGTAAGACTTTGATACTGGTAAAAGCAGAACTCAGAGAAACCTAGAAGAGCCAAGAGTTTAACCTCTGCTGCTGGCAGTGTAAAGACTGGAGCTAGCTCACCCATTACTCTTACCAATGCCTTCACCCCCATACCTCTCTTTCTCCTAACACAGAATTCTCAAATCCTGGGCGCTGCTCATGGCCTGCCAACTCTACCAAGTGGGTGAGGGCACCCAGGTCAGGATGGGAACTGCCCTGATCAGAGACTGCCCACCACCCCCACCCTAGGGTGAACAGGGCGGGAAGGGGGCAATGAGGAGGTTTTACCACAGGATGACACAATATTTAATAATTTCCCCAGCCAGATTTTGCAATGAGAATCTTTATCAAAGGTGGGGGAAGGGAAAAAGAGAGATTTTGCAACCACTCCAACTGGTGTTTTCAATTGACACTGGACCAGGAGGGAAATAAGAGATCAGAGTTTGTTTTTTGTTTTTCATCTGTGTGCATCAGAAAATAAACAAGCAGGTGAAAAACTAAGTTCAGCCGACTGGGGCTAGGACTTCATGTTAACTCAAAAGGAGCTACGGATTGGGCCTTCTTCTGGATTCAAGAAGGGGTTGGTGGGGAAGGGCACTAGGGGAAACTGGAAGGAATCCTAAAATGAGCAGAAATGTGTTTGAGGAACCAGTTGGGATAGAAGGAATACCACCCGCACCCACCTCGTCCTCATGGGAACTATTAATAGCAGTTCCCAGTTGATACCACTCACCCATTAGCCTCCCTAGGCATGGTAATAGGCACCCAGCCAACAAAACAATTGCCCCATTGCCAGTTGGTTATCCTGGCCAAGCCACCAGTGGAAAACACAGGCCCACCTCCCACTGGTCTTTTCCGCTATTCAGAGGCAGCTTGATATAATGGAAAGAATACTGGTACTCAAACAACATCAAGGGACCCAGGTTCAAAGTCCATCTTCAGCATTTACTACCCATCTGGCCTCAAGCAAGTTATTTAAATCTTTCAGTCTTAGCTTACTCCTCTGTAAAATAGAAAGAACCGTCATAACTTTTTTGCATTTAGGATGATAGGATTTAAGGATGGAAAGGACCTTTTAATCATCAGTCATCCTCCTCTCTTCCCAGATGAGAAAAGAAGATGCCGAAAGAGATTAAGTAGGTGATTTGTCCAAAATCAGAGAGAGGGTAAGTAGCAAGGCTGGGCTTCTGACTCCAAAGTGGGAGCTCTTTTATTCACAGTTTACAAAGTATTTTCATAGCTAATCCCTCCTCTGATGAGGCTCCCAATAATCCTGTGAAGACGGTAAGAACCACACAATGTTAGAGCTAGAAGGACAGTCCTTAGTCCAATTCCACATTTTATTAATAAGGAAATTGAGTTCCAGACAAGGAAAAAACTTGCCTGTGGTCACACAGGAGAGTTAGTTGGAGCTAGAACTGAAACCAACTTTCGTTGTCCCCATTATACAGGGGAAGAAAGCAAGGGTCAGGGAGCGCAGGCATCTTAACCAAATCTGTGTTCCCCAGTACAGCCAGGTCTCCTCATTCTGAGAAAGGCCAGGGCTCTTATACCTAAACCACTGGTTGCTGTGGGCAAACCTCATGAGAACTGAATGGATTGCAAATTCTTAGGCAAGTGTGAGGCTGTCCCAGGGAAGGGCAGGTTATCACTCCTGCCCCAGTTGGAGGCAGCACAACCTGCCCAGTTAGAGCATGAAAGGAGGGTTAGAGAGAGGAAGACCTGACCTCCCCTGCCAGGTAGTCTATTAGTGACATGGAAAAAATACTACCTGGAGTCAGAAAGCCTGAGTTCATATCTCAGCTGGGTCATTCACTAGTTATGGGACTTACCCTCAATGATCCCCAAGTTCCTTATCTGTAAAATAAGGTTAGATGGAATGATTTCTAATGTCCCTTCCAATTCTAAATCCTATAATCTAACTAAAATGCTCCAAGAACTAAACATTAGACTATGTATGTGTGTGTTCATCCTTCATTGCCGAAGAAGACCATACCATCAGAGAAACAATGACATGACTTGCACTTGACTTCGTTTTGAGTGAGGGAGGTCTGTGCAGGTCACCAGCCTCACTTCTCCTCCACAGCCATCTGAATCCAGTGACCAGATATTCATCAAGATGACTGGAGATGACCCAGGATGAGGCAACTGGGGTTAAGTGACTTGCCCAATGTTACACAGCTAGTGAGTGTCCAATGTCTGAGGTGAGATTTGAATTCAGGTCCTCCTGACTCCTGCACTGGTGCTCATCCACTGCACCACCTAGCTGCCCCTACTGTACTATGTGCTGGGTTTACAAATAGAAGACAGAGAAAGAGGAAGGAGGAGGAAAACTATTAAGTGCCTATTATCTGTGACCCTGGACAAGTCATTTAACCCTGTTTGTCTCAGTTTCCTCATCTGTAAAATGAGCTGGAGAAGGAAATGGCAAACCGCCCCAGTATCTTTGTGGGGTCACAGAGATTCAGACACAACTGAAATGACTAAACAAAAATGACAACAAACTATATGTTAGGCGCTTGCCAAGTGCTTTATAAATATTATTGCATTTGATCTTTGTAACAACTCAACGAAGTAGGTGCTATGATGAGCTCCAACTTACAGTTGAGGAAACTGAGGCAAACAGGGATTAAGTGACTTGCCCAAGGTTACAAAACTAGTGCGGGGCTGAGGCCGGATTTTAACCTAGGTCTTCCCGATTCTAGGCCTATCACTTTGAATGATCCTTGTTCTCAAAGAGATTACATTCTACTAGAAGAGCAGGGGGATTTGTGGCCAGGGAAGGGAGTTTTGGTTCATGTAATCATGGTGATTATGAGCAGAATCAAAGGACAGCAGGTTGTCAAAAGACCTTGCCAGTAGCAATGACAAGTTGATTTGAAAATATTGATTTTTTGTTCTCTCAGCAAGTGGTGAAAAGTAGGAGAAAGTACTCAGAGGAAAGGCAGATGGCAACATGCCTGTGCTGGTTTGGCCCCATTGTCCTGGTAGATGGGTAGATGCCCAATCTGGAGTCATGGGACCAGCCAGACTTAGTGAGCTGAGGTGAAAATTAACTGATACCCCAATCTGCTATGCTGCCAGTCCCCAAACTGAGTGAATTAACTCAGTCATTTCAGGCATATCCAACTCTTTGTGACCCCGTTTGGGGTTTTCTTGGCAAAGATACTGGAATGGTTTGCCATTTCCTTCTCTGGCTCATTTTACAGATGTGGAAACTGAGGCAAACAGGGTGAAGTGACTTGCTGAAAGTCCCACAATTAATAAATGAGTAAGGCCTTCCTGCCACCTACTCCAGCTTTGTACTCATTCTACCGCTTATTGGCCTGTGTGAATGTAACAGACTATTATGGCAGAAGAAATGATGCCATAGACTAAAGGAGCAGCACGATGTAGTAGCCAGGGGCCCCGTGTTGGCTCCCTGGGTTCAAGTCATGTACTAAGTACTAGCTCTGGGATCATGACCAAATCACTTGCCTGCCTTAGACGGCTCTATAAAGCTCCAAGTTACTGACTAACAGTTATTGATCTATTTCATTCAGGGAATGTACACTTTGGGAGTTCCCAACATGCAGAAAATTATAGATTTGAACCAAAATGAATCAAGAAAAATAATGAGTAAAAAGAACTGAAAGACATATGGAAAGATCAACAAGGAGAGGTCCACATGAAGGAAAGCAGAACCAAAAAGGAATGGTCCTTTGCACAATAATGAAAATAGTACAATTAAAGTAAAAAGTTACTGCAAAAATTTTATATTATACACACATTTAGGAAGGCCCAAAAGAATTTGGGAAGCAAGCATGGTATGGACACTACTAGTTAGAGTCAACGCAGGCATCTATGACTCTTAATGGGAGATGGTTGGTTAATTTTAGCTTGCATGTTCATAGGGGCAACTAGGTGGGGCAGTGAATGGATTGCCAGGTCTGAGTTCAAATCTAGCCTTTGAAACTTAGTAACTGTGTAACTCTGAATAAGTCACTTAATCACCCATTGCCTCAGTTTCCTCATCAGTAAAGTGGGGATGATAATAGCACCTGCCTCCCAGGGTTGTTGTGGAGATAAATGAGATGGTTGTAAAGTGCTTAGCAGAGTACTTAGTACATATTAAGCATTATATAAATGTTAACTCTTATTATAATCATTATGTTCTTATTCATATATTTGAATGTCTATACATGTAAATGAAGTTCAAAAAGGCAATTTATATTTCTAAATAAACAAATTCTATTTCCCTTTGCAGAAAGCAATCCCTCTACCAGATTTCTAGCCCTTATCAATGATAGCATCTACCACCACCCCACAAAGCTACAGCCTTAGAATCTCAGTCCCCTTGCCTGGTCAACCATGAAGATATGCCCACTTCTGCTAGATGTATGAGTTCAAGGTGGTACCATTCAGTTAAGTGTTTAGGAACTGATCTATAACTAGGAACTGACTGCACCAGAGGTTCCTACCACTTCCTAGGATCTGAACAGTGACCTGCCCTCCTCTTAGGGAGAAGAAGGCAGATCCAGAGACATCATATCTACTCTAGAATTTGTCCTGTGTCAAATTCAACAACCCATCACACTTTCCTATGGCAATGTTAATGGTGGCTACTCTAGACTATGAACCATTTACTGATCTGGGCACATCCAATCACTCATTAGCAAGTTCCATACATCTTATTCAGTCACTCATTCAATTGCTCCTGTATTATACATTCATTCATTCACTCACTCACTTATATTTATATGTATCTCACCAGTTCATTAAGTCATTGATATTCAATAACATTCATTTGTTTACCTAGTCATTCTTTAAGTTGTTATTTATTCATTTAACTCATTCATTTATTGAATTAAGACTTTGAATTTATTCAATTAAGACTACTATTTGTCTAGTTCTGTTGCTGAGTGAAGAGAGGGAGACCTAGGGTCACAACCTCAGTGTCATCCTTGTTTCTTCATTCTCTCTTACCCTGACACAGCTAATCAGTTACCAGATCTTAATATTTCTACCTTCACAGCATCTCTTCCATCCAGCTCTTTCTCTCTCCTTGGGAGGAGGGATTTTTCCATTTGTTATACATATTTGAATCCCTAGCATCCAGCACAGCTCCAAGCACCTAATAGGTACTTAATAAATATGTATTGACCAGTTTATTATTTGATTATTGATCTTCATTGGAATATATGAGTCTAGAATAGGGTTTTTTAACCTGAGGCCCATGGAATTTTTAAAAAATATTTTGATAACTTTCAATATTATTGGTATCCTTTATAATCTTATGTATTTTAGCTTATACACTTAAAAAGATGGTTCTGAGGTGTTCACAGCATTCTCTAGACTGCCAGAGAACTCCATACCTGGCCAAAAGAGAAAGTTCAGGGCCCCTTGTCTAGGGCAATGCCATCTTGCCACATGGGGAAACTGAAGATAATTCAGTGACTAATTATAACTTAGGAGACTAATTCTAAGCTCTGCAGATATTGAGTAATAGGAGAGTATCAGTGCTGCTCACTGATCTGAATATTCAGGTAGCTCCACCTTGTCAACAGCATCCTACCCTCATGCATAGTCCACTCCCATCACAGAGAGATCTGGGTATGCCCACAAGGGAGATGTTGAGCCTTCCTCAAAGTTGGGTCTCATCAGACCCCACCACCCCTATTCTGGGGTTAGAAGCATAACATTCTCACATTTTTAGGACTGAGAGCTGAAAGGAAATCTAGAGATTATCTAGTATAACTCTTCATTTCATGATAGGGAAACTAAGGTCTAGAGAAGGGTCTTGCTCTACCCAAAGTCACAGAGCAAATTAATGAAGAAATATTCAAGCCTAGTTCCACTGAATCCAAATCTGTGGTTCTTTTCACTCTTCTACCTTGCATCTCACATCCATCAGAACTGAGAGAACTCAGGCTTCTAAAAAGCCTCTTGGAATTACTGACCACAAAACGTGGTGTCATTTCACAGTGAGAAGGAAAGCCTGGTCACTGAGGCAGAAATAGATGGCTAAGCTTGTCCTCAGAAGTGACTTTGATCTCTACTCCCTAATTCTGTGTGGTCATCAAGACAAGATTTATAGGCCAAGAGCAGAACATGGCAGCCACTAGGTGTTTGGTTGAGCCAGATCCTACTCCCAAGATGGAAAGAAAATTCCCATTGGGTGGTAGGTTTAGTTGAGAGTTGGGAATGGCTTAAAGGAAGCTGGTGAGGTGGGGTGGATGCAATTAATTGGTTCTTGATTACCCACTGGTAGTTTATTGACCACAAATACCATATTTAGAATCAGAGCACCCAGACTCTACTACTTACTAACTATGTGACCTTGAGTAAATCACTTCCTCTCTCTAAACCTCAAAATTTAAAAAAAAACAAAAAACTTTCCACAGTGAAAAAAGAGGGCTGAACTAGGGTCTCTTCCACTTCTAAAGCCTATCTCTGATCCTAAATGTCCAGTTTCAGACTAGCTATTCCCTGTATTTAGCAGCCTTCCACACTATATCATACCAAAAAGGAAGCTTTATTAGCTTAATAGGAAGATAATACTTGTGTCTCAGAAAACAATGTATTTCCAAATTTAAAGGAAATAGTATTTTATCTGTGTAAGTGATCCCCAACTAGTGCAGATCACAACCCCTCCACACATTAAGACACAACTTTATCGTGTTACCCTAGGGAGGAATAATCATTCTTGATGGGCCAACTCTTAGATGATAAGCCTCTTTGAATTTAGCTAGGCTGACCCACCAAACAAAAAAGGCCTGTGCAGCTTGATATGACCTGACAGAATTTCACTCAGAAGCTTCCTTGGAGAACCCTGGATCATATCTGTCCCCTGATAGGACTTCAGAGAGGGACTTTAGTGGATGGAGAACAGTATAGCATTCAGGCCAAAATGCAGGCCTTTGCAACCTCAGAACTTTGATCAAGGTGGTGACTTTATTTTAGAAGATTGGCACTGAAGCATACCTTCCTCCTCTCCACAGAGAGGTGGGGGACTACAGGTGCAGAATGAGACATATGTTGTCAGCCTCAGACCTTTGCATTGTTATGTTTTGAATAACAATGAGTTCTTTGTAATCAGTAACAATAAGTTCTTTGTTACCAGGGTTCCATGTTACAAGGGAGAGTTTTGACTTTCTTAGGACTGTGCCTGGCACATGCTGAATGTTTAATAAATGCTGTTGACTTACTGACTGGATCTCCTCCTCACCTCACTGGGAACTGATGCTGGGGGAAAGGAGACACATTCAAAGGAAGTGACAATGATAGCACATACATCAATACAAGTTTTTTAAATCAACATATGATTTCATTGTACAGAGAATTCTCAGTAAGAGAACTCCATCCCCCAGGGTAGATTAGCAATTCACCTGTACACAATCATTCGTTATTTATTTATCTTGTAACATGGTGTTTTGTCTTTCTGCTAATCATTGCCTACTAGGTCTCTATGCTTTTCTTAGTGATTCTCTCTTTAAGTTAAAGACATAAAAATATGAGGAAAATAAAGGTATATCTTCTGTCACTTCGCTGCTGGCTTTCTACATGAACTTTTCCATCTCTACTTTAAGTTTTGATTTTTCCAGCTCTGAAGTGGGAAGGATAATTAATTCCTGCCATGTTTCTTATAATGCATAAATAGAGGCAATATGTACACAATCCTTCAGACAGAAACATTAGAAAGACATAGTGCTTGTCTCTTTTAATGTTTTAAATTAATTTTAATGTTTTTGTTAGGTTTTTTTGTCTAAAGTCATAATGATTATCTTTCTTTTTTTAATTATTCAGTATGATGTGGTGGATAGGGCAGTGGCTTAGCCTAAGGAAGGCCTGGATTCAGATCCTACCTCAGATACTTACTAAGTTGCTTGACCCTGAATAAGTCATTTAACCTTTTTAACTCAGTTTCCTTGTCCAGAAAATTAGGCAACCATACAATAGTCTAAAAAGTCCTTTCTTATGATCCTATGTTCATAGTCTTAGAAATTCCCTGGGGCACTGATTGGTTATATGATTTTTCCAGGGTCACAAAGACAGAAGTGAGACTTGAACTGTTACTTTCTTCACTATACCATGCTGCATGTTATCAATAAAATACAGGCTTAGTTTAGTTTGGGTACAGTTTGTTATAGTTTAAAAAAAAACAAGGTACAGCAGTGGATAGAGAACAAGACTAGAAATCAGAAATACCCTAAGTTTCAAATCCTACCTCACACACTTACGCTATGTGACTCTGGGGCAAATCATTTAATCTCTTCTGTGCCCCAGTTTCCTCATCTGTCAAAGGAGGATAATAATAGCACCTACCTCAGAGAGTTGTTGTATGGTTCAAATGAGTTAAAATATGTAAAGCAGGAATGTAGAATGAAGCAGAATATTTTATCTTGTGTTATGTTTTGTTTTGGTTTGGTTTTTCTCATGGTTTCTCCCATTCATTTTAATTCTTCTATGCAACATGACTAATATGAAAATGTGAAAGGATGTATGTGCAGAACCCATATAAGATTGCATGCCATCTCAGGGAGGGAAGGGGAAGAAGAGGAGAAAAATCTAAGACTTATGGAAGTGATTGTAGAAAACTGAAAACTAATTTTTTAAAAAATAAAAAAAAATATGTAAAGCACTTGGGAAAACTTCTAGTACTATACAAAAGCTAGCCATCATCATCATCATCATCATCATCATCATCATCTGCTTTTTCAGATAATTTGTGTCACTAATCCCCATTATTAGCAATGAAAACAAAAGCTGAGTCTCCCTGAACCAATTGTCCCTTCCCATCCACTTAACTATAACCACAAATGGTAGAAATAGGTGTTCTCTGCTCAGCTCAGAGTTGAGCCTTGAAACGCTGCTAAGATCCTCTGAGCCTATGAAACTGACTATAATCAAACATAATTTAAATTAAGTTCAAGCAAGATTGGTCTGTAGCTGAATTGGCTGAATCCTGAGTCTTTTAGAGGCTTGAGAACAATCTAAGATCTCCCAGCCCACACACACGACTTTACTCAGCCCCCTTAACCCAGACCCAGCTGAAAATAATTCTCCAGAAAAACACTGGGGGCCCTGGCAGTCACTGTCTTGGGTGTCATTTCTGCTGGTTTCATGCCACTGTTTCCCAGGCTCCGCCCTGACTCCCTCTCAGAAGAGAAACATCCCACAAGGCTACTCCAGCTCCTTGGCTTAGGCTAGGGTAGGGCTCTGAGAGCCAATCTCTAGATTGGCTAGGGAATCCTGGGAAAGAGAATGAAGAATTGATCGGGGTCCTCTTCATCTTCTAACTATGGCCGGAGATCTCCTTGACCATAGAAAAGCATGCACATGTATACAAATGTGGACATCCACATTCATATGTATACCACCTCATGAGCATGCACATACAAACACTCACAATACTACATGAATACAAGCAATGTAGACCAACTAAACTTGTCTAGGAAATCTTTAAAGTCCTTTCCAACTCTAAAATCATAGGACTTGCATCACTCACACACATACACACACACACACACACACGCATCCTAGAAACTGTTCTGAGCTTCCAGATGGGGGGTGGGTGGGCAAAAGGCCCAGCATTTGGCTCATTTATAAAACCATCACTTTCTTTACTTGCTGGATGTACGGTTATTTCAGGTCCTCTCTCTCTCACTCTCTCTCTCTCTCTCTCTCTCTCTCTCTCTCTCTCTCTCTCTCTCACTCTCTCTCATCTCTCTCTCTCTCTCTCATCTCTCTCTCTCTCTCTCCTCTCTCTCTCTCTCTCTCTCTCTCTCTCTCTCTCCTCTTCTCTCTCTCTCTCTCTCTCTCTCTCTCTCTCTCTCTCTCTCTCTCTCTCTCTCTCCTTGTTACCTTTAGATTCAAATACAAAATCCTCCATTTGGATTTCAAGCCCTTCACAATGTGGATTCTTCCTACCTTTCTTTACCCACCTCTACATAATCTATGGTCCTATACACTGGTCTTGCTGTTTTTTGAATATGACACTCCATATTCCATCTCTTTGTGTCTTTTTGCTGACTATTTTCCATTCCTGGAATACCTCATTCCCCCCTTTCCCCCTCCCCCCCCTACCTCCACTTCCTGGCTTCTCTGGATTTTTTTAAGACTCAACTCAAATTCTACCTTCTTCAAGAGGCCTTTCCCAGTCCTTCTCAACAGTTAGTGATTTTTCTAAGATTTTCTCCCTCTCTGTGTACATATATATATGCATATATATACATGTATGTGTGTACTTACATGTACCTAGTTATTTGCATGCTGTCTCCCACTTTAGAATATAAGCTCCTTGAGGGCAGAGACCTTTTTTCTCCTTTCTTTTTTATCTCTAGTGCTTAGCATAGTGTCTAGCACATGGTAAGCACTAATAAGATGCTTCGCTGACTGGCTGAGAATCACATTTAAGTCAACTGAATTCAAGCTGATATAATGTATTTACTCCTTACTATGCCGTGTAGCCAAGCTGAGATTCAAACCCTTTCATATCCAAGGTTCCTTCCACTATACCAAGGAAAATTAACTCCAGGATTTCCTTCACTTTAGGATTTCTCAGAGCTGTCAAATCCCAGGCAGAGTTATCTGGACTCTGGACTGAAAAAGATGCTCAGATAGGAGGGCTAGTGGAGAAATTCCATTTTGGAAGAAGATGGATTCTCATAGGTTCGTAGCACCTCCAGCCTTCTCAAGGAGATGGTCTCCCTCTGCTTCTGCTCAATGGATGTCAGGATAAGGAACTTTTCCTTACAAGGGCAAGGTCCAACCCCTCTCAAACAAGGAAGTTCTCTGCCTTCTCAATTAAACTCAAAGAGAAACAGATACTAAATGGGGCATGTGCCCAGGACCTGGAAGAGAGAAAGAGCTTAGGGACACTCGGTCCTACTGCCAAACCTTCTGGAGATGCATTAGCCCATGCAAGGGAGGGTGCTAGCCTGGCTCTAACCCATGGTTTGGTCAGGCCTCATGGAGAGGTCCTCAGAGTCTGCTATCTGTGTACCCACCTAGCTTCATGCTCAGTGGTCAGAAGGGCTAAAAGGGCTTCTGGCTATGGAGATATGATAGAGCCATAGATTAGCAGACAACCAAGGTACCTAAGAAGATAGAATGTCAGAAGGGCCGAAAAAGAATTGTGGAGGCTGGAAGGGACTTTAAAGATGATTTCAATCCGGTCCTTTAAAACTAGAGAGGAGATTTGACTCACACAAGGTCTCCAAACTCCTAGGCCCACGCTCTTGCCTACAGCAGTCTGCCTCTCATTCCCCCGTTGACTGACATGAAAAACAGAGACTGTATTTGGGGACATACAGGGGAGGCAACTGGTATCCCATGCTCTTCCCAGGAGCTGCCTGACCCAGAGCCCAAAGGGCACCCAGAGGCCAGCAATCCCCCACGGCCTCCCCAGACTCAGCTTGTCAAAGCCACCCATCATCCCCACAACACCTCCCCCCCTTAGGCAACTCTATGCCTCCCCACTCCTCCCTTCAGAAACCAGTTCCAACCTGTCCTCCCAGATTCTGGAAAATGTCTCCCTGGCCCAAGGCCAGCCTCAACCTCCCAGTCCTTACCTTTTCGATCCCTCTGCTCCAATCTCACTGGCCTCCTCCCACGTGCAACACATCATCCTGCTACAGCTTGAGGCAAAGGAGAAGGAGGAGGGGTGTCTTCTCCTCCACAGACCCTGGCAGCTGGAAGGGCCTCCAACCCCCTGCTTCCACCATTCCCCGGTCTCTTCTGAAGCCTCTTCTCCCTGGGGCTCAGGCTCGACACTACTCCCTCTCTCCCTCCCTTCCTCCCTTCCTTCCACACTCCATCCAGTTTCATCTCCTACTCTAGCTTTTCCCCAGGGCTTGGAGATGAAGGGCAGAACAGCGTAAGGCATAGGGTGTAACTCAGGCCTGCGAAACCAGAGGGAGTGGGAGGCGACCATTTCAGTCATGCCAAGCCTCTCTCTGCCCTCTGCTGCCCTGGAAGCTCTGGTTAATTTTTATTTGATTCATTCGTTCACTCAACAAACATTTTTTAGCTGCCTACTGTGTGCAATGAAGAAGATGAAACAGATCATGCCTCTAGCCTCACAAAATGAGAAATGTATACAATGGAATATAATACTAATCAAAATGTAGGACATATATGAGACATGTGCAAAGTGTTACGGTTGTTCAGGGGAAGGAAGAAACACTCTCAGCTGGGGAGATGTGATGGGAGCTGGGCCTACAGCTAAGTGTAGGATCAAGTATTTTGGAGCTGGAATCAAACTTAGGGATTGTGCCAGGATTTGAACCCATATCCAGAGCCTACATTCATTCACTACATACACTACACTGCCTCTCAACAGGTAGGATGACTGAGCAAAGAGGAAGGGAGAGGGCCTTCCAGATAGAGGCAACAGCTAAAAAGAGATCAGCTGAACCAAACTTTAAGTGATCATTGTTGTTCCGTTGTGTCTGCTTTTTATGATCCCATTGGGGATTTTCTTGGCAGAGATACTAGAGTGGTTTACCATTTCCTTCTCCAGCTTGTTTTACAGATCAGGAAGCTGAGGCAAACAGGCTTAAGTGACTTGCCCAGAGTCACACAACTAGTAAGTGTCTGAGGTCAGGTTTGAACTCAGGCAGATGAGTTTCCCTGACTCCAGGGCTGGTGCTCTATCCACTGAACCACCTCGCAGTGGATGATTAGACTGGAGGGGGACAGGAAAAACTTAGGGGGAAACATGATAGTTGTCTCTGTCAAACAGAAGAAGGATGAAGCCTATTCTCCTTGGTCTCAGAGGGCAGAGCTAGATGCCTTAGGTAGAAACTGCAGAAATGTCCATTTCAATTTTGATGTAAGGGGTACCCCTAAGTAGAAGAAATAGACCCCAGACTGTAGGAAACTCTTCATTGTTGGAAGTGTTCAAGTGAAGGTCTTGTCAGGGATACTTTCAGGGATGCTGCGGAGAACCTGGGGTCTTTTCCATATTCATATTCCAAGCTCTCATCTGTTATTCTTTTCCCCAGAATATCCTATAGGCATCTCAAACTCAATATATTCAAAACTGAACTTATTATTTTACACATAAACTAGATCAATTGCAAAACCTCCCTCTTTCTGTTAAGGGCTTCACCATGCTCTGAGTCACATAGATTCCCAACCTCAGGGGTCATCCTGGACTCAACTCTCTGCCTCACCCTCCACAGACAATCAGTTTCAGGTCTTCTCGATTTGACTTCCACATCATCTCTCATATCTGTCCCTTCCTACCTTGGTCCTGGTTCTCAATCACTTTTCACCTGAATGATCATAACAGCTTCTAACTGGCCTCCCTTCTTCCAGCCTCTACACTTTCCAGTCCACCCTTCACACATCTGCCAAAATAATTTTCCTAAGACACAGATCTGACTAGATTACTCCAGTGCTCCCCATTTTCTCTAGGAGAAAATACAAATGCTCCTCACTCTGGCACTTAAGAGCCTTCACAATCTGAATTCAACCTAACTTTCTGGTCTCATTTCAAATTTCTCTCCTTAATTCATTCTAAGTTCTAGCCAAACTGAACTACTAGTTATCTCCCAACTATTACATCCTACATCTCTTATCCCAGTCTTCACACAGTCTGTCATCCATATCTACAATTCATTCATTCATTTCTTAAGCATTTATTAAGCACCTATTGTGTTCCAGGAAATGTACTAATAGGTGCTGAGAATACAAAGACAAAACAACATGTATTCAAATAAAGCAATAGGAAATACAAACCAAGTAAATATAGGAATATTTCAGCAGGAAGGCACTAGCTAGCCACTGCAGATATCAGGACAGGCCTACTGTGGGAGGTGGCACTTGAGTCGAGTCTTGAAGGGAGATAGGAATTTCAAGAGAAGATAAAGAGAGAGCACATTCCAGACATGGGGGACAGTCTGGGCAAAAGTGTATGTTCCCTTCTCATCCAGATTCTCCTAATATTACCTTCTCTTCCTCTGCTGTTCCTTCCTTCTGTTAGTCTTTTTCCTTTCCTCAATTTATCTTGCATTAGAAGGATTTGTGTACATGTTGCACCTGCCCAGGAGAACGTAAGTTCCTTTAACGTAAGGACTCATGTTTCACTTTTGTCTTTGCAATCTCAATGGTTAGCACAGTAACGAGCACCCGGGGGTGCTTAATAAATGTTTGCTGAATTAAATGTAAAAGAATCAAGGGTAACCAACAAATTCCATTCCTGGAGTCCTATATTCCTAACCCTCCTTAGTACTCAGAGTTAGAGCCCACAGTGTTCATAGTGAGGGGCGGAGAGCCCAAAACCCCCCAAATGCTTGCTGAATAGGTCATTATTATTGTGAAAACAGATGAAAGCCCGAGGAGGACAACAGGGACACCTGTCCTCCACTCAATCCAAGCTGACTTCCTGGAAGAGGAGGCAAGCACAGACCTCTGCCAAGTTTGGAAGGAGAAACAGGGAAAAGGCTGGCAAAAGAGCTATGAAAAAGTGGTTCCAGGCCTCAGGGAGGATGTGTGTGTAGGGGAGAGGTGGGAGGCAGGGAGAAAAGAGCAAAGGGGAGCAGGAGCTGAGAACAAAACAGGCTCTCCTCAGAGATCCCTCCCCAGGTTGTCTTGCCCTCTGCTCCAATCTCACCCCAACCCACTTGGAGCAGGCCAAGCTCAGTGCTGGAAAAAGCCCCAGCACATAGGCAGAGCTGAGATTTCGCCATCCTGGAGGAACCCCTGAGGGGGCCAACTGGGAGGGGAGCTGTGTACCGTCTTTAATATCTCCTCCTCCAACCAGAAGAGCAAGACTCTGGCCAGGGAAGCCTTGTGAATGAGCCTCTGTACTGCGCCACCCTTGCATTTTCCGGGTGAAAGAATCATAGAGCTCTCAGGACAGCAGGCCTTAGCTAGGGGTTCTTAACCTGCTGTCTGGGAACCCCAGATTTGTTATGCACATAAAATTTATATTTGTATGTGTGTGTACATATACACATATACATACGTACATACATAGCATACACATATACATACATACATAGCATATACATATACATACATATACATTTAAATATAATATAAATCTATACCTATAACTTATATAATGTAAATATATTATCTATATAAACTGTAACTTGTATAAGTATTTATATAATATCTATATAAATGTAAATATATTACATATGAATATATTTAGCTATAGCACATAGATACATATATAACATGTGTATACACATATATATACATTTAATTATATGTAATTAATGTAAATGTATTATCTATATAAACTGTAACATAAATATATATTATCTATATAAATTTATATATATTACACATAAATATATAGTTAAGTATACCACATATATTTAAATATATTACATATACATATATTTAAATATATTATATGTTTTAACTGTTTCAATATAATTGATTTCCTTGGTAATCCTTTGTATTTTTTACACATTTGCAAACATTATTTTGAGGAGGGGTTCATAGGTTTCACCAGACTGCCAGAGGGGCCCATGATACAAAAAAAGGTTAAGAATTCTTCCATGCCTTAAAGAAGAACCTTAGAACATAAAACCTAGAATGTCAAAGGTGGAAGAAGTTATAAAACACAGAATACAAAATGTTATAATTAGATGGATCCTCAGTGATTGTCCTCTCTAATTCCTCTCTTTTATGCTTGCATCCTTCATTTTATAGATAAGGACCTGAGACGGAAGACAGGGAATTTGACTTGACCAAGGTCACCCAGTAAATGGCAAAGCTGGGATAAGAAGCTAGTTTCCTGAGTAGAGTGCTCTCCTCCACGATAAGCTGCTGCCAACCTGGATTCTAATCCACCACAGAAACAGATCATCTAAGAGAGATCATCTCCTCCTTCTTACTTTAACTCCTGAACTTATATCATAGAAACGTAGGATTTAAAATTGGAAGGTTAAGTGCAAGATCATTTAATCCAAATCCCTCATTTTGCAGAAGAGATCCAGTGAAAGGAAGTGACTTGCCCACACTCGTAGCAGAGGCAATATTTGAACTCAGGTCTTGTGATTACAAATCTGACCAATTCAAACTCATTAGAAGAGGTCAATCTGATTTGGGAAAGAAGGGGGAAAAATTATTGTTGTCATTTTTTCTTAAGAAATATAATTTGATGTAATCCACATCCAGAGAAAGAACTATGGAATCAGAACACAGAATGAAGCAGAACATTTTCTCTTTTGTTACGTTTTGGTTTGGTTTGGTTTTTCTCATGTGTTTTCCCATTCATTATAATTTTTCTTTGCAACATGACTAATGTGAAAATGTGTTTAATAAGAACGTATGTCTATAACCCATATAAGATTGCATGCTGTCATGAGGAGGGAGGAGGAAGGGAGGGGGAGAAAATCTAAGACTTATGGAAGTGATTGTAGAAAACTGAAAACAAATAAATTAATCATTTAAAAAATAAATTTTAAAAATTTCCCATTAAAAAAAGTTTCTGTAAAAAAAAAAAAAGAAATATTATTTGATTAGTTTTAAATACTTATAGCCACCGGGCCACCAGAACATTGACAAGAGCAGGCCCCTTGTGGACTTCCTTCAGTGGGGAGATGGAATGGTGAACAGAGACCCAGAAGCTCAGAAGTGGGAGGGACCTCAGAGGTTATCTAGTTCCCTACTAACTACACAAAGTGAACTGTTGTTATTATTAAGATAGTGTGGTATGATAGAAAGTAAGGTTGACATGGAGTCATGAGACCTGAGTTCACATTTTGACCTTTAACACTCACCATGTGGAATTGACTTAACCTTTCTGAGTTTCAGTCTCCTCCTCCATAAAATGGGCAGAAAAATGCCTGTAGCACCTGGCTTACAGGGTTCTTATGAGGCTCAGCTGACCTCCTAAATGTAATGTGCTTTATGAACCTTGTAGATAAAGTTGTAGATAAAGTCAGCTGTAATTACTAGAAACATTTGCAAACATTTTTTCATAAGCAGCTCATACAATCCTATTTGCCATTTTAGAAAGTCTCTGGTTCACAATTTTGTGATGTTTTCATCTGGTTTAATTGTATTCCTTTAGCCTGTGACTTTTTCCATTTCTCTCTCTCTCTCTCTCTCTCTCTCTCTCTCTCTCTCTCTCTCTCTCTCTCTCTCTCTCTCTTTCTCTCGACACTTTCCCCTTTCTGACTCACTTTCCTCATCTGTAAAATGAGAAGATTGGCCTCTACTGGCCTCTGTGATCTCTAAGGTTCCTTCCAGTTCTAAACCTTATGATCCTACCTAATTTTGCATTCATACTTTGTGTACCCTTGCGCACTTCGCACAACGGTATGTATGTGTATGTGAGAGAGATACAGTGCTTAACAAATGCTAATTGACTGACTGACTAAACTTTAGCTTCCTTATCTGTAAAATGGGACTAGTCATAACAAAAAATAACTCACACTTAGCACTTTAACATTTACAAAGCGCTTCCTTCACCTACTCCACCCCCTTCTACTGCATGAGGTAGATATTGCAAGCATCATTACCGCTCCATTTTTATAAATGGGGAACCTGATGTTTACAGAAGTTAACAGACTGTCTCACAGCCAGTAAGGGCTAGAACTAGGATTTCAAACCAAGTCTTCAGAGTTGGGTTTCTTTTACTACCTACTACTTTACTATTGCCCTCACTGGGATATGAGGAGGAAATAGAGAGTTTTTATCATTTTCAATCATAAGAAAGGCAGGCATGGGATTTCCAGCCTAGCTCAGGGAAACCTGGAGCTACAAAAGCCCCCATCTCTAAAATTTCACTTTCCCACTTCTCTTGCCAGAACTTGGTGAGGAAAGTCCTTTATAAACTTGAAGCACTATGGAAATTAAAGCTGTTTTAATTGTAATTATTTTCCCTTGTGACCTGGTTTTGCCTTCATAAACTTGTAAGGGAGGGACACAAGGTGGGATTTGTAGGGCCTGCACAATCCCAAGATAGCCCAGAGGTGGACATTTGGCCCAGGCCCCCAAGAAGCTTACCTTCTGCTTGGGGGAAAAAGATCACATGACCACAGGAGCAATGTGGTGGAGCGAATGGAATGCTAAACTTTGAGGCAAGACAAGCTGGGTCTGAATTCCTCTTCCACCACTTACTACTGGAGCCATTGGCAGGCACTATTCTCTGAATTTCAGTCTCCTCATCTGTAAAATGGAGGTAGGGGAGGGAGGGAGTCAAGGAGAAAAGGGAATAAGCATTTATACACCTCATGCTACATGCTCAATTTTACAAATATTCTCCCATTTGATCCTTACAGCAACCCTGGAAGGTAGGTGCTATTATCATCATTCCTATTTGACAGATGAGGAAACTGAGGCAAACAGTAGCTAAGTTACTTGCCCAAGGATCACACAAATGTCTAAGGCCAGATTCGAACTCAGATCTATCTCACTCCAGGCTCCATGCTCTATCCACTGTGCTACCTAGGTACTTTCTGGCACTGCCTACCAAGGCGTGGGGCTCCAAGGAGATAACTGTGAGACTCAAATGAGATAACAGTTGTAAAGCACTTTGCAAACCTTAAAATAATGCCATATACATGTCAATCATCAATGGCAACTGTACTGGAGCCAGATCAACCTGACTCTCCAAGAGCTGATTGTTAAATTTTCTGTGTAATCATTTATACCTCAGAAATCCACAAACCAAGATTTGATTTATTGTTTTGTTGATTGTCTAGACTTAAGAATATGCTGGAGAAAATGCCAGTCTTGCAAATTAAACTTAGAAATGTCATACGCACATTGGGGGAGGGGAGGTGATTGTTAAACATTTACCAACCTATACCTGGGCAGCACGATCAATTTATATTGAAAGTGATATTAGTTTAAGCCCTTCTTTTTCAGAAGAATGATTGAGTCCTAGAAAGAAGTGACTTGCCCCAAGTCACATAGGTGAGTAGCCGTATTCATGTCAAGTTAAGTCTTGCTTTAAGAAAACAGGAGCCATGTTCTTTACTACGCCTGCATTCCCTCTCTAGAGCAGTCATTCCCACGCTCTTAGGAGACACTGGTCTGATTTTGCAACATCTGTTCCCCTCTCCAAGGTGCCCTGCAGTCTTTCTTTCTCCCTGTCTCTCTCTGTCCCAAGCCTCAATTTCCTCACTATAAAATGGGATAGTAATACTTGAACTTCCTACCATACAGAGTTGTGAGGAAATATCAGACATTGTAATAATTTAATGTTCCTGGAGAATCCTGTCTAGGACTCTAGGTGGATTCATTCAGGGTCAGAGCTGGAAGTATCCTTACAGTTCATCTAGTCCATTTGCTTCACCTTATGGAGATACTGAGGGTCAGAAAGAGTAACTTACCTGAACTCACACAGAGAGTTAGTGGTAGAACTGAGGTCTCCTGGCCATGAGACCCAGGCTCTTTCCATTATACCACTCTGATGAATTTTCACGGAAGCCCCTCCATTCACCCTGCTCCCATCCAGCTGTCTGGCCAAGTGTCTCCCAAAGGCTTCAGTGACCCTGTGACCCAACTATAAAAATCAAGTCATCAAACTTGGCCCTTGAAGTCTGCATGAAATCTGTGGAGTCAGGCTGTTCACAACTTCCTTTAATTTCCATCCCTACAGAACTGGCTAGGAAGGTCACTGGGTATGTTTGAGAAAGCCAGGGGCATGGGGCTACTTGGCAAAGGGAAGAGAACGAGCAGTCTAACTGGTCCCCTGCAGCTGCAGCTTCTGGTGCCTAAGGACAAGATCCTGGAAAGGTTCTGATGCCCTGACTAGGTGAAATACAGTTTTCTTAGGAAGGACCCCAGATCACACATGCACCTATATGGACCTTTCTCTCCCTAAGCATGGGCTAAGCACACAGTATTCTATTCACAAGTCCAACCATAAGACATCCCCATCTCCCATCTGCACACCTTTACACAGGCTATCCCTCAAACCTGAATTCACTCTCTTCCCCTTCCCCTTTTAAAATCTGTCAGGACTTGGCTCGAGTGCCATATCCTTCATAAGGCTCTTCCTGATCACCCCAATTGTGAGTGTTCCCCCACAAAATACTTTGTATATATTTTGTATTTATTTATCTATGGAAGTGTTTTCCCCCTCAATAGAATGTAAGTGCATTAAAGGAAGGGGATATATATATGTGTGTGTGTATAGATAGATAGATAGATAGATAGATAGATAGATAGATAGATAGCTATAGATATAGATATATACACATATAAATATACATACACACGTATGTGTATATATGTATGCATACACCTATATAAATACACTATACACATACACATGTATGTGTGCATGTATATATATATATATATATATATATATATATATATATACATGCATACACAAATATATGCTATACCACACATATATTTGTCTTTGTATCTCGAGTGCCTGACATAGTACCTGGTACCTGGTGTTTAATAATTGCTTATTGATTAATCAAATGTTGATTTGCTCATTTGACAAACTGACCAAATATTGGACCCAAATGGCTTTTGTCATTCCTACTGAATGATATCACATCATCTACTCCATTATGACTCCCATTATAGGTTTTACTATGCTTCATAGGGCTACAGGAATATCAGAGCCAGAAAGCACCTTAGAAATAATCTCACCAAAACCCTGATTTTACAAGCAAAGAAACTGAGGTCCAGAAAGAGTAACTGATTTGCCCAAAGTTGCCCAACCTAGAAATGAAAGAGCTAAGACTGGAATATAGGTCAGAAGACGGCGCTTAGCTGGGGCTAATAGCTTTTCTTCTTCATCTGGAAGGGTAGAAAGTTCAGGAGAACCTGAAAGAGAGGCCATTGGGAGGTGGAATTGGTCATTGACATAGAGGAATGAGAGCCTCAGGTATGTTTCCTGCAGGCAAGGAAGAAAACCAGTGAAGTAGGAAAGCTTAGCCCATAGCTGTTTCCAGAAAGTATATGCTTTTATGGAAAACAGGGAAGCCTCCAGGTCACCTGCCCAAGGGGGAAGGGGGGTGTGAAATGGACTCAGCAGAGGCCTCACTATAAGCCAGCAGGGAATCAAGACCTGAAAGAGTCACAGAGTAGACAAATGGTAAGATATGAGATGCAATTCATAATCTCATATCTAGATCCAAAACCTCAGAGCTGGAAGGACATTTAACAGAAACAAACCCCTTTGCAACATCCCTAAAAAATGAATCTAGAATCACAGGATTTGAGAGTTGGAAGACATATCAGCTTCTATTTGGCCTGACCCATACACTCAGAAACCATACTGTAATGTTTTCACCAAGTCACTGACCTGACTGCTTGAAAAACTCCAAGGGATTAGTGGTGAAGAGCCTCCTACCTTTTGAGAAAGTCCATTCCACTTTGGCACAGTTGTAGTTATTAAGAAGTTTTTCTGGACATCAAGCCTAAAGTTGCCTGTTTGGAATTTTCACTCATCATGCCTGGTTCTGCCCCTTGGGGCAAAACAGAACAAGTCTAATCCTTCTCTCACATGACAGCTTCAAATACTTGAAGACAGCTATCTTGTCTTTCCCCTTCCCGCGTTCATATTTTCTCCAGACCAACCAGTTTCTTCAATCAAATCTCACATGTCACGGATCCAAGATCCTTCACCATGTTGGTTGTCCTTCTTTGGACGCTTTCCAATTTATCAATATCCTTCTTAAACTGTGGTGCCCAGGACTGAACGCAAGATTCCGAGTGAGTCCTGATAAGTGCATAGTATGGGGGACTATCACCTCTCCATCCCTGGTAGCTATATCCCTCTGAATGTAGTCCAAGATCACATTAGCTGCCATTTTTTTTGGCTGCCACATCACAATGTTGATTTGCAATCCACTAAAACCCAGTTTTGTTTTGTTTGTTGGAAAAACTACTATTTATCCATATCTCCTCCATCTTACGTTTGTGAAGTTGACTTTTTATATCAGAGTGCAAGGCTTTACATTTATCTCTATTGAATTTCATCTTATTAAATTTAGTCCAGCGTTGTAGCCTATAAAAGTCCCTTTAGATCCAGACTCTGTCATCTAGCATGTGACCTGTACCTCCCGCTCTGTGTCATCTTCAGATTTGATGAGCATACTATCTATGCCTTTATCCAAGTCATCGGTTAAAATGTTAACTAGTACAAGGCAAATCATAGATCCCTGGGGCAGTCCTCTGGAAGTCTCCTGCCATATTGACACTGAACTATCAATAACTACTCTAAATCTGGCCATCCAACTAATTTGGAATCCATCTGATCATAGTAACCATACAATTCATATCTCTCCACCTTTCCATAAGAATATTATGAAAAACTTGATTAAAGTTTTGCTAAAATCTCAGTAAATTTTATCTATAGAATACCCCTCATCTACTAGTTTAGTCATCCTGTTAAAAAAAGGAAATGAGGTTAGTGTGGGATGACCCGGTCTTGATGAAGCCATGCTGGCTCTTTGTAATTTCCCCTTCCCTTTCTAGATGTTCACCCAAAATCTTTTAGTCACATATTCTAGAATTTTCCAACAAATTAGAGTCAAGCTCCCTGGCCTATGCTGTTTTTCCTTTAATGAAAATGGGGACATCAACCCTTCTCCAGTCTTGTGGTACCTCTCATACTGACCCATGCACGATCTTTCAATTGTCACTGATGCTAGCTCAGCAGTTGCACCTTGTGGGCCAGTGACTTGTAATCAAGTAGCCAGACAAATATGAACTACGACAACTGCTAGTTACCCTTACAGATCAGAGTGGAAACAGAAATCCTCATGCAAGAATAAAGACAGTGCCTCGAGGAAGCTGCCTGTTGTAGTGGCAAGGGCATCAGTCACAAAGTCAGAGGTTCTGAGTTCAAAACTACATTTTGCTGGTTACTTGCCATCTGATCTGTAAGGCACAATAAATCTGAGTCTTAGTTTCTTTATGCAAAGAGAGAACTACTAGATTACCCTTAGAGTTTTTTCCCAGCTCTAAACCTTTTGAGACCCATTCATGCTACAGTATCAATGAGTGATAATACCAAGAAAATAACGCACAATAACAAAAACACTGTGAAACAACCGCTTTTGAAAGATTTAAAAGAACTCTGATCAAAACGGACCAGCCGTGATTTCACAAGACTAATAATGAAGTAAACATGTTACCTGTCTCCTGACAGAGGGTGATGGTCTCAGGGCACAGACACAGACATGCTCAATGTGAGAATTTGTTTTGTTTGACTGTGAATAGTGGTTACAAGTGTATTGTTTTTCGTTTTTTTTTTCAGTGGGGGAGGGTGGTGGTGGAGGAGAAAAGTTGATTTTTTGTTAACCGAAAAATAAATAAATAAATGACTGAACAAATAAGTTAGAAATTATTTTCTGAGAGCAGGTTTGAGGGTAAGGAATGTAGACAAACTAAAAAGGCAGGGGCCTTAGGGGACAAGAAGCAGAAAGGGAGGTGGTCTGGAAGCCCCCCAAACCAGTTGAAATCCTCCACGACTTTGTCGAGGGCCAACTCTGCTTGGAATTGAGTTCTACAGGGAGTTAGTTGCCCTTACAGAAACCTTGGCCTTCTTCCAGGACCTCATCTATCTTCTCTCATGGTCACTCCAATAAATAGAAATATTTTTCTCCCAACATAGGGGGTAGGCATGTGTTGCAAACCCTTGCAAAGGAAAATATAGCTCTAACTGGCTCCCTTGAGAAAAATTTGGAAGTCTTCAGTTTACTGGCTCTATCAGACAATTCATTTTCATCCCTTTTAATCCACAATGCCTTGCTTCGAAGGAGTTCAGGAACATTCACACTTCATGGTCCCATTTACCTCCCCAATTTGGGTCATTAGAAAATTGACAGAGGCTGAAAAGGGAATCTGTTTCCTTATTTGCACAACCAAGAGAAGAGCTATTCATGTGTGCAAAGTCTTATAGCAAAAACAAAACACATTCTCTGCAACAATCATGTATGGTTGGTAGAACAAGTGTTATTCTCCCCATTTTAGAGATAAGGAGACTGAGACTCAGATAGCTAATGTGACTTCCCTAAAGTAATAGAGCAGGTAAGGCACAGAGCTAGGGCTTAAACTCAGATCTCTCCATGTCCTGCCCACACTTTTTCCACTATATCACAAAACATAGGATTAGTTCAACATAATCAAAATGATCCATTTTACACTTAACTGCTCTCTCCATCTCGTTTATTCATAAATTGTCCTCCCATACATAAGTTTGATAAGTAATATGTTCATGTTCTTCTAATTTTCTTGTGTCTAATGGCAGCCATCTCTGGGAGGGGGATGGAAGAAAAAGAGAGAAAAAAACAAATTTATATGATAACTTTATTACATATTTAAAAGGAATATTAAGTTGTACATAACAGATTGGCAGTTTCATGTGAAATTATTTTTATTATACTCTGCTATGGAAATGCTTGTTTTATTCCATAAATTAAAATGAAACAAATGATTAAAAATAAAGGTAGGATTAGAACCTAGTTCTCAGGATTTTGTTTCAGTTTACCTGATGATACTGAAGACATGAAGTAAACTGAAGGAGCCTACTTTAGTAAGATGTGGTGAACTGAGTGAACTCTTGGATAGAAAACATTTTAATGTCATAGTCAAGAAAAGAATGAGGTCAACACCAACCTCTCCCCTCCCTTTGCAATTCTAGTGCATAAACCACATGTCTGCCAAGTGATTCCATCTTGTCTTCGATTGCTCCCCAATTTTCCTGAGTGTGTGTGTGTGAATCTTATCTTCCTAGGCACAGTGTGTGTACTTTGAGGGTTGGGTCTGAGTCTTCTCATTGCGCTCAACTTCTGCAGCACTTGTCACAGGCCTAGGCACAAAAGAAAGGCTCAGTGGAATCACAGAAATGCAGAGCTACAGATTTCACATTCAGTGCTCAATGTTTTCATCTCACAAATGAGGGAGTTGAGCTAGATCTCAAAGACCCCTTTAACCTCTAATATTCTGGATTCTATGTCCTAAGAGCCCTCCCAGTTCTGATATTCTATGTTCCAAGATCCTTTCAGGCTATGTTATTATATTTCCTAAGAGTCTTTTTAGATCTGACCTTAAAATACAGAATACCAGAGCTGGAAAAAGTCTTAGAACATGCACTATTAAAGCTGAAAGCAGACCTTTAAATATCAAAAAAAAAAAGTTTTCTCTTCAAAAGTCCTACCCAGCTAACAGAAAATCCCCTTTTTGGCCTCAATCAATTTTTTTTAAAATAATAAAACATAGAATGTCAGAACTGGAAGGGACCTTAGAACATAGAATATCATAGCTAATGGCTCTTGGGGACAGGAAGGGGGAGTGATAACTATGGTGATGTAAGAACAGAAAATATTAATAAAAGTTTTTAAAAGAGAAAACAAAAGAGAAAGGTTTAGGATACTTGTTAAGCAATGACTTTGTCTTGAGACATACTTGGAAGAATATCTCTTACAACTTAATAAAATTAATACATTCAGGAAGGGGGTGAAAGAATGGTATCGCTAGAAAGGACTTTAGTGGGTCAATATATATTTACTAAACACCTACTGTGTGCCATATGCTAAATATTGGGGAGATAAAGGCAAAGACAGTCCCTAATCTCATGGAGCTCACTGTGTAATAGAGAGACAAAAATCAAACAATTATGTGCAAATAAGCTGTGAACAGGATAAATTGGAAACATTCAAGTGAAGGAAGGCAGTAGCATCAAGAGGGATCAGGAAAGTTTCCTGTACAAGGTGGGATTTCACACTTGAAAGAAGCCAAGGAAGAAAGATTAAAAGAGGGAGTATCATAGGCATGGGGGAAGCCAGTGAAAATGCCCAGAGTCTGGGAACGACAAGGGTCACTGGGTCAAAGAGTATGTGGGCAAAAGGTGGAGAGTGAAGGCTAAAAAGACTGAAAAAGTGGGGGGTGGGGCAAGTTATGAAAGGCTTTGAATTCGAAACAGAGAATTTTCTGTTTAATCTTGGAGGTGACTGGGAGCCACTGTACTTAGAATATTCAGAATTATAAAAGAACTTGGAGTTCATCTAGTCTAATCTCTTCATTTTATAGAAAGAAAACAACGTGCACAAGTTCTTATATCAAATTCCTGGCAAAATTGGAACTAGGACTCAGTTTCCCTGACTCCCAGTTCAGGGCTCTTCCCTCTACTCAGAGCTGACTCCGATATCTGCTGTTAGACTCATTACAAGAGCTCCTTTAGACAGTTGCTAACTGTACTCAGAATGAGATAAAGACCATTTTAATGATCTGCTTTTTAAAGTAACAATGAATTAGTCAGATGTGGTGGTACGCTCTTGTGAAGCCTGACTCAAGGGAGGCTTCTACCAACAGAGCTCAGGAGCTTTGCAGTAAGTCAAAGTCCATCGGGGGCTACTCTAAGTTCAGCACCAATATGGCGGCTGCCTAACTCAGGCCCAGGTTGGAAAAAGAGCAGGTCAAGCCTACCATGTCTATTAGCAGGGGATTGAGCCTGTGGGTGGGAACTGTACCTTGGAAGAGAGAGAGAGAGAGGGAGAGAAAGAGACAGAGAGACAGAGAGAGAGAGAGAGAGGGAGGGAGAGAGGGAGGGAGGAAGGAAGAGAGAGAGAGGAGGGAGGAAGGGAAAGGAAAAAGAAGGAAAGGATATGGGAAAAAAGGAAAAGAGGACAGGAAAGGAAAGGGAATGGAAGGGAAGGGAAAAGAAATTATGAAATACATCTGGAAATGGGAAATTTGTGAAGGAGCTTGTAACTGGGGTACCTAGCTTTACATAATAAATGTGTTCCTAAAAAGCTACATGTAAGTCAATTCCTATTTTAAGAACCCTAGAAGAGTTTGCTATTTATAAGAATCCTACAGTGAATCCTCTTATATTCAGCAAATAATCACCCCTCAGTTTATCATCTTTGTAAATCTGGATTTTTACATGTGTACATATGTGCTTAAAATAGGACCACCTCCATTCTCTACTTAGAAATTGGCTCATAGAATGTTAGAGCTGAGAGAGAACGTAGAACATAGAACAACAAATGTCAGAGCTAGAAAGGGAAGAGTTGTCACTTACAGGAGGGATTAGACTTTTTCCCCCCACTGTTTCAGAGGGCAGAGCTAGGAGCAATGTGTGGGAGTTGTTGAGGCAGATTTAGGCCCTGATGGAAGGAAAAATTTCCTAACATTTAGAGCTGTCCAAAAGCAGAACTGGCTGCCTCAAGGGGCACATAAGCAAAGCTGAATGACCACTTTCTAGGGAGGATGTAGAAAGAATTCTTGGTCAAGCAGAAGCTGGGCTAGATGTTTTCATCTAGCTCTGGGACTATGATTCTATAGAACAACAGAATATTCCAAGGAACTTTAGAATATAAAATAACATAGCTTGAAAGGATCCTAGAACATAGAATGTCAGAAGTGCACAGGCCCTTAGGACATAGAATGTAGAATGTCAGAGTGAAAAGGAATTTCCGAGATCTAACTCAACTATTTAGTTTAATAGATAAAAGTACTGAGGATACAGTGTTACAACATACTGGGAGTTGTCATGGTTCAAAACTGACCTTTGAGGAAGTCAGCGGAACAACTGTACTGGAGGATTGGTCTTGAACTTGTAAAATGGCTTTCACTCTCTCAGGAGGTAGCATGTGTGATGATCAGAATCCCAAGGGAATTAGCCCAAATATCCTAGTGAGGCATAGAGATGATACAGTGGATAGAACAATGGGCCTGGAGTCAGAAAGATGTGAGTTCAAATCCAACTCAAACACTTAATTGCTATCTGACCCTAGACAAGTCACTTAACCTCTATTTGCCTCAGTTTCCTCGTCTGTAAAAGGGGGATTAATAATTGTATCTAACTCCTGGGGTTTATAAGGATGAAATGAGATAATAATGATAAAGCATTTAGCACAGTTCCTGACATAAAATAAGGGCTATATAAATGTCAGTAGTAGTAGTAATAGTGCCTGAGTAGTATAGAAAGCCAGTCTGTGTTTACTAGTATAGCAGGGAACTCTAGTTTCAGCTTGAATAAGATGTATTTTGCCAGTGGTCTCGGAGTATGGGTTTCTGGAATCTTTTACGGTCAGATATTTGGACTATAGCATCTTAAGATCTATCTCTATGAACATTTACTATTGCTTAATGAGCTTACATCTGACTCTATGCAAATAAATAATGGTATGTCTAAAAGACAATCAAACTGTGTGGACCCTAAAATCTGGGACAGAAGATATTCTAAAAGGCATCATAAATTAGTAGAGAGAATAACGGAAAGGAAATCATGAGACCTGGGTTCTAGTGTGAGCTTTAGTAGACAGCTATACAACTTAAGAAATTATTTTCCTGAACTATCAAATAAGGAAGCTGAATTAGATGATTCCTGAGGTTCTTTCTAGATATAATACAGTATGTGAAACAGTAAGAAAAAAAAAGCTTGGGACTAGGAGTCAGGGGATGGAAGTTCAAGTCTCAATTATTCTACTAACAGTAGCTTTGGGCAACTGTTCCTCAGTTTCCTAATTTACAAAATGAGAGAGTTGTGCATATTCTCTAATGTTCCTTCCAACTTTCACACTATCTATGAACCTAGGAATTTATTTCACTACCTTACTTTCTTCATCTGTAAAATGGGGACAATAAGACTTTCAATTACACTTTTAAACAACTACAATATGAATTAAACTTGAAACTCACAATGTTATTACAAGAAAAAAAAACTTTGTAAACCAAAGACCACCATATTAATAACTATAATTATTTGAAGTGATTTTTAAAGATCATTCTAAAGACCTGTGATTTTCTAGTTTCTGTTCTAGTAAACACTTATTAATTGACAGCCTTCTCTGCTACTCTGCAAATGCTGAGCCTAGGAAGAATTAACGGATTGGAGATACAGGCCACAGTGTCCAAGTTTGGAGCCTGGAGTTATTCAGGGGGCAGGAAGGAAGGGAAAACATTTTAATACATTGTGGCAAGTTTTAGTGGGAGTACTGGGAAATTTTGCTGTTAGCATGCAGTGAGGCAACAGGGGCCTCGGGAGGCATGAGCAGAGAATTACTGGAAGCTCTCCAGATCCACTGCTGGCTGGTGGCTCAGGAGGTCCAAGGTGAAGAATGCTTAACATTATGGGGTGTCGGAAGGGACCATATTGATAATCCATACATAAAGATCTCTTGTGGGCTGCATATCAACTTAGTTTAAAATGTAATACTATCTGTTTTATTGTTTTTATTTATTTTGTTAAATATTTCCCAATTACATCTTATTCTACTTCTCAACATAATTGGAGTGCCATACGTCCCATAAGGCCCTACCTTTTAACACCTTTGATCTAGACCCACCCCTCTCATTTTACAGATGAGGAAACTGAGTCCAAGAGAAGGGGAAGAGACTTGCCTAAAGTCACATGGCTAATAAGTAGCCAAGTCAGGATCTAAATTAGAATATTAGAACTTCAAGTCCAATGCCACCATCATTAGAGGGGGAGCCCTGATCAACCATGAGTGTATCTTCGTTTTGAATGAAAGGTACTACAGCTCCAGGAAGAATGAGGGCAGAGCATGCTTCTGTCTTCAAACATTGCTGGCTCCTTTGAGTCAGGCCAGATCCTTCTTTGGGTTTCTAAGCAGCTACCAATATAAGTGCCACAAACTTGCTATCTGCCTGTGTAGCCAAGGCACTATGAGTTACCTGGAGCATAAAATGTCATATCTGGAAGAGTCCCTCTTAGAGTTCATCTAGTTCAGGGGTGCTTAACCTGGGGTCTGTGAACCTCTTTAGCTTTCTATACATATATATACATGCATATATGTACATATATATATATATATATACTGTATTTCAAGATAATTGGCTGCCCTATGCATGTAATTTTATACACTAAAAATTATTCAGAAAAGGGAACCATAGAATTCACCAGACTACCCAGAGGATCTGTTACCAAAAAAAAAAATCTTAAGAATCCCTGATCTAGTCCAAACCTCCATCTTACAAATGAGGAAACTGAGGCCCCAAAGTGACTTGCTCAGTATCACCCAGTAAGTAGCAGAGCTAAGATCTGAGTCCAGTTCCAAACTGAATCCAAGTCCAACTCCAAATTTTTATCAGGATAAGGCTACATCAGTTTTCTCCTTTATAAAATGAGACTGCTGGGCTAGGTGACCTCAACTAGAGTCTTTTCAACTCTAATATGTTATATCTTATGTTCCAGGGCCCCTTCCAATTCTCCAACATTCAATGAGCCTATGATAACAGGTGTCACCCACACCCATAGATTATGTGGTAAACTCTTTTGCTTCCCTCCCCTTTGGATCTACCAGTGCCTAGAGGAGCCGAGCCCAAATTTGGATTTAGACATGGGGAGACAAAATACAAAGAGGCTTTCAAAAGTCTCCTTTTCCTTCTGGATGGTTCAACTCTGTACTGGGGCCTTGAAAAGGAAGGAGTAGGAAAAAGGGAGAGGAGATGAGGTAATTGGGATGGGGAAGGTACACCATGGGCTATTCTAGCAAACGACTATTTCTTCCTCCCACCTACCCTACTTTGCAATTGACCTAGGCTTCCTGGTCCCACAAGCGTACTCTTTTTTACACCAATGCCACAAACAATCAACTTCACTACTTTCCCAGACCCCCCCTCCCGTCCTCCAACACACAGGCAACTTAAAGTAGCATTAAACTAGGAACCAACAGTCCTGGATTCTAGCGGCTCAGCCACTGGCAGCGTGACCTTGGAAATCACTTTTCTCTGGGCCTTAGTTGGATAATGAAGGAGGCAGACCCTCTACCCCCAAAATGACATTGTACTAGATGGATGATCGATGAGGTTCCTGCCAGCTCTGATACATGTGATTCTCTGAAATTCTTTTGAAAAGTTTTTTCCCCACTTTCGGGCACAGTTCAGCTCAGTAGGTCAGAACAATAAACCTTCAGCCCAGGGCCCTGCTTCCCATTCCCCTCCCCCTCCCCCCTAGGCTCTGGCCCTTCTGGTCGAGTTTAGCGTCAGCCCTGTGATTCAGCACAGAAAACCAAGCTGCCACTTTTCCCTCTTCCCCGTCTCTTTTTTAGTCGGCGGGGGATTGGAATCTCGGTCAATTCCCCTTTACCCACACGCTCCTCACTTATCCCGGGTTCTGTGGCTGGAGGGGCAAAGACCGACCTGTCTTGTGATTGGGCTACAGATTAGATAGCCCCGCCCTTTTCCACCCTCCCCACCACCCCACCATCCCATCTCCCATTTTCTTTCTGTCTCTCTGTCTCTCTCCCTCTTCCTCTCTCCTACACCTCCCTCCCCAACAAATTCCCCCCAGAGTGGGGAAGCTCTGAGGACGAAGGGACCCCCTGCAGAGGGAACTTCTCTCCCAATTCCCAATTCCACACAGCCCCGTGGGTCACCCGGGCTCCTACCATAATTCTGCTGAGTCATTCAAAGCCCAGCCTCTAGCAAGCTTCTCTGTCCTTGAAAACAGCTGCCTCCAACCACTTCCTTGAGACCTATCTCAAAGTCCCCCAAACCCAAAGGCCTTAAAGGGAGGAGGAGGGATAAGATGGGGAGACTTTCAAGGAAAAAAAATTCCAAAAAGCAAATCACTGCCCCCCCAAGGATCTTTTACTAGACGCAAAAGTTTATTAAAATTGTTCATTATTAATGCTTCAAACGCAGAGATCCCAAAATATACAGATGCCTTTCCTTATAGAAATAGATTATTCTTTATAATAAAAAAACGTAGGAACATCTTTAACAGATTACTCAATCCATGACTGACAGTTACACGTGGTTACATCAGTTGTGTACACAGTCGTTCCCAGCCATGTTTAAAGATTGCATCACTCACTTTCTGTTTGCCTGCCCGCCGCCCTCCCTTCTCCGCTCGACTATATCTGTGTATATATACATGTTGTATATATACATATATGTATATATAAACATGTGTATATACACATATACATAATTTCTGGTTTTTTAAATAACACTATGTCATAAATTCGCAGAGATCCCCGATCTGAACATTTGGTTGGTGGGAAAAATATATATATATATAAAATAATAAAATTACCAACAAGAAAGCCAATTCGTCAACCAGACAAGGCGCAGAAGTTTTGCAAATGTCGCCGGGGGTTAACGGGAAAAGGAATATTTGAAGGCTCTCACAAGGGGGTTGTTTGGGTGACGGAGAGTCAAGTGGGGGAAGGCGGGGAGGACTGGGGTACAGCGGAGGTCGATGGTGCCACCCCCGCAGGGCCCTCACTCAAACAAGAATCTAAAACAACCCCCGGCAGCCCGTCTCGAGAACAACCTACCATTCTCCTCCTCTCCCCACACAAACACCCACCAAATCTTCGAGTCTCTGCCCTTTCTCTCCTTTCTGCTAGGTCTGCCCCACCCGGGAGCAGAAGCAAACAGCCCCGAGGCTAGCAGTCTCCAGATGTGGCGGTCAGTGGTTGCCAGATACGATCACCCCAAGTTTCCCCCGGCCAGGTGTCCTAGAGGGGCGCGGGCCATATGAGCGAGAGGCCTCCCTGCGCTGGCGGCGGCTGGGGCCACCAGAGGGCCGGCCGCTGGGCTAACAGTGTCCGGAGGAGGCCAGCAAGGGCTCGGGCAGCTGTTTGAACAAGTTCCTAAGTGTGCTCAGCTCTCGGGACAACTGCTCCACCTTCTTTTGCAGTCGCTCGTTCTCCGCAGTCAGCTCCAGCACTTTGTGCTGCGTTTCCAAGTTGCGCATCTTGGCTTTGTCGCGACTCTTACGCACCGCGATGTTGTTGCGCTCCCGGCGGATCTTGTACTCGTCGCTGTGCTTGTCCACGCTCTTCTTGGCCTTGCTCTTGGCCGGCAGCGGGGTCGGGCCGCCCGGGTAGCAGCCTCCGGCCTTGCTCTCTGTCGGGTTCGGGGTACCGGGGGGACTAGAGGAAGACGACGTGGACAGGTTGCCGCTACTGCCGCTCGGTACTGACTGGTAGCCCAGGTAGGAGCGCATGGCATAGGGCGAGCCGGCGGACATGCCCCCGCCCGGCCCGGTCGCCGAGTCCTCTTTTCTTTTGCAAGGCACCGAGTCCGCCACCGGTTCGAAGCCGGGTTCGGCCTTGAGCTCTCCTGCCCCCGGCGGTGGCAGTGGCGGCGGCGGCTGAAGGGGCGTGAAGCAGCCGGGAGGGTGCAAGCCGCCTTTGCTCGCGCCCTGCTGAGCTAGGCGGCCCAGGCTCAGGTAGCTGTAGTCTGGGCCCGGCGGCTTCTTGCAGACGGAGCCGCTGCCTTTGGCGTAGTCGTCCGCGAAGAGGTCAGAAAGGAAATCGTGGTGGTGGGGGGGATGAGGAGGGTGCGCGTGGGGGTGGCCGGAGGAGGCGGGAGCGGAGGAGGCGGAGGCGGCGGAGGAGGCGGGAGGAGCCGGCTCGAAGTTCCCCCCCGCTGCTGGGGGAGGCGGCGGCGGCGGCTGCTGAGGCTGCTGGGCGCCCAGCGGATCCAGGTAGGGGCTGAAGTCTATGGCTCTTTCGTGGTCGCCGATGCTGAGCTCGCTCATAGAACGGCCCCCGGGCCGGGGCGGGTGCAGCTTGAGAGGAGCTAAACAGTCCGCCTCGTAGTAGAAGTTCGCCACTTCCATGGATTTAAAGGCCGGAGGCTGCAAAGGGAGGCATGTTGGGTCCCAGGACACCAGGCGTTGCATGAAAGCAAAGGGGGAGAGAGGAAGGGGAAGGGGGAGGGAGAAAGGGGGGGAGGGAGAAGGGAGCAGGCTGGGGCAGGGGGCTTGGCTTGATGATTTTCGCGGCCCCCCTCTGCCCCGGCCACTGCAGTCCTCCGGAACAGAGACGGAGGCTGCTTTCTGCTTAAGCCGAGCCAGGCGTTCTGGGATCCCCAGGGGCTCCGCTGTCACTGCCGCCGGGGTCCGGAACACCGTGCCGGGGTGGGCTTCTGCGGCGCTCAGCACTGCTTCTGCGGCTGCTGTAGCTGCTTTGGCCGCTGCTATCGTGGCTGTGGCTGCGGCTGCTCCGGACCATCTGGTCCCTCCGGGTCCCGTGCGCGGCTGTGACTTGCTAAAGTTTCTCGCTCGCCGGTTATTTATAAAGGCGGCCCTTAGCAACGGCCCATAGCTGCGTCACGGCTGGCAGCCTGCCCAAAGCCGCGCATGCCGGGCCGCCGCTTCCCCTGCTCCCCCTGCAGCCGCCACCGCCACCAAAAGCTCCCCGCAATCCTAGCGCCACGAACTGGCCCCGCAACCCAAGAAGGGAACAAAGCTAGAGGTGCGCGTTTTGGGGGTCCTGCGGACTACCCGTGAGGCGATCGCGTGCGCCCCAGCTCCTATCCCAAGGGAGAGGCTGGGGGAGGTGCGGCCCCGCCCCCTTCGAAAACACACACACACACACACACACACACACACACACATATACATACAAATACACGCCACCATTCCTCAGTCTCCTAGATCTAAGCCCTACGTAGATCTTACCTCCACCCCCAGGTTTCCCTCCCGAAAGGGGCCGAGGATTTCCGAGCCTCCCACTCCTCCGAGGGTCTTTGCTTGCGACCCTGCCTCCCTTTCCCTCTCCACTGGTTTGCGCTCCCGGCCCCTCCCTGCCTCACCCCGCCCCCCCCTCCGCCCCCCAACCTCCTGCCTTCTGGAGAGTGGGCTAGCAGCGGCTCTGGGGCAGAAATCTTGGCCAGGGAAACCAGTTTCCCACCGCCACGATCTGCCCCTTCCTCCGGAGCTTCTCCATCCCACCCGAGGCAGCTCTGGCTCTGTGCGGTGCTTTGTCCACACACCTGTAGCCCGGGGCCCTTGCCCTTGTTCCCCTCCCTCGAAGCTGTCAATTCTCTCTCTCTCTCTCTCTCTCTCTCTCTCTCTCTCTCTCTCTCTCTCTCTCTCTCTCTCTCTCTCTCTCTCTCTTTCTCTCTCTCTCTCTCTCTCCCTCTACCTGCACCACCTCGCTTGTGGCTGGAGCCCCCAAGACTCTTTCCAATTCACTGAGGAGCTGAAAACTTGATTCTTGGGATGTTCTTGGGAGTAGATTGTAGACCTCGGTAAGTTTGACCTTATGTGCAAGTCTGGTCCAGCGCACCTACCTGGAGTGTAAGGGTGCTCTATATATACTGGCTGTCTCCAAAAGTGGTGGTCTGCCACCAGGAGCAAGCCTCAGTGTTAGCCTTTGGACTTGGGTCTCCTATGCAAGGCAAATAATCTGAGAATGAATGAAGATCTAGAGTCTAGTTCTGACCACCACTTAACCAGCAAGTCAGAAGATTTTAAGATTAAGAGCTGGAAAGGACATTATAGGTCACTTCGATCAGCTTCCTCATTTTACAGAGAAGAAAACTGAGACTTATGGGACTTGAACTCAGATATTCTGGCTCTAAACCCAATGATCTTTCCATTCTACCACAGTAACTTCCAGGTCCTCAGTTTCTTCTATTGTAAAATGAGAGATTTGTACTAGCTGCCCTCAAGTCCCTTCCATGTTTAAAGTAATATCATTCCAACCCATACTCCCCTTACAACTAGGCTGGCCAACCTACCTGGGGGAAAATGAACACAGAAAAGAAAGACTTGTTTCTGAGGAAGGTTAATTTAGAAGGTCTCAACACTTCACAGGGGAAAAAAGAGATCAGAAGCTAGCAAAGAATAGGAAAGAAGCCGTGATTCCCCTAAAGTGGAGGAAGACACCTTGATTCTATTTATCTGCCACTGAATGCCTTCCCTCTTAAATCTGGGGAGTTCAAGAAATTATTTGACTCATGCTGTCCCTGTTTCTTCCAAGCCCTCTTGAAAGTAGAAATGGTACCCATTATCCCCTGGCCCTGTGCCCCACAGAACTCCTAGGTAACAAGAAAGAATAGAGCAGCTTTCCTCTTCTTATTCCTCTTCTAACCTGGGACAGGAATGAAATTCCCACTGCCTAGAACCTATCCTGGTTCAATGACTTGGGCCTCAGAAAAGAGTAGACAGTCACAGAGGAGATATTCACTCATCACTGGTTTCATTTCTTTCATCTTGGACTATTCCTCTAAAGAAAGAAGGCCTTTTCTGGAAGCCCCTGCTAAATAACTTGCCATTCAGAGTATGTGACAGGCCTGCTTGGGGGAGGCTGGTGTCCTTTACTACCTAAGAATATGAAGGTAGCATTTTGTGGGGGAAGGTGAAGAGGAACAGTACATATTGGACTAGAAGTCAGGAGATACAGATTCTGGTCAACTGTGCCACTAGTACTCACTATATGACCCTGAGTAAGTTATTTCTCTCTGAACCTCATTTTTTTTTTATCTACAGGATAGGGTTGGGGGATACTTCTAAGTTTTCTCCCAGCTCTAACACCATAGGTTCTAAAGTTCCTTGTACCTTTTATGTTCTAAGAGCCCTTCTAGATGACATTCTATGGTTCTGCAGCTGGTTTCCTGCCTAGTTCATTTTCCTTGCTGGAATTGTCCGTGAGACAACCAGTGAATTCTGGTTAGCTGGCAAAGCTAGAACTTCCTGATAGCCCTGGCATTGTTCATGTTTTGGACAGCTCCCTCCATCAGTCCAGGATCTAGTTGTCCAATGTGTCTTCTGCCCTCCTCCTAAAACCCTCCCACAAACTCTGCTCCCTCCCCCCACACACACACATCCCAGACATTCACATGCATACATTCATACAGGCTTATTTGTTGGTGACCCCTGACCCAACACTCCCAGGCTTTCACCCCTGCAAGATGTTGCTCAAGCCCTATTTTATCTGCTCCTTCAGTAATCTTTGCCCTGTAAGTGCTGGTGGAAAAATGACATCTCAGGAGCCTGAGGACAGATCAACTGGATGAGCCTGAAAATTTTTCAGGGCCTCTCCACAGCCTTTAGAGAGGTTGGGAGGCCAGAGGGCAGAACCATCCCTGGAGTTCCACAAATAGAACAATAGCACCTGACCAAAGCTAGAGGTTGAAGCTTTAAAAAAAAATACACAACAGAACTTGAAACTGTTACACAAAAAAGATGTCATATAATGGAGAGAGCATCAGAAAGCCTGGATTTGAGTTCTTGCTCTGCCACTCATTAGCTGTATGACATCAGCCAAATCACTGGTGTGATCATCTGTAGTGTGGGAAAACAATGAGAAGCAAGACCGTTTTAAAAGTAAACATGTAGAATTATAACATACTTTCATTTTTAAAAAGCAAGTGGTATGAAATAGTGGTTCATGGTTTCATATAGACTCTTTTTTGTGTTCTGTATATATAGAAATGTTCTTCTTTGGTGTTTAAATTCAGAATAAACAATTTTAACATGAAATGGAATAAATATCTGTTTTGTTTTATTTAATTATGAAGATCAAATTAAATAATCTCTGCAAAGCACTCTGTAAATAATAAAATCTAATGCCAGCGTTATTGCTATTTTGTCCAGGGACGGGTCACCAGTCAACATGATTTTCAGAATGTGCATTACCCCTTTGTGAGATAATACAATCATAATGGATCTTAGACTATAGATTGTCAGAAATGGAAAAGGACATCAAGACACACTATCAGAACCTAGAATGTCAGGAATGAAAGATAAAAAGTCCAATCCCTTCATTCTATTCTTTTAATTTTCAGTTTATTCTAAACTTCGTAACTATTAACAAAAATATTCAAATAAAATACAAAATGATTGTAGACAGAATAATTCAATTCAACATTTATTAAATGCCTACTAGATGGCAGATAACTGTGCAAGGCACTGAGAATGAAAAGACAAAAATGAAGCAGTCTGTACCCTAGAGAAGCTAACATTTTTCTGATACCTGCTGAACTCATATAGTTTTGAGGGTCAAATGAGATACTGTATATGAAAATCTTTTGTAAATTACAAAGTCCAAGTTGCTTATATTGGTCTTTAAAATATGCACATTAATTTAACAAAATAAAACAATATTCCTTTTACTTCCATGTTTCTTTTTTATCTTTTTTTTTATTCTGTACATTTTTTATTTGGTTGTCATAATTTTTTTATGTAGTGGTCATATATTTATGTATTTCTTATGATTCATTATATATTCTTATGGTTCTGTTCCCTTAAATTTACATCATTTTATTTCTTCCCATATTTCTTCACATTCCTAATAATTATCATTTTTATGGTGCAATTACATCTCATTTCATTACATTTATATCCTTCAATCTGTTCATACATCTCCCAGTTATTGGACATATACTGATTCCCTGATCTTAAAGAGAAGGAAAATATACCCCAGAAAAAAGAAATGACTTGCCCATGGTCACACATGGTCCTGGAACTGAAGTCCACGTGCCCTGACTCCAAGTTGAAGGCTCTTACTATCTCACACTTTCCCTTCTCTCTCCCTTCAAGGTTGCCCTTGATAACAACATTGATTTGGAAACTACTATGCCCTGGGAATCAAAGGCTTGAGCTGCACTAAGATTCTGATGAATCAGGCAGCTTGTAACAAACATATTCAGGAAATTTTCCCAGGTCCACTCTCCAAAGGAGGGTCTTTGCGAAGGCCACCCAGATGACTCAGCTCCTAAAGGGGACTCAGGATCAGTGACCACTGACTCTCTTCCCTTTCAAGGAAGACTGGAAAGAGGCAGGTCAAGTTGTGAGACAGCACCTTATAGTGGAAGGAGCACTGGACTGAGAGAAAGGATGCCTGAGTTCAAATCTCTACCACCAATTCAGCTGCGTGACCCTGGGCAAGTGACTTAGCAAGTTTCCTCAGCAGTAGAATGGGTATAATGATGTTACTACCTTTCAGAATTGTGAGAATTAAATTTGTAAACAGTGCCTGGCACTTAATAAATGTTTATCCCCTACTCCTTGCTTTCCCTTTCCTAAGCTTCAAGTTTCTCATTATTAACATGATAAGATGCAACTAAATGGTCCCTAGGATCTTTATGACTCTGATATTCTATATTCTGAGATGCCTCAGGGTGCTTCTGTTCTGCAGGTGTGTTTATCAAAAAGAGGCAATGACCTCTCTCAGGTTGTCTCCATAGACACAGCAGCTACAACATTCTCTTGCTTTAAAGTAGTGTTTTGTACATTTCAAAGCAACTCTTTGTGACCCCATTTGGGGTTTTCTTGGCAAAGATACTATAGTGGTTCACCATTTTCTTCTCCAGCTCATTTTATAGATGAGGAAACTGAGGCAAACAGGGTTAAGTGACTTGCCCAGAGTCATAGAGCTAGTGAGTGTCTGTGGCCAGATTTGAACCCAGGAAGATGAGTTATACTGATTCCAGGCCCACACCGCCTAGTTGTCCTAAATCAATAATCTCATACGATTATGGCTTTAGTGGAAAAGACTGCTGGAACCGAGTGAGTCCTGAGTTCAGATACGTACTTCTGATGCTTACTAACTGTGGGACTATGATGAAGTTAACCTCTCTGAGCTTCAATTTCCCCATCTGTGTAATTATCATAATTCACAAAATCAGTTTAAGAATCAAATGAGATAATCTATAGAAAGTGCTTCGAAAACCTGATAGTGCCATATAAATATCCTCAGTGATCCTGAGGGGTTTTATTATCCCCATTTTACAGATAGAGAAACTAAGGCCCAGAGAGGTGAAACAAGCTGCTCAAAGTGTCAGTGGTAAGGATATAACCAACACTTAGATCTCCCGGCTCCTAATCTAATGCTTTTGCCAGTGCACCCATCCTTAATGGTTAAAGCTCAACTCAACAAGTATTCCCCCTCATAGAATATACATTCATGCACAGAATCATAACGTGTCAGAGTGAGAAGGAACATAGAACACAGAACACATGCGTCAGTGGGAGAAGGGGCCTTAGTTATTGCCTGGCCCACTGGTGTAAAACTCAAGTAGAAATGGAACCCTCTAGGCCACATATAATCACAAATTAGCATTATTTGTGTTGTATTTTATTTTATTTATTTTGTAGAAATGTTTCCCCATTACATTTTGATCTGCTTCCTCTGCATCAGAAACCAGTCAGTTAAGTGTAACACTTCATATGTAGCCCCTGTCTTCCTTACTGTTTTTCTCCTGCTTCTCTCCTCCCTCAAGAACCTCAGGCCGGATTCCACAGATGGTGAAATAGTGACAGTTCCCACCTTCCCCCAGACAGGCGACTGTGTGCATAAGTGATGCAATCCCTTGTTTTCAGAAGGACTCATTTCCCAAAGCCCTGGCCTGACAGTGCACATCCCCAATCACCTGGGTATCACTTCATAATCCTATATGGCCTGGAAACTCCTTTATTTGGTTCTTAATCCAGTTCATGAGTAGGTTCCTGAGGTCTGGCCAGTGAAAGGTATCTGGATTCTAAGCCTGGCCTCTGAAGGGTACCTGAATTCTAAGCCTGGCCTCTGAAGGGTACCTGGATTCTAAGTGGGGTTTGGCCTGACTCCTGACTGAATACGTCTTGTAATGCATTTTGAGGAACTATGAAAATTCTGCCAAAGTCTTTAGAACTAGTCTGGGAGGAATGAGCAGACAAGAATTTATGAGATGCTCTGTTTCTCTTGACTACTGCATACCTAGAGAGGAGAAGGACTGTTTTCTTATCAATTTACAGAGTTCACATACATTTATGCTCCCCAAAACCTCTTAGAGGTAGATAAGATAGTTACCATTATCCCCATTTGACAGATGGCAAAACTGAGGGTAAATGACTTATCCTAAGTCACACATCAAGTAGAGAAAGAACAAAAACCAGAAACCTGTTCTCCTACCTTTTCTGGCTTTACCATTCCACTGATTCTGTCATCCCTTAAAGCTGTAGGTTCTTAAAACTATAAAGGACCTCTGGCATTATCTAGTACCCTATTGAATCCATTCAGTGGCAGCTAGGTACACAGTGGATAGAGTGCTAGCCGCTCAGGAAGACTCATCCTCCTGAGTTCAAATTGAGCCTCAGACACTTACTAGCTGTGTGATCCTGGACAAGTCACTTAACCTTGTTTGCCTTAGTTTCCTCATCTGTAAAGTGATCTGAAGAAGGAAATGGCAAACCACTACAGTATCTCTCACAAAGAGTCAGACAGACTGAAGCAATTGAATAACAGTAATTGAATTCATCATTCGCTCTACAATTGGACCTAACAGGTCCAGCTGAACACTTCCAGTGACAGGGAGGTCACTGTGTCAAAAGGCAGACAGTTTTGTTGTCAGATGTCTATACTGACTTGAGATCTGTTCCCCTTTAGTTTTCACTTATTTGTTCTAATTACTTTGTGGAAATCCACAAAATAGGTCTAATCCAGGGGTGGTCTTTCCCATTAAAATCCTTAAAATATTTCAGGTCACTACCTCTTTCTGGGACTTAGTTTCCTCCTCTGTAAAATGAGGGATTTGGACCAAATGATTTCTAAAGTCACTTTCAACTCTTAACATCCTATTTTCTAAAGGTCCCACCCATCTCTGACATTTTATATTCTAAGGTCCCCTCAGGTCTTAACATTATTTTTTATTCTTTGGATCCTTCCAGCAATGACGTTCTTGATTTGAAGACAGCTCTCATGTTACTGACATTAATCAGTGTTTTAGGGGGTAGAAACTATTAAATATGTTGTTGACAAGGACAAAAAATTTTGCAATGTTATTTTGAAAGGTACCAGGAAAGCCTGTGCTGCCCCATGCACATCGGGGAAATGGAAACAGCAGCAGAGGACGAATATGCTCCTCGAATATGCTCCTCTTTCCTTAGAGTGATGATTCTTCTCTCAAGTTGATCTCATGAGTCTGATCCACATTTGACTCTATAGCTTTTTCACATTTCCCTTCCACCAAAAGAAAGAGCATGGCCATTTCAAAACACATATTTGGAATTTTGCAATTCTGGTCACAGAATGACAGAAAGTCAGAGTTAGAAGGGACAACTGAAGACTTCTACTCCAGTCTCTACCTGAAAGAGGAGACTACTTTACAACACCATCCTAATAACAGCCTAATATATTTTTATAGGATTTTGTTGTTCATTTTAGTCGTGTACAACTCTTTGTGACCCCATTTGAGGTTTTCTTAGCAAAGATACTGTAGTGGTTTACCATATTCCTCCTCCAGCTCATTTTACAGATAAGGAAACTGAGGCAAACAGGGCTAAGTGACCTATACAGCTAATAAGGGTCTGAAGACAGATTTGAACTCAGGAAGATGAGTCTTCCTGACTCTTGACCTGGAACTCTCTCCACTGCACCACCTAGCTACCTCACAATAGTATAGTGTTTTAAAGTTTGCCTGTATCTTGTTTGATTTACCACAGTCTTGTGAGGTAAGTGTTATCTGCATTTTACAAACGAAACTAAGGTTGATTGAGATTAAGGGACTCTCCCAGGATCACACAGCTAGTAACAATCTGAATTAGTATTCAAACTCAGATATTTCTGACTTCAAGTCCAGTGCTGTATGCATAAAGCCATTTAGCTTCTTATAACATCCCTCACAAATAAAGGATAGGCCTCTTCTTGAATACCTCTCATGGGTAGCTCACCACCTTCCTGAGTCCCTTGGAATCCCAGAAAAGGGTTACAGCCAAAAAAGGATAGAAGGAAAAGAGAGAAGTCAGTTAAATAGTCTAGTTACACTCCTTCTGGCAACAAGAGCCAACAGCACCCTACAAAGCACTTTTCTCATCCCAACCTTGTGGGGTATTGTTATTTTACGAATGAGGAAACATGCTCAGGGAGGTCTAGGAACTTCCTCATAGTCAAACGGTTGGTAAAGGTCAGAGCAGGGATGAAAACCCAGATCCCCTAACTCCAACACATTCTTCAGACTTTTTGCTGCACTGGCTGTTTCCCTGATACCAGGGGACTCTGACTTCCATTGCTATCCACAATCCTAATAGGCCCTAGAGCATTCCTGGCCATGAGCTGGCCCTTGGGCTGACCCACGGAAGTCTGCGTCTCCCTAAGCTGAGAGAATAAAGCCTCTTGTGAAAAGCATAGGATTCAGACTTGGACTCTGACACTTAACTGTGGGATCCTGTGACCATGGGAACATCATCTAATCTCTCTGAGCCTTGATTTCCTCCTCTATAAAATCAGCGATCACAGGAAAGGCCCTTGGAGTCATCTAGACAAACCTAGGGACACAGAGGGCTAGGGCTAGGCCTAGAGTCAGGAAGATCTGAATTCTTTTGGAAACTTACTAAGTTTGTGATCCTGGACAAATCCCTTAACTTCTGTTTACCTCAGTTTCTTCATCTGAAAAATAGAGATAATTATAGCACCCTCCCTTCCAGGGTTGTAAGTATCAGATGAGATAACATTTGTGTAGCATTCAGTGCAGTGCCTGCAAATGATAGATGCTGTATAAATGCCTATTCTCCCCTGTTTCTTCCCTTTCCCCCCAACCCCGCTGGGCCATCACCAGTCTACTTGACTTATGTCTTGCCAGTGGACTTGGATGACTCTGGAGGAGTGCATGAGGCTGGTGACTTTGCACAGCTCTGCCCCACTTAAATTCAGTTCATTTGCAAGTCAAGACATCGCGCTCCTGATGTCGTGGGTCCTCTTGTAGAACAAAGGAGGAAGGACATCAACCTCCCACCCCCAACCCACAGGCATTAACTGATAGAATTGGAATTTGAATCCAGTCATTCCTCTGACTCTAGATCCAAATTACTAGTAAGAATTCTTAGTTTTCATCTAATCTCATCTCAGGTCCTATCTCTTTTAAATTTAAAGTGACTTTTCTGATCTCTGTTGTTAATATACTTCATGCTACCCCCCAAAAAATAACTTTGTTATTGATTTGATTTATGTGTGTATAATGCATACATCCCAGCAGAGGATAAGCTTCTGGAGAACAAGGACTATTTGATTTTAGGTTTGTTTCCCCAGTGTCTTGTACTGTATATGAATGGCACATGTCATTTAGTCATTTCAGTTATTTTCAACTCTTTGTGACCCCACTTGGGGTTTTCATGGCAAAGATACTAGAGTGGTTTGCCATTTCTTTCCCTAGCTCATTTTACAGATGAGGAAACTAAGACATGCAGGGTTACGTGACTTTCCCAGTAAACATCTAAGGCCATATTTGAACTTGGCTCTTCCTGACTCCACACCTAATCCTCTATCCATCGCTCCACCTAGCTAAAATAGCATATAGTAAGTGATCAATAAATCTTTGTTAGGTTTAATTGTACCAGGAATACATTTTTGTTTTTGCTGTTGTTATTGGTGATGAAGTGTTTGAAGTACAGGGCCTGGAGTCAAGAAAACCTGAGTTCAAATCCTGCCTCAGTCACTTACTTGCTATATAATCCTGAGCAAATGAATTAATCTCTCTCAGCCTCAGTTTCCTCATCTGTAAAACACAGACAATAACAGCACCTACCTTGGAGGATTGTTATGAGAATCAAATGAGTTAACATGTAAAGAAAGTACTTTGCGAACCTTAAAATGATACATAAATGCTAGCTTTTTATCATGGTTTTATTCCAGCAAAATTAGGTTATGATCTCCCATATCTAACATTCATATGGTGACACTTGTCAGCCAAAAGGCTTACAGATGAGCGGCTGGTTTTCTGGTTGACCAAGGTTTGGTTCCTTCATCATTCAGAACCTTAAGATGTAACTTGACTGGGCACATATTGCCACCTTGTGGCCAACTGTTGGAAAGCACTAGTCACTGCATCCCACTCTAACCAGGCTGAGGGACTCATTACCTTCTTGGAGAGGGAGAATCATAGGACTCTAAGTCAGAATAGTCCTTAGAGATCACATCTGGTTCAGTTTCTTCAGATAGAGGAACTGAAATCCAAGGAGAGGAAAAGACATTCTAAAAACCACATGGTAAATTAGTGACTGTACCATAATTAGAGCCAAATTCTACCTTACAATCTTTATATGCTTTGAGGACAAGTCTAACCCCTATGGACCTCAAAAATCATTTGGTCCTCACTGACAGATAATAAAACTAAGTACTCTACATCTGAAGTTCTTTGCTCCTCTGATTCTTTTGGACCCCGAGCATTCTTTCCACTGGTCCACACCACCTGCCCCTTGGTAGACTGCTTCCCCCATCCCCCAACCATGCCTCATTCTACCGGATTAAATTCATATGCATCTCATCACCAGGGATATATTTTTGGAAATCACAATTAGGAGTTATAATGTATAGAGTAGCTTTCTTCTATCACAGTTCATAATTAATGGGGTTAGAAATGAAAGGGATCTTAGAGATTATTTAGTCTAACACCCTCACTTTACAGATTTCTACAGCCTTAGACTCTATCTGTGGGGGAGAGTTGATGGGACACTCGAGGTAAGTTACAAGTACTTAACTTTTTTACATATTTGGTTCCAGTTAGTGACTTGGAGGATGGAGGAAGTGGTTACCTGAGCAGAGAGAGACAGAGACAGAGGGGGGGGGGGGGGGGAGGGAGGGAGAGGGAAGAGGATGAGAAGAAGGAGGAAGGAGAAAGGGAAAGGGAAGATAAACACAGGGAGAAAGTTGTGCTTCATAGAATCTACTAGGGTTTGTATCCAGACCCTGAGACTCATTAACCGTATGACAACAAGCAAATAATTTCAACTCTTTGAACCTCCCTTTCCTTCATCAGTATAAGGATGATAATAATCACACTACCTTTTGGATCTATAGTTTAAAGTAATTTTAGAGAACATAAGATCTAGTCTTCCTATTTGACAAACAGTAAATCCTGGCCCAGATTGCTGAAAAGACTTTCCTCAAGGCAGGTAGGTTACAGAGCTAAGATGTGAATCCTTGTCTTCTGGCTCCAAATCCAGTGATCTTTCCCCACTGGCACATAGCTTCATAGTAAATAAGGCTCACATGAGATAATGCACATGAAGCACTATCTAAAGATCAGCTATTATTATGGTTATGTCTGTGTTTGTATATGCTTATAGTTGTGTGTGTTTATACGTATAAGTATTTAAGGGCCTGCCTGGGCAAACCCTGATATGTACCTCGAAGGGTCCGGTAACCTCCCCTCTCTATTGTCTTCTGAACAAGATGTGAATTAGGTAAAGAGACAAATGCTTCGGTGCATCCTACAGGGAACCAAGTATACTGAGGGCTAGCACTAGAAGGAAAGACAAAACCTGAGAGAGAGGAGAGACAGGGGAGAGAGACAGAGATGGATAAGAGAGACAGAGAGGAGAGACAGAGAGAGGAGAGACAGAGACAGAGAGAGGAGAGACAGAGAGAGAGAGAGAGGAGAGAGACAGAGATGGATAAGAGAGACAGAGAGAGGAGAGAGAGACAGAGAGACAGAGAGAGGAGAGACAGAGATGGATAAGAGAGACAGAGAGAGGAGAGAGAGACAGAGAGACAGAGAGAGAGAGACAGAGGAGAGACAGAGAGAGAGAGAGACAGACAGACAGACAGACAGACAGACAGAGACAGAGAGAGGAGAGACAGAGAGAGAGGTTAGATCCCAGAATTCCCTAGCCCAACAAGCAGGGTTAGCTGCAACTGAGCATTGCATGTTGGGTCTCATAAGTGGGTCCCACTGGTTCTCCTGCTCACTTTGAATGCTCTCCCCCTCCTCCATCCCTGAGAATCCCTGACTTCCTTCAAAACTCATTTCAAGCAATGCCACCTTCTAAAGATCTTTCCCGGCATCCTGTTGTGCTCCAGAAGTCCACTGCGCCACCTAGCTGCTCGAATTCCCACTAATTCAATTCAGCGTTTATCGAGTGCCTGCGATATACAGGGCAGTGTGATATGTTCCAGCGATGCAAACATAGAAAAATCAAGAACATTTCCTTCAAAGAGCTTATGTTGGAACAGGGGAGGTAGGGGTAAGGGGGGGGTAGTGTTAAAGATTACATCATTCCCACAAGATACAAAAGGTAATTTTTAAGAGGAAAAAGGTATTAGCAACTGGGAGGATCAGGAAAGGTTTCCTAGAGTAGGTGCGGCCAAGTCTTGAAGGAAGATACATGTTATGAAACGTAGATAGGAAGAAGCAAATGTCAGAATAAGCTGTGATATAGAAATGTGAGGGAGTGCTATTTTACTGTAAGAAATGAGGAAATAGATTATTTCAAAAAAAGACTTCTTATGAGAGTGACGTAAACAGGACCAGAGCAATTTATACTATAAAACTGACTTTATAAAAATGAAAAAATTTCAGGACATTTGTAAACTGATGTGTATGAAATGTGCAGAACCAGGAGAACCATTTGTACCATGACTACACTGTTATAAAAACAAACAACTTTGAAAACTGTAAAAAGAATGATCGATATAATGATAATTCATGATTTAGAGAACCAGTGATGTAATTACTCTCCGTTACGGACAATGATGGATTTATGGTGTAAAATGATACACACACACACACACACACACACACACACACACGTGTTTAGCCACTGGGAAACTTTATTTTGCTTGACTATATATCTTTGTTAAAGAAATTTCCTTTTATTCTTTATAATGTGATCAGGGACGGGAAGGAGAGAAAATGAATATCTGTTCATTTTTGTTAAATGGGGGCATATTGATACAGAAGTCAATAGCTATATTAGAATACAATAGAAGTCAAAAAAGTTACATTCACTTTGATGAGGTCATTGTATAATTAGTTTTTACTTAGCTGTTTTATCTAGTAAGAGACCTCTCATAAAGCAAGAATAATCTGTACCATGTATGTAATAGAAAAACAAAATATCGATAATAATTATAGCTATCATTTATATAGCCCTTTAAGCTTTGCAAAGTGATTTATAAATATTGCCCCATTTTATCCTCACAATAACACTAGGAGGCAGGTACTGTTATTATCCCCATGTTACAGATGAGGAAATGGAGACAGATAGATTAAATAACTTGGCAGCTAATAAGAATCTGAGACCAGATTTGGTCTCAGGTCTTCCTGACTCCAGATCCAAAGCTCTATTCACTCTTCCACATTACTGCCTCATTTCTTTCTAATAAAACTGAAAGTGACCAAAAAATAAATAAAAAGGCAACACATTCAAGGTTTAAGGAATGACTTATGTAAATGTGCAGTAGTGGGAAAGGGAATGCTGAATTTGAGGAAAGTTAGTAGTTCACTTTCTTTGTATAGAATATTTGAAAATGAGTGATCTGAAAATAAGACTAGAAAGGTCGAACCAGATTGTGGGGGGTGAGGGGTTGAATACCAGGCCATGGGCTTTGAACTTTTATCTTAGAGGCAATGGGGAACCCCCGTAAGGGTTTTTAAGCAAGGAATTCAGAACTGTACCTTGGGAAATTTATTTTGGTAACTGTGTGGAGGTGTTTCTATAACAACTCACATTGCTATATGGCTGCCCGTCATGGAACACTATTGTGGAGGTACAATTGACTTATGCCTCCAGAGGTGATATTAAAAAGTTACCAGGGATATGTATGACTGAGAAAATTAGGTGAGCTACTCATAAAGTGAGAGTAAAGGATAACAGATGATAAACACAAAATGATCATGGACCCAGAGAAAGGCTTTATATGGAGGGCAGAACTTCGGAAGAAGGCTTAGAATCCCACACAGCAAGAGAGGATGAATGTACTGTACTTTGCCCTGGTGTAGGGAATATCCATAGAGATGATATCATAGATCTACCTAAAGGCATGTTACATTTTTATAGCATTTAAAGGTTGACAAAACCCTTTCTTTACAATACAGAGGGAAAGTAAGTAGTGACCTCATTTTACAGGTGAGAAAACTGAAATTGAGGGGTTGAATGACATATCCAAGTGTACATAGCTTGGATCAGGATTTAAATCCAAGCTCCTAATTCCAGGCCCCTTCTATGATTCCTTAAGATTCTGTGACTCTATTAGCCAGGTGCAGAAGTAACTCATCCATTGTGCGAATGAGCTGCTAATTTAACCCCATTGAAAATATAAGCAAATAAAAAATTAGTCATGATATAATCAAGATTAATTTGTTATGACAATATCTTGTCAAAGTGGGGCAGCTAGGTGGTACAGTGGATAGAGCACCAGTACAGGAGTCAGGAGTACCTGAGTTCAAATGTTACTTTAGACACAGACACTCACTGGCTGTATGACCTTGAGCAAGTCATTTAACCCCAATTGCCTCGTCCTGCATCATCCCCAGTCATCCTGATGAATATCTGGTCACTGGATTCAGATAGCTCTGGAGGAGAAGTGAGGCTGGTGACCTGCACAGCCCTCTCTCACTCAAAACAAAGTCAAGTGCAAGTCATGTCATTATTTCTCTGATGGCATGGTCTTCTTTGGCAATGAAGGATGAGCACACATCTTCTCAAGGTGACTGTGGGGATGGGGATGGAGTAGAACACTTGTAGTCTAGCAGTTAGTCTTGTTGCTGGAACAACCTACTGTCCCTAACACCAAAGACTGCTGAGAGAGATGGAGAAGAGAGGCTGACCTGCCTGAAGCTGGGCCCCCTCCCCCGCAGGATTTGATCATTTCCTCTGGAAAGATAAGCTATCTCCGTTATACAGCGACAAAGATTTTGTTACTTAAGGCTGTATAAGCAGAGCAGTGAGTCTGTTAAAAACACAGAGCTGATTATGAATCGATTTTGAAGCTCTACTCTGGTTCATGGGATCACAGATTATCAAAAATAGTATCTGTTCTAACTACTAAGTGATCCAACCCATTTTACAAATAAGGAAACTACAACCTGGAGAGGTTAAATAACTTGCCCAGGTTCACACAGGTGAGAGAGTCATGTTTCAAACTCAGCTCCTCTGACTCCATTGTTTTTCCAACACCACATGATCTCTCAAATATAAACCATTATTCCTGCTCTGTTGTATTTTATATTCTGTGAGGGAGGAGGAAACATCAGCCCCAATATCTATAATATATGATGTTAAACAATGTATTAGAGAATTATAACCTCAAATTCTTTGCATATAGTATGAGCTAAAACACACTGTGATACCGTGAAAGCCGTGAGATACACCATCAGAAGACCTGGATTCTAATCAGAGCCCTGCTCCATAACTTGCTGTGTGACCTTGGGTCAGTTACATCTCCTTTTCAACTCTAACCAAGTTCATAGAAAGAAAGCTGGAGGGCACTGGGTTGGGCTATTATGCAGACTCTTAGAGCCTTGGAGTGTTTGATGAAGCTTATGCCTTGAGGATTCAGTGCTCTGAGGAACTCCATCTCTGCAGCATCTGATGATCTAGTCTATCTTCTCTGTAGAGAACGGTTCTGTGTGTTCCACCCCAGAAGCCTGAGGTGGCTGTCACCGACCCAGGGTTGACATATCAGGTCTCTGTACTACCAAAGATTGAAGATAGCTCTGAGGGTAGGTAGGTCCTTGTCAGGTGAATGGATTAGAATGAAAGTTAACCCAGAAGCAAATCGTTATTCTACCCAGAATTGGGCAGCTAGGTGGTGCAACGGATGGAGTGCCAGGCCTGGAGTCAGGAAGACTCCTCTTTGTGAGTTCTGGCTTCAGACACTTACCAGATGTGTGACTAAGCAAGTTACTTAACCCTGTCTTCCTCAGGTTCCTCATCTGTAAGATAAACTGGAGAGTATTTTTGCCCAGAAAACCCCAAATGGAATCACAAAGAGTCAGGCATAACTGAAACGACTGAGTAACAAGAAGAAAGTTCTGCTTTAAACCCAGCTTCGTTAGTCCCTATCATTATCTGCCAGGAGAGGGAGTAGACCCAAAGGTGAGGATTGAGCTAAAGCAACCATGGGGGTGGCATAGTGTCCAAAAACACTAGGGACACTTGGGAGCTGTAAAATCCATTCCAGCCCTAACTGCGCGCGTTCTGAGGTCCCTTCTGTCACTGACATTCTATGTTCACAGAAGAATGTCAGTGCTGGGAGGGGCCTCAGAACATAGAATTCAGCACTAGGAGGGGCCTTCTGACATTCTGCATTCCAAGGGTGCTTCCTGCTCTAACATTCTGTGTTCTGCATTAGTTAGTCATCCAAGTCAATCAACTAGCATTTTTGAGCACCTACTATGTGCCAGGCACAGCAGTTTCTCAGGGATACAAAGGAAGGCAAAACCAGCAACAGTCCCTGCTCTCAAGAAGTTCACAGTTTAATAGGGGAGACGATAGCAAACAACTATGTACAAACAAGCTAGACGCAGGATGAAGTGGAGATAACAACAGAGGGAGGTCACAAAGTTTAAGGAGGACTAGGAAAAGCTTCTTGCAGAAGGTGAGACTTTAACTGAGAATTGAAGGAAGCCAGGAGGGAGAGAGAAGGAATGAGAGCATTTTAGGCATGGGGAGCATACAGTGAAAACCCTTCAAGTCAGGAGAGGAATAGCAAGGAAGCCAGGATCATTAAGTCCCAGAGTATGTAGGAGGGGAATAAGATGTAAGAAAACTGGAAAATAAGGGTTTAGATTGGGGTGACCTTGAGGCTACAGGTGGCCCTCTAGGTCCTCAGGTGTGGCCCTTTGAATCCAAACTTCACAGAACAAATCCCCATAATAAAAGGATTGTTCTGTAAAACTTGGACTCAGTCAAAGGAAATCACCCAAGAAGCTAGAAGGCTACATGTTCCCCACCCCTGGTCTAGATTATAAAGCATTTTAAAAGTCAAACAGAGAATTTTGTATTTGATCTTGGGGGTAAGAGGAAGCCATTGGAGTTTATTAAATAAGGTGAGATTTGTACTTTAGAAAGATCAGTCTAACAGCTGAGTGGAGGGTGGAATGGAGTGGGAAGAGATGAGGCACAGAGACCAACCAGAAGGCTATGGCAATGATTCAGGTGTGAATTATTATACCAGAGGGGTTGGTGGTGTCAGAGGAGAGAAGGGAGCATGGAGGAGAGATGTCATGAAGATAGAAACAACAGGGCTTGCCCACTGATTGGACATGGAAGGAGGAGAGAGAGTGAGATGAAGATGGCGTGTAGGTTTTGAGGATGGCAGCTCCCTTGTCAGCCATAAGGAAGTTAGGAAGAAGGGAAGATTTGGGGGGGAAAGATAATGAATTCAGTTTTGTACATGGTGAGTTTAAAATATCTGCAGGATCATTCAAGATGTCTGAAAGGCAGTTGGAGATGCAGGACCAGAGGAGAGCAGAGAGTTTAGAGCTGCTTAAATAGATTTTGAGAGTCATCATCATAAAGATGGTAATTGAGTCCATGAGAACTGACAAGATCATGAAATGAAATAGTATAGGAGACTAGAAGAGGACTCAGAAAAGAGCCTTGGAGGATATTCATGGTTGACGGACATGACCAGGATAAGGATCCAGCAAAGGAGAAGAGAAAGAGCAGTGAGGCACATTTTTATCAGCTCTGACATTCATTTCAGCTAATGTGTATTAAGTGCCTACTATGTGCAAAATACTGGGCTCAGTACTGGGGATTAAAAGAAGAAGCAAAGCAGTCCCTGCCCTTGAAGAGTTTACTCATAGGTGAGACAATCAGACATAATGGAGCACTGGACTTGAGGCAAAAAGACCTGAGTGCAAATCCTGCCTCAGATATTTATTAGCTGTGTAGCCCTCAACTTCTATGTGCCTCAGTTTCTTCATTTATAAAAAAGGAATGATAATAATACCAACTTCATAGGGTTGTTCTAAGGATCAAATGAGACAATGTAAAGCATTTTGCAAAACTTAAGTACTAAATAAAGGTGAGCTATTGTTACTAAAAGAGGATGCAACATTTTTACAAGTAAGTAATGATATAAGGTAAGAGTATGATGGGGAAAAGAAAGATCCACCTAAAAAGCTGCAGGGAATTTGGAAGCCAGAGAAAAGTTCCATGGAACACTCTATGCTCTGTGTTCTAAGATTCCTTTCCAGTTCTGGGAATTCTGTGTTTTGATTTCCTTTCTAGGTCAGTATTCTGTGTCCTAAGGTCCCTAACAGCTTTAAAATAATCTGATTTTCATTAGTAATAACTTGGTGTTTTTCTGTATTGTTCCAGGGACACAAACATTCAGGGTTCCTTGGCAACTACATTTCTCATTATTAATGAATAAATCAGTATTTTGGTTAATCTGTGCTTTGTGAATTTAGTAAACATGAATCAATCATTTCCCCAAGGCCTAGTTGCTACCAGATGGATGGATAAAATTGACCTCCTGAGCCTAAATCACTAAGGATTAGACCCTGGACCTGTGGTGACCTTGTCAACATATTATCTACTGTGAGAGTTAGCACATACAGCTAGCTCTTCTCTTTCGTACTGTCCTATATTAAAAAGAACCTGAGACTGTCAAAGAATATGGTGAGGGTTGGGATTGGGAATCCAATCCTGGATCTATCAGTTACCAACTGTTGTGACCTTAGGCAAATCACTTCCATTTTCTGGAGTTTGATGGGTGGGCTAAAAGCAGGGAGAGGAAGTGCAACAAAGTTATCTCATATGAGCAGACAGTTTTAGAGCTAAGAGAGACCTTAGAAACCTTGTTGTTTCAGTCATATCTGACACTTTGTGACCCCACTTTGTGACCCCGTTTCTTGGCAGTGGTTTGACATTTCCTTCTCTAGCTCATTTTACAGATGAGGAAACTGAGGCAAAGAATGCTAAGGGACTTGCTCAAGGTCACACAGCTAGTAAGTGTCTGAAGCCAGATTTGAACTCATGTAGATAAGTCTTCCAACTTCGGACCTGGCACTCTATTCACTGTCGCCACCTAGCGGCCCTTTAGAAAACCTAGTAAGGAGAAAATTCCTCAGCTTCCCTGATGCCAAAGCCAAAGTTCTTTTCACCTTACCACGCTATCACCTCAAGCTCTCTTCTGTCTCTGATAGTCTGATCTGTGAATAAGGGCTGGGGTAAATTGAGATTTGGGGCCCCAAATAGGATCACAAGGAGTTGAACATGACAGAAATGAATCAAGAACAACATATAATAATGGCAATAATATTTCCCAGGGGCATTGTTAGGGAATTGATTTGTAAACTTTAAGTAAAGTACTATATACATGTGAGTCATTGCTATTATCATAGCATTTTATCTCATCCAGAGGCAGTGGGGTGGCAGAAAGAACAATGGACCTGAAACCAAGAGAACTAGGGTTCGGTCCCAGCTTGGCCACTTAGCTTCTTGATTCTGGATGTATGAGTTAGCTCTCTGAATCTCAGTTTCCTCATGCATACAATGGGAGTCATAATACTTCCACTGACTGCTTCACTGGGTTGTGAAGAAAGTACTGTAGGGGCAGCTAGGTGGCACAGTGCATAGAGATCAGGCCTGAAGTCAGGAAGATTCATCTTCCTGAGTTCAAAGCTAGTCTCAGACACCTACTAGCTGTATGATCCTGTGCAAGTCACTTAATCCTGTTTGCCTCAGTTTGTTCATCTGGAAATGAGCTGGAGAAGGAAATGGCAAATCACTCCAGTATCTTTGCCAAGAAAACCCCAAATGGTATCACAAAGAGTGGGACAAGACTGAAAATGACTGAACAGCAAACAGATTGAGATTCCCAGCCAATGTCCTGGTATAATAAATAGATCTAGAGTTAGAAAGGACATGAAGACCAGTTAGTCACAGAATCACAGAATTTGAGAGTTGGAAGGGACCTCAACAGCCATCAAGTCCAACCTATACACAGAAGGAATCCCTACTCTAACACACCCAACCGAAAGGTTGTCCAACCTCTGCTGGAAGACCTCCATATTGAGGAGAGAAGAGGGACCATTTCTCAACCTAGCCCATTCGACTTGGGGACAGCTCTGATGTTTTATAAGTCATTCCCGATGTCAGTGGTAATATATGCCAGAAACAAGACTGAATCCAGGTCCTCTGACTCTAGAAGGCAAAGCTCTCCCTACTGGATCATTTTGCCTCTCCGCACCTCACTCCACCCCCAAGGTCCAGATCATTTTACAGATAAGAAAACTGAAGTAGAGCGCTAAATGACTTGCCCAGGGTCATGCTAGTAAGTGAACCCAGTTTGGAACTCAGGAAGTTCCAAACTTCCAAAGTTCCTTACTTCGAACCTGGCACTCTGTTCACTATGTCGCCGCCTAGTGGCCCTTTAGAAAACCTCTAGTAAGTAGTCAATGACTCAGGTTCCCTGATGCCAAAGCCGAAGTTCTTTTCATCTTATCATGGGGTCACCTCACTCTCCCTTGTAGCTCTGATCATCTGATCTGTGAATGAGGGCTGGGGTATATCAAGATTTGGGGCCCAAATAGGATCACGAGGAATCAAACCCAACCGAATGACTCAACAATAAGGAATAATACCGCATAGCACCTCCCAACTGGGGAGATCTGCTCCCATTGGCCATCAGCTCCCAAATGTTTCCGAAAGACCAGCTTGCAATAGAATCCACCCTGCACACACTCTCTGCAGTAGCTCAGACCTCTTCAGAACAGAGCCACCCTGGGCACCGGACTAGATAAAGGCTTCCTGAGAACCGCAGGTAGTAATGCCCCAGGATTGCCACCAGGTGGTGGAGTGGCCAAGGAAGGGAAGCAAGGCCACATACACTCCTTTGGAAGTGTGGCCGGGCTCCAGGAGGGAAGGTAGCACTTTTGTCCGGGGAGATGGAAAGACCCTTTCCGTGGTCATCTCTCCGAGCAGTCCAGAAGTAAGGAGTGAGAGAGGAAGAATGGGAAAATGGGGGAGAAAAACTCCCCTCCGCCCAAAGGCTAAACAAATTATGGTAAATGAATGCAATAGAATACCGTGCCATAAGAAAGGACAAAAAGGTAGCTTGAGAGAAACCTCAGAAGACTTGTACGATCTGATGCTGAGTAAAGTGAGAAGAATTAGAGGGACAGTTAAAACTATAACTACATTATATACTATATATATATATAAACTATATATATAAACTACAATATAAACTACATTATAAACAACTTGAGAACTTTGATGAATGCAATGACCGGCATGGGACCCACGAGCAAGCATGCCATCTTGACAGAAAAATGATGGCCTTGAGATAAGACATGCATTTTCTCACATGGTTAATGTGGGCGTTTGTTTTGCTTGGATATACATAATTATTAAGTGGGGGAAGAGGGACAGAGAGTGAGGAGAGAGAGAGGTATGGTAGTAAAACAGGGGGATGCGATAAGAAGAAAAGAGAATCATTGAGGCATATTTTTTAGCGCACAAAACAGTAAGAGAACCAGAAGGGTTAGAATATTTTTCTTTTTTTTTATTTTAATTAATTTGTTTTCAGTTTTCAGCAATCACTGGAGTTTACAGCCCAAATGGGAAAGGTTGGGACGCTAGGTAACTATTGTTAGTAGCTGGCAGGTAGGACCAGTAGTTTAGATGAAGCCTGGTGATAGGGCCTCAGGAGAGACAGCAATTATCTAACTTGCCAAGGAACATAAACGATGGGTCTTTCTTCGCCGCACCCCTGATGGAGACACCCCATCTTTACCTGATCTTTCTCTTTGAGTTTCTTCTCCTACTCAGAGAGGAGCGGGGGAAAAGATGAAAAAGATGGATAAATTCACAGGAGAAGAAGAAGGGACTACATCATGTGCTTCTAGTAAATTAAAACATTGAAGACAAAATTACGTATTAAAAAAGAAAAAAAACAGAGGGAATCCCAGATAAACAGAACTGCCTTGAAAGCTACAGACTAAACTTATATACTTAAAAAGGCAAGGAAGTTATACATAATAGAGATCTGAAGTTCCTTGTATCATCCTATTTTTCTGCTTTGCTATGTATATGAAAATGCCTTTTTTTATTTGGTGTTTGTGAATTTTGGAAAAATATTATAATTAAGGAAAAAAGAAATATCCAAATATAAATTTAAAGACTGATTTTCAGTCATTTTTATGATGCTAAAAATCCCACTAGTAAGTAGCAGAGCTGGCACTTAGATCCAGGTTTTCTGAGTACACCAGGTTATCCTTATTGGCTGTCTCTATAAAACTGCCAAAGTGATCTCCCTAAAGCACAAATCTGACCATGTTACTCCCTGGTCAAAAGACCCAGTAGCTCTCTATTGCCTCCAAGATCAAATACAAACTCCTCTCTTTGGCTTCTAGACTTATCCCACATTATCTCCATCATCCAATCTAGATTCCAGCCCAACTGGGTTATTTACTAAGCTTCAAACATAGCTTTTCATCTCCTTTCACTAAAGCTTTGCATAGGCAGTCCTACATACCTGAAATGCACTCCCTCTTCACCTTAACTTCATAGAATCCCTAGCTTCCTTCAGAGCTGTGATCAAGTGTTTTCTTTCATATAAGACCTTTCCTAATCTCTTCAGCTGTTGAGATACCCCCATCCCCCAGTTACCTTGGATTTACTTTGTATGTGGAAGTTGCACTATTGTTTTGCCCATGTGAGTTATGTTCACATAGGTCTGCCTAGATGTGATTCTCATGGAGGCAAGAATAGATCTCTTTAGAATATTGTTCCCCATCTTACCTTCTCCAAAGGAGACTTTGATTCCTGCCAGGAGAGGAATCAGGAAATTGGGAACAAACGTCGACGCTGCTCTCCTCAGAGAGATGACGTACAGGGATAGAATCATTCTATCTACTCCCTTAAGTTGTATTAGTCTAGAGGAAGTTGTTTTTTAGGTTCAAGCCATAGCTTCTGATTATTGTTCCATAATGAAAAAAGAAAGCCCAAGTTTTATATCCCAAGATATGACCCCCTTCCTACCAGATGCCTGTTCCACAATAAACACATGTAGCAAATTGCAAATAAACCTATTTTATTCAAGTTAACAGAAATCGAAGCAAGCAAATAGAAATCAGAGAAGTATACAAAGTATGCTTATACATAACATATACACCAGATAATACAGAGAGAATGAGAAGATAATGAGAGAGAGAGAGAGAGAGAAAGAGAGAGAGACAGGGAGAGTCTCAAATTTCCCCAAGTGGAAATTTCCTGGTCTGTAGTGTAGCGAGCTGGGGATAGAGACATGATAGAGACAGTTACTTCTTCCTTCTTCCAGTCTTTTTCTCTGTTCAGTGACCTGAAAAGAGGTTGGCGTAGGCATCTTCTCTCACAAAGCTGGAAGCTAGCAGAGCCTGAAGAAACTATATCTCTCTTCTCTCCTACCAGCTCTGCCCTGCCCTTCATACAGCATAAGCCATTAAGTAATCAGTTTCCATCATTGATGAGAGAGTCTCAGGCAAGTAGCCCTTTGAACCTAAGGTTACACTACTCCCCTAAGCCAAAGCTATTTGCAGTTTCCAGCAAAGATCAGCTGGCACAAACTCAAAACTTGTAACTGTACAGTACAAACACACGTATCAACACTTTAAAAATAAGAGTGACTTTCCTGACCTCTTGGGTAACCAATTTAGCATGCCATCCAAAGTCAAAGAAAATAAATGCACATTAACAGACATGCTGTAGACCAGGCATTATGTGGAGCATAATCTAGGAGGATGCTACAGTGACAACATGCCTAATTCTATAGAGGGTATAGAAAGTACATAGCAATCAATCAGAAGCAACAATTAGCTAGTTGCAACACTAACATTATCCATAGGTCAATATATAAAAATACAGCTTAACCCTAAGTATTAGCATAAACATAAAACAAGTAAAAGACATTGCTATAGTATAAATATATATATATATATATATAAAACACAAAACATAATCAAATGAACATAATAGCAAAATAACAAAACAGCCATAGTCTAACATTACATGTGAATCACATTGGCAATCTCTAGTAGTGTTGCTTAGATACATGTGTAACTGTATCTTCAGATTTACCTGTAACATAATTTAGTCTAGTAACTGGTCTAATAGGCCTGATGTTGTTCAGTTGTTTCAGTTGTGTCTAATTCCTCATGACCCCGTTTGGGGTTTTCTTGGCAAAGATACTGGAGCTAGGTTGTGTTTGTCCTTCATTCTCGAAGAGGACCATGACATCAAGATGATGATATGACTTGCAATTGACTTTGCTTTGAGTGAGGGAGGGCTGTGCAAGGTCACGAGCCTCATTTTCTCCTCCAGCCATCTGGGTCCAGTGGCCTGATATTCATCAGGATGACTGGAGACAGTCCAGGATGCAATGTGGGACCCTGGCCATTTCAGGCTAAGGTTTTATCAGATTCTCACTTTGAGTGAGATACACCCATTCAATGAATAAGTCTCTTTAAGTAGTTACTCCTAGGATGGTCCCTTTTAATAAAGGGAAAAAAATAGCAAAAAAGAATCACTTAGCTTCCAAAAAACAAACATACTGAAGTGGTTTGCCATTTCCCTCTCTAGCTCATTTTACAGATGAGGAGTTGAAGTTAGTGGGGTTAAATGACTTGCCCCAGGTCACATTTGAACTCAGGAAGATGAGTCTTGAGTCAGGCCCAGCACTAGTTCTTTCATTACTGATCTTTCTGCTCCCGTGACTGAGCTAGGAGTTGGTATTGAATGACCATGAGGATCATTATGGACCTGTTCGTCCACGCTAGGTCTAGCAGCCATATTGGGTTGGCGAAGAGCATGTTCCTGCTCTCTAGACAGAATCTCTACCTTATGAGTCTTTGTAGTGCTATAGGGCAGGAAAGGAATTACCTCTGCATTCAGTTCTCCTGCCTTATATTATTAATACACACAATCTCCTTCCCTGGATGCCTCATTTTCATACCTATATCTAAGTCCAAAAGTACAGCCTTTTGATGTCTGATACATAATAGAAACTTAATAAATGTTTATTGATTGATATATGTTCAAGGTTGAAAATGTAAAGATTAGCAACAAGCCTTCAAGAAGTGTACAATCTAATGGTGGAGGGAAACAGTTTTTTATACAAATAAGTGTGATCCAAAGTGGGAGAGGGTGGAGGGGTGGTATATGAAAAAGAGAGGCCCTGGGACAGTGCTCCGGGAAAATCTAAGAGAGAAAAGATCATCTCCATCTGGAAGAGCTCAGAGAAGACTTCATGAAAGAGATGGCATCAAAGCTGGGTCATGCAAGATTTTAAGAGACAGAAAGATCATGGAAATGCAACTGAAGAAGGTGCTTAGTGAACAAACCATTTTATTTTAAAGATGAGAAAATTGAGACTCAAAGTGTTTAAATGACTTGCCCAGGATCAAATAGTAATAAGCAAAACTAGAATTCAAATTCAGCTCTCTTGGACCATAAGAGAGTGTCCTTTATACCATACCATGCTGTATTCTGGGCAAGGGGGTGGGGGGGTGAGTGGCCTACATAAATGAAGGGAGATGGAAGAGGACTGTGTCAACAAGAACAGGGAACAGAGAGCAGTCCAGTTTGGCTGGATCATAAAGTGCAGGAAGGAAAAGGATATGAAATCATTCCAGTTGGGAGGCAGACAGTAGAAAGTCTTGAACTTCAAAATAAAGAGTTAATATTTTCACCAATGAGGTACACCTCATCTAGGCTCTTTGATTTAAAGCTGCATGGTACCTCACTGAGTTCAATCCTCTCATTTTACAGATTGGGAAAATGATGCCCAAGAAAGTTAAATGACTTGCCCAGGGTCAGAAAGGTAGTATTAGGACAAAAGATTCAAACCCAGAACTTCTAATTCTAAATCCAGAGCTCTTTCCATTGTACCATGCCTCCTATCTCCCTTTGCTGTTATTCAGTCATTCCAGTCCAACTCTCTGTGACCCCATTTGGGGTTTTCTTGGCAAAGATTCTGGAGTGGTTTGTCATTTCCTTCTCCAGCTCATTGTACAGATAAGAAACTGAGGTAAACAGGGTTAAGTGACTTGCCCAAGGTCATACAGCTAGTAGGTGTCTGTGGCCAGATTTGAACTCAGGAAAATGAGTCTTCTAGAGTCTAGGGCACTCTATCTACTGTGCTACCTATCCCCCTAGTCATTTTAAGGGCCTTTCCTAGAAGTTCCATCTCCACTACTCTCTTTCATCAAGTTTGGTTACCCAGATAGCACATTGTAAAACAAGTTGAGAGATAGCATTGTGTCTCCTTTAGGAGAGTCAAGCCATCAGCTCATTAATAGCACTTAACCGCAGTATACCATGTCTGTAAAGTTTTGATCCCTGAACCAAGGCCTAAGGTGAGTTTACAATAAAAAACAAAACCCCAAACTAGCAAACATTGCCCTACCCGTAAGAAACCTGCGGTTGAATGAGCTGGTCCTGGGGTGACATTTCTCTGGAAATTCTCCTGATTTACAAACTCCTGCTACAAAAGGTTTGAGGCGCTCGCTTTGTCTATAAAGTCCTTATCACCTGCAGGATCAAATATAAAATCCTCTGTTTGGCTTTCAAAATCCTTAATAATCTGGCCCTTGCTAACTTTCCAAGCTTCTCCTATCTTACTCTCCTTTACATGCTCTGCTATGCAATGACACTGGCCTCCTTGAGGGTCTAATTCCACATTCCCCTGAACCCCCACCACAAGTGTTTTCACTGACCGTTCCACATGCCTGGAATTTACTCCTTCCTCATCTCTGCCTCCTGGCTTCTCTGGCTTTCTTCAAGCCTCAGCTGAAGTCCCACCTTCTGCAAGAAACCTTGCCCAGTCTTTAACCTTAGTGCCTTCCCTTTGAGACTAGCTGCATTTGATCCTGTATATAACTTATTTCTACAAAGTTATTTGCTTGTTCTCTCCCCCATTAAACTGTGAGGTCCTTGAAGTCAGGGGCTATTTTATCTTTCTTTATATTTACTTTGTATTTCTTTCATTGTATCTCTTTATATTTATCAAACATTGTGCTTGCCTGGCACATAATAGGCACTTAATAAAGGCTAATTTACTGACAGACTGACAAGGTGATGTATACCCTAAGCTGAAAAGTGAAACATGAAATTAGCTAAATGGAGTTTTTGTCTACATTTGATTTTTTTAAATTGTATGATTTTTCCCCACTGGTTCAGTTATTCCGACACAGGAAAGAATAAAATTGTCTGAAACACATTATTGAAGCAAAGGATCCCTTGGAATCCTTTGGGTCAGTACAGTCTTTATTGAGTTCCTACCGTACGGAAAGAAAATCCTGTGTGGGGCTAAGAAAGTCAAGGAGATTTAGCTTAAAAGAACAAGAAATTTGGCATGAGAAGATGTGAGTTGGAATATCACTTCTATTCCCTGTGTGGCTTTTGAGCAGATTCCTATCTGAGCCTGTTTTCTTATCTATAAAATGAAGGTGCTAGACTAGGCAATCTCTAAGGTTATACCTAGCTATAAATCCTATCAACTAAAGTCCCCACCTTTTTTCCATTTAATAGTATTTTATTTTTTTCCAATTACATGTAAAGATAGTTTTCAACATTTACTTTTATAAAAAAGATTTTAAGTTCCAAAGTTTTTTCTCCCTCTCTTCCTCCCCTCCCCCAGACAGCAAGCAATTTGATATAGGCCATACATGTACAGTCATATTAAACATATTTCCAAATTATGTTGTGAATAGTCATGTTGTGAAAGAAAAACTAGAACAAAAAGGGAAAACTACAAGAAAGAAAAAACAAAAAAGAAGAGAAAATAATATGTTTCGACCTGCATTCGGACTCCATAGTTCTTTCTCTAGATGTGGATAGCATTTTCTATCATGAGTCTTTTGGAATTGTCTTAGATTATTTTATTTCTGAGAAGAGCTATATCTATCAAAGTTGGTCATCACATAATGTTCTCCTGGTTCTGCTCATTTCACTCAGTATCAGTTCATGTAAGTCTTTCCAGGTTTTTCCAAAAGTCTACCTGCTCATGATTTCTTATAGCACAATAGTATTTTATACCATAACTTGTTCTGCCATTCCCCAGTTGACAGGCATCCCTCCATTTCCAATTCTTGGCCACCACAAGAAGAGCTGCTATAAATATTTTTGTACATGTGAGTCCTTTTCCCTTTTTTAGGATCTCTTAGGGAACTAAAGTCCTTTTGTCCTTATGCAAAGGATTAGTTGGAGATTCTGCTTACTACAATTCAGCAAACATTAAGTTCCTGCTACATGTAGTGCTAGGACAAAGAAGAATCCACTGTGGTTACTGCTTACACGTTATTTACAGTCTAGCAGGGAGAATGAAGTATGTTGAAATCACTTTAATGCAATATGGAATTTAAATGCATAGAGGAGGTACAGGCAGATTTCTTTAAGATTATGGGATCATAGCATTAGAGGTGAAAAACTTGGTGTTTTTAGTCTGTTTTCTGTCATAGATCTCTTTGCTTTTATATGATTGAAGGAAATGCTAACTTTAAGTTAAAGGTTAAGAAAAATAAATATATCGTTCCCCCCATCCTACCAATTGATTTAAAGCTTACCTCATATCTCCCCTCAGCTTTATCTTTCTAGGCTAAATACTATTTTTAAAGTAGTATTTAATTATTTTTCAAATTACATGTAAAGACAATTTTAAACATTCCTTTTTAAAAAGTTTTTGAGCTCCAAATTTTCTCCCTCTCTCTCCTCTTCCCTCTTCCTAAAATAGTAATCAATTTGGTATAGGTTATATATGTGCAATCATATGAAACATTTTTCCACGTTAGTCATGTTATGAAAGAAGAAATCAAGCAAAAGAAAAAAAACATGGGGAAAAATAAAGTGAAAATAGGATGCTTTGATCTGCATTCAGGCTTTATCAGTTCTTTCTCTGGAGGTGGATAGCATTTTCCATAATAATCCTTTGAGATTGTTTTAGATCATTATATTGCTGAGAATAGCTGTCATTCACAGTTGATAATCATACAGTATTGTTCAGCTTGCTTCACTTTGCATCAGTTCATTGAACACTATTATTTTAAAGTCTGTCTTCCTAGCTCAATTCCACATTTATTAAACAGCACTATTTTCTCAGTACCCCTCTTATAAACTATCTAGCTTTCTTGAAAGCTCAATTCGAGTTCCACCTGCTACAGAAAGTCTATCCTGTCATAGATTCTCCTGCCATCTATTGACATAACTCTTAGATACCAGGTTAAGAACTCCTAATGTAGATTAGCTCTTTATTTTACAGATGAGGCAAGTGAGACTTATTGAGGTTAAATGACTTGCCCAACATTATGAAACTAATAGTTAGTGACAGAATTTGAACTTAAGTACTTTCAGAGTCCAAGTCTACTATGCTACACTACCTCTGTAGTGAAAGATGGACAGACAGAGTTGACTTCCCACTGGCGAAAATCAGGGAACATTTTAGCCTTTGACTTGGGTAGACACACCACCCCAGAGAGACATTGTCCCTATATCTCTCCTCTCCCTTGTGGCTAAACTCGTAAAGAAAGCCATCTACACTAGATGCTTCCAATGTCTCTCCTCTCACTTTCTTTTAAACCCTCTCCAGTTTGGCTTCCAACCTCATCATTCAAGAAACTGACCTCTCCAAACTTACCAATGAGCTCTTAACTGCCAAATCTAATGAACTCACTGGTGATCACCTTCTCCTCTTAAATATTTACTTTCTGGATTTTTGTGAAACTGCTGTTTCTTGATTCCCTTCTTCTCTCTGGCTGCTCCTCATCAGTCTCCTTTGTTGTTTCCTCATACATGCCATGCCCCAATAATCATAAGTGTTTCCCAGAGCTTCCTGGGCTCTCTTCTCCCTCTATACTATCTCAGTTGGCAAATTCATCAGCCCCATGAGATCAATGATCATCTCTGTGCATTCCTAGATCTATATATCCAGCCATAGTCTCTCTGCAGAGTTATAATCAAGCATCTCCAACTGCCTCTTGAGGCATCTTTACTAGATGTCCCCTAGGCTCATTATGTTTCTCCCCAGACCCTCCCCCTTTCCTGTTATACTATCTTATTACTCCCTGTTAATGTCCAGGACACCAGTATCCTCTCAGTCACCCAGGCTTACAACCTTGGTATCATTCTAAACTCTTCATTCTCATATATCCCACATATTCAATCCATTGCCTGGTCTTTGTTTCTACTTTCACAACCTCTTTCATATACTTTCCCTCTCTGTACTCATCTAGCCAGAACACTTATTCAGGCCCTCATTACTTCTCACCTAGACCACTGCAATAGCCATCTAACTGGTCTTCCTGTTTCATCTCTTTCTTCATTCCAACTCATCCTCTACTCAGCTGCCAGTGTAGGTATGATCATGTAATCCCTGGCTCACTGGGTTCCAGTGGTTCCCTCTTTCTTCTGGACAAAATATAAACACTCTCTCTGGCATTTAAAGGCTATGTCTTGGCCCCTTCCTACCTTTGCAGTCTTGTTACCCTTGACTCCATGAGCTCTCCATTCCAGAAACACCAGTCTTCTTGCAGTTTCTCTAACATTGCCAATATTCACTAACATTGCATTTCCCTGACTTGGCACTTGCTGCTCCCAGCATCTGTAATTACTGGCACTTTCACCTCGGCCTGAGTTTTTCTGGTTTCTTCTAGTCTCAGCTCACATCCTCCCCTCTGCAGGAGGCTTGTCCTAGTTTCCCCTTCTCCCCCAACAAGTGCTAGTCTTTTCCTCACTCAGATTGTCTTCCTCCCACTCTGTACACCTCATATATGTCAACCTAGTTGCTGATATGTTATCTCCCTCATTAGAATGTGAACTACTTGAAGGCAGGTACTATTTTAGCTTTTTTTTGGATCCTTAATCCTTAACTCAGTGCCTGGTACAGTTAGTAAGCTCTCAGTACTTTTGCTAGTGGACAGCTTGAACCGGTGTAAATGGGGGAGTAAGTGTGGGTGTGGGTGTGGTTGGAGGAAGCTATTTTAGGGCAGAGAGAATAGCTTTAGCAAAGGGATGCATCAGGTGTTAATGAAAGGACAATGTTGTTGGACTCAAATATAGAACAAGAAGAGATAAAGCTACAAAAAAGTCCGGATGATTTTTCCATTTTTGTTACTGGGGAGGGTGTGGTGCAAGTAGGAAAGAGATTTGACTTAGTAGGCAAAGAAGGCAAAAAGGTATGGATTTTGTGACACAGGCAGGTCAGGGTGTGATACCCTATGTGGACCTAGGGAAAAGTAAGAAAGAATAAGGGTTTGGGGTTATACCGAAGGTCTCTAAGTTCCCTTCTAGCCTACAAAGTGTTTGATAATAGGCAATTCACTCGCCCCACCTTAAGACCAGAGGCAGGGCAGGAAATTGATCCTTTAGAGACTCAGACTGGAAAATAGGTGGCTAGAGCAGGTAGGTGGCTCAGTGGGTGATAAGAGTACTGGGCCTGGAATCAGGAAGGCCCGAGTTCAAATCTAAAAGCGACAATCACTAGATGTATGACCCTGGGCAAGTCACTTAACCTCGGTTTGCCTTAATACACTGGAGAAGGAAATGGCTCTGGTCCGCAGGGTCACGAAGAATCGGACTAGAATAGCCGCAGCTGTTGCACCAGGTCAAGGACTTCCAGTTCTTGCATCCGTAGGATTTATTTTCAGATCATCCAATCCAGCCCCTGCACGATACTTGCGGGGAAACTGTTGTCCACGGTCACAAGGTAGCAAGGAGCAGGCAGCTTTCGAATCCACGTCTCCTCTGACTGGAAATCTGGTCGTCATAGCACTTCTACGACCTGGCGATCCCCGTCGCTTCTCCCTCTAAAAAGGCCGTGGTCCCCCCTGGGGGTCCCCCTGAGACCCGCTAGAAAGACTGCAGAGCTGGAGTCTGGGGGAGGGAGTGGGGGCAGGGGGTGGAGAAGGCGCCAGATGTGCCTCGGGGCGGCTCCCAGATGTGTCCCTCCTCCCTCCCTCACCCGAACGCGTAGGATTGGCCAGGCTTCCGATCGCGCTCCTGGTTCGCTCGCCATTGGCTAGGGCCGCCCCTGAAGCGGGCGCTGATTGGCCGTGACGCGCAGGGGTCCGGGCGAGGCCCAGGCGCGGCGCCTCCTTCGCCGCTGCCGCTTCGGCCCCTGCCAGTGCATTAGGAGAGGCGTTCGCTCCATGCGGTTCTGCGGGCCGGAGCTGCTGCGCGGCTAGAGAGCCGGGGAGGAGGCGCGGGGGCGAGGCCGGGACCCGGGCCATGGCGAGCGGCGGCGGCGGCGGAGAGGAAGGAGGCGGGGAACGAGGGTGTCCGGAGCCCGACGAGCCTTCGGAGCCGGGACGCGGCCCCGAGGGGGAGGCGGCGGCGGCAGCCGCGGACGGCGGAGGCCGGCGCTGGGGAGCGCAGCACGCAGGAGCCCGCGAGCTGGCCCAGCTCTACTCTCCAGGTGGGAGCGACAGACGCCCGGCGTGGGACCCCAGACCCTGGCCCATTCCCCCCCATCTGCATCCCCATCCCCGGGAAGCGATCCCCCAACCCCAGCCTAGAACCTTCCCGGCGCAGCGTTCTGCCTCGGAGCCTTGCGGAGACCCCCGAAAGGGCCTCCTCGCTCGCGGCTGCCCCTAACAGCAGCCCTTCATTGAGAGAAAATGATGGATGTCCTGGGCCTGCTAAGACCTGGCGGACCTAACGTTTACCACCCTGGGATGCCCCAGCCCCGTAGAGCTTTAGGTGTTTAAACTTGCCCGGGGAGAATCCAGTGCCTGACTGCCGCAGGGGAGGAGGATGTGGGGGACACGTTGTCTTTCTTCCCAGTCTCTAGGGGGACCCTGCTTGGTTTGTTCCCCCAGCTTTTCCAAGATTCCAACCGTCCCTCTTTCCCCTATGCCCGGTTCAGACGAGGGAGACACCCCTCCTCATCCCCTGTGGGTGGTCCGCTTGGGCCCCCTCCGACTCCCGTGCTGCTTGTAGACTCAGGAGGATCACAGATCCTGCTGTCCTTCTAGCAGAGGGCATCATCAGCTTCCCAAATGCTTCCGCTCTTATTTCTTAGGTTCTTTTACCTTTCTCCCTCAAGGTCTTCCTACCCGGACATTTCCAAGCTTTGTCGTCTTTGTGCTGGGGACCCTTCCTATTTCCCTCCTCCAGGAGGCTGTGCCCCCAGGAACCCCCATCCTCTCCATTCTTTGGCCTTTGCTCTAGGCCTAATTCTTTTCCCTACTCAAAGCCTCTGAGGTTCGCTGGCCTTTCTCCCAGCAAATCTCAAGTGATGGAATTGTGATACCTAAGTGAGGGGAGTAGGAGGTTGGCAGGTGCTTCTGGTATTTCAAAAGCTAGATGATTTTCTTCCCTTGTAATTATGGAGGATGATGAGGCCAGTGCCTTTAATAAAGCCATTGTGACATTGGGTCAGGTGGCCAAACTCACTTCCTTGCCTCTCATGCTCGAAGGTGAAACCTTCAGAGTTGCTACTGCATTGAGACGGTCTTTTGTTTGCAAAATGCCTTGTCATTTTTTTCTCTCATCGGTCCAACATCTAGGTTAATTGGGCACCTGCTGTACATATAGGTCCGTGCTAGCTGTTGTGCAAAGGGAGGCCTGGACCAGGTCTGGTATCTTTGATCCAGACCCCACTGTCAATGGTACAGCCCCTCTTATTCAGCTTAGGAGCCCTGAGGCAAGTCTAGACGGCCCCAAGTTCACAGGGTCACTCAGGGGTAGACTGATGCTGGTATCCCCCACCTCATTATTGTGGTTGTGATGAAAATAAGTGCTTTGAAAACTATAAATCTCTAGATATGCTAGGTGTTTTCTCCAAGCTCTCTGTGAGGCAAGGGCTATCTTATCTCCTTCAGTTCTCAGCATAGTATTCTGGGCATAATAGTGGACTTAGAATGAATGAGTGGTTGAATAAATAAGGTGGGAGCCCCCAGCTTTCTTCTGGACTGTTTATCACTAACCTTTAGCTTTGAATAGTGGAAAGAACACAGAATTGGAAGTCAGGAGACCCAGGTCCTAGGCCCAGCTTTGCTATTAACTAAATGAATGACCTTGGACCAAGTCCTTTGTTCTTTCTGAGCCTCAGTTTTCTTTGTTACAATGAAGAATTTGGACTACATACTACCTGAAGTTGCTTCTCTCGAACTATTGTATGATTGTTCAGCTCTGACCTTTCACCACCATTCTCCAGCCTATTTAACCTCCTTCCTGCTACCTCTCTCCACCCTTGAAGAATGCACACCTCCCTTCCCCAGGGCAACACACCTGGACTGTCTGCACTTTGGTCATCCTTCTGGTGACAGACCACAGTTCTCTCCACTTTAAATAGTATCTGAACTCTGACCTTTCCCTGACCCTCTGGAAGCGGTGCACCAACTTGCCTTCCCTCTCTCCTCATCTAACTTCCTGATTATTGTATGTCTTTTGCTTTGACTACTACCCAAGTAGCCCATTTTACCAAGCACAGTCCCCAGTAAGGACCCAGCTCACAATAAAAGACTCTGGTGTGTTTGCACAGCCCTCATCATCAAACCTGATGTCCTAAACACCAGGGATCAAGATAGATTTGAGGGAAATTAGAGCAAACAAGGCTAGGGCAGATCTAGAATTGAAAATGTATTATCTAAGTTCTTGCTGCTGACTTGTCCTGGCCTCTGGTTAGTTTGGTTTCTCTGAATTCTTTTTTAGTAAAGTCTCCATCCTGATTATGACCTTTTTCTGACCTTGAGACTACTTTGTGATTAGACAGCCTGTGCACCTGCAGATATTCCTGTGGACGAGAGTAGGAGATGAGCTTTGAAATAATATTTTCCAATTTCCTCTAAAGCACCTATTTTTGGCAAGGGTTGGAATAAGAGAGAATGAAGGATGATCTAGGATGCTGAATGGCCTTTGGAAACACTTTGTAGTTTATTTTTCTGAAACACTAGTGATTATCTCCTCCTTGAGACCTCTTTCTGCCACTAGCTTTGACTGTTTGGGCAAGTCAATTTTCCTTCTCTGGGCCTCCCTGTCCCCTACAAAATGGGCATTGAACCAGAGGATCTGCCAAGAGTTGCTTAAGCATTAATATTTTGTGATAGTCTGAGATATGGAATGAGCAAGTAGCTTATCGAGGATGACCATAGCCAGGTTGACCCCCCTTCTGCGCTACCACCATGTAAAAGCTGGGTACTGACTGACAGCTAACATGCTGGACAAATCAGCTCTCCTGCCATACACCAAGATCCCATACATCAGGACTAGAAGGGACCATAGCAGAATGTTATTACAACTGTGGAGATTATCTCTTGTAATCTTGGCCTTAAAGGTTCAATTTAGTTATTACCTCCCACTTGAAGTTTTCCTTAGCCCTTTGTCCTCTCCCCTCCCAGTAAAGTGTGCACTCCTTCTGGAGTTGTTCAGTCAGCTTCAGTCTTGTCCCACTCTTCATGACCCCTATAGAGGGGAAGAGGGTGCCCAGCTTGGGGTTTCTTGGCAAACATACAGGAGTGGTTTACCAGTTCCTTCTCCAGCTCATTTTACAGCAGAGGAAACTGAGGCAAACAGGGATAAGTGACTTGTTCAGAGTCACACAGCTAGTAAGTATCTGAGGCTGTATTTCAACTCAGTTCTTCTGACTCCAGGTCCAGTGCTCTATGCACATTTTGATCTGTATCCTCAACAGCACTTTGCACATAGGTCCTCGCTTGTTGAGGAAGGACTTCATTCAGCATTATATTAAGAGGTTCTCTACATATGCTGTGCTTTTGGTGAGAATAAAGGAAGAAGGTACGTAGCAAAGAGATGGTTAGTTCTAGCCTGACCCCCTTTTTCTTAGGATCCCTAAAAAGTTAGCTCATTTCTGCTATAGAGAAGGGGGGAATGGGCCTGGAGCTGACCTTTAAAATCAGACTTGTGTGTTAGCCCCACTATCTGCTGTCCAGTCAGATATTACCTAACCCTTGAGAAAGGCAGGGAAGTTGGAAGATGTACAGAGTGGTGACTGTGTACTTCATTTTTCTTCCCTAATGGGAGAATTTTCACAGGGGTAAAAGGGACAGCTCTTGATGACCTGCCTGGCTGGTGTTTGCTAGGTTAGAGTTTGTTTTGTGCTGTTTACACAGGTCTGACCCTGGGGCTCCCAGGTACCTCTGCTCCCTTCCCCCCTCTAAAGGTTGAAACCTGTCAGGCCTAGATCTGTAGGAGCTTTGAGAGTGTTTAGCCTCTGCTTCTTGGGAGTGAATGAGTACCTTGGTATTCTCTGTTTCATCTTGCTTTCCATCTCCCTGAAGTAGGATGTTTTCTGATAACTGGACCCAAGGCCAGCCCAACCCTCAGCTTTGTGGGGATTTGAAATACTCACAGATAGGAGCTTCCAGGGAAATATGGTGGTGACTCATCTGAGATTCTCCACTCCTTAGGACTGGGAAAGTTACATATTTTTTGTTCAGTCACCAAAAGGGTAAAGCATAATGACAACAAAAATAAGGCTTCTTGTCCTAAGATGCTACTTCTATTGACCACTGCAGGTAGATGTTGGATCAAGGGATCTTGGAGGTCCCTTCCAACCCTGAAATTATGTGAAACAGCATGTTCTAGTAAAACGATTGGTTTTGGAGTCGGGTTTAATTCCTGGCTCTGCTAATTACTGCCAGTGTTCTTGGGCAAGTAACCTTACCTCTCTGGACCTCAGTTTTCTCATCTGTTAAATGAGAGAGTTATACTGGCTGATGTCTAATATCTCTTCTGAATGACAAGTAAGTTGGGGCCAGGAAGGGGAGGGTATATTTTGATAGAGGACATCAGATCCACAGTTTCCCTTCCTGCCTTATTATGGTCAAACAGCTACTGTTTCTTCCTCCCGCCTCTGTGACTCAGTAATTGTCTTTGAAACTCAGCAGGAGAACTGACAGAAATCAGCCCATGTGCCCATTTTCCCCACATCCCCCACATTGGTTCCAAATCTCCTTTCTATTGATTTGTTAGATTTGAAACCAAGGTTTTTAGTTGCAAATAGGAACCAGCAAAGGAAAAGAGCAGATTGGAATGACTCAGAGCTCCAGCCACCTCTTGGGACATATTGGAAGTTGGGATTTGGGGTAGGGGTGGACAAGTGAGAATTCTAAAGCTGCTTCTGTATCCCAGAGGCTGCTAGTCACCCATCTACCTGTTCAGGTCTCTGCAAATTGGTTCTGGTATTTCCAACTCCATTTTTCATGCCAATTTTCTTGGTATGTGGATCCCATTGTGTTGAGGGAAAGCTATCCAGGAGTCAGTCTTCTGTCTCTAGAATCATAGAATGCCCAGATTGAAAGGACTTAGAACATAGAACTAAGAGAAGAGACAGTGACCTTCCAGCTGGTAAGTAACAGCTAGTTCTAAAATCCAAGACTCCCAATTCCCAGGCCAACACTGTTGCTTTAACCCACAGCTATTTTGTCCTGTTTTTGGAAGTGCTCTCATTCTTTCTTTCTCTCTCCTTGTCTCTCCCTCCCTCCCCCCAAAAAAGATTCTCATTCCCTTGTCTTCTGGGCAGAGATTTGAGGTGTAAATAGGTTATTGTTCTAGTTGCTGTGGTTCAGTTGTGTCTGACTCTTCATGACTACATTTGGAGTTTTCTTGGCAAAGATACTAGAGTGGTTTACCATTTCCTTCTCCAGCTCATTTTACAGATGAGGAAACTGAGGCAAACAAGGTAAAGTGACTTACCCAGGATCACATAGCTAGTGAGTGTCTGAGGCCATATTTGAACTCAGGAGCATGTCTTCCTGACTCCAAGTCTGCCACTCCATACAGTACACCAATGAACTACCCCATTGTTATTGTACAAGAATATAATTTTAGAAGAGCAATATGGGAACTTAGAGGTCATTGAAGCTAGCCACTCATTTTACAGCTGAGGAAGTTGAGGCATGGAGAGGGCAAAGGTCAAGTTACCTATCTAAGGTTAGTGAACATGACAAAGAGCTGGGGCTAGAATCTGGGTCTCCTGACTGCCTGTTGAACTCCTTATCTCTTTTTTTCCACCAAACAACTCCCAGACAGAGTTGGAAGCCAGATTGGTGGAGACTCCCCGAACAGAAGGGTGGGGCTCAAGTTTAAACATAGATAGGCCAGAGATTTCTTTCAATGGTTTTCCTCTTGGAATCCATGTTCCATATTATCCACTTCAATCTTGCCCTTTCTGCAGAATCCCACTTATCAGTCTCCTGTGCCTCCTTCCTCTGATGACACTGATAAGCTGCCTCCAAATCAGTCCTCATCACTCACTATCTTTGAGCTCAGGAGACAGTATGGTGTAGTGAAAATAATATTGGCTCTAAAATCATAGGATTTAGCTGGGTCAGTTACTAACTGCATGAGGGGTGTTGGAGATATTCAGGGAAGACTAGCACTTCTGGTGGGAGGGCTTGCCAAGCCCAAGCACTTTTCAGGGCTGCTCATTCCTCTTTAAACCAACTCTCACCCATGCCTTCAAGAAGATTCACACCCACATCCTGGTAAAGTCTTGTCAGCAGACAGGCCCAACCAGGTTGAAGGTAACCAACAGGTCTCAAACCCATCGATGAGTTAGGGAGATGTCTACCCCAAGCACTTGAGGGACCCCACTTCCTCTTGAGGAATGGGCTGATGAGAACAATTTGGCCATGGGGGCATGAGGGCAGCTGAAACAGGTGCTCTGGAGCATCTAGAGCTTGGTTAGACCTAGGGAACTCCAAGGTCATCCACTGCATCCCTGGCCATGGCCACTTATCTTGACTTCTGTCTTGCCACTGGACTTTGATGACTCTGAAAGAGAATGAGGTCAACAGTTTTGTGCAACTCTGCCTCGGAGCCAATTCACGCTGAAATCAAGACATCACCCATGATTGATCCTCTTTAACACAGGATGAACAGGAACAATAGCTGTGTGACCTTGGGTCTCAGTTTCCTCATCTCTAGAGTGAGGAAATGGGACTAGATGAACTTTAAGTACCCTTTGTGCCACTGAGTACTTACTCAATGTTCTAGTTAATTCTAAGTCCCTGAAATAGTTTCCTGGTTCTTGAGTCTGTAGTCTACTTAGCTGCCTCCTCAAATCATTCCTTACCTCTCACTGTTTCTGAGCTGCCTTCTCAGAATTACATGTCCTTCTGCAGTGGAAACTGAGCACTAATGAGGCTCTTGATCACCCTTTGCTGAATTTACCTCCTTCATTGAGTATCCATCTCACTCCAGGCCCTGAGGCTGGGGATACTGTCTAATGAATGTTTGTCTCTTCTAGCTTCAACTGAATTGCTTATGAAATAGAAAAGGTTAGAGTTGTGATAAAGGTTAAAGAATCTCATTAAAATTCTCCAAAGTGATAAATGAAAGACTTGAAGAAGGTGGAAGGCGAGACAGGATGAAAAGAGCTATGGTGCAGGATTTGGGAGAGCTGAGCTGTGGCTGGAACTTTGCCACTCATACTCTGTGAGCTTCCATAAGTCTCTATTTTGGGGGCCTTTGTTTTCTCATCTCTCAAATGAGTGGGTGGGACTAAAATGATCTGGAAAAGCATTCAGTAGCTCTGACCAAGTAAACTAAAGCTTAAGTAGCCAGCTGAGGGTGGTCAGAAGAGAGGAGGAAGAAGAGTGTTTAAATTTATAGGAATAGGAAGGTAAGGGAAGGATCCTTGGAGAGTGGGTAGGTTAAATTAATAGGAGGGCAAGGTAGCAGGTAGAAGTAAAGTAGAAAAGTCAGAAGGGATAGGACACAAGAGATACGCACAGACATAGTAACAAAAATCAGGAGTAGAAATTGTTAGGGAAAGTATATGTGTATATATATGTATGTACTTATATGTATGTATCTATATATAAATATATCCATGCTTAATTGTAGAGCAGGGAAAGGTAGGGAGAAAAACCGCACAGCAGAGAACAAAAATAAAACTTAGAAGAAAGCACAGAAAAGATGGGCAGCTCTCAACATCATGCGTAGTAGTTATTACGTAGCATTCTTGAAATGGAAACTTACTGTTATATATTTTGAATCCTCTTAAGTTCTGCTATGCACATAACGTGTTTTTTCTTTTATTTTGTATTTAAGTTTATAATACTTCTCTTTCTTATTGTGTATTTAAGTTTTAGTATTTTAGATTAAAATTTTAAAAAAATGGTAAGTGATAAGGTAAGTGATAGTCATTACTCGTTTAAAAGATTAGAGTGGAGATAGATCCCTGAGTAGGAGCAGGGTGAAGCTACCTATCAATTCAGTGAGGCTTCATGGAGGAAGATGGGACCTAGGTTAGGCCTTAGAGGTACAATTGGACTTAAATAAGGTAGAGATCAGAAGAAGGTACTCTGGACAGAAATACAGAGACTGTTTAGAAGAAAAAAAACAGATCAGTCTGTAGCGTCACATGTAGGGAAATAATGTTAGTCTTTTGGTCTAGTAGATCACTAGATTTTAATTCATAGAACCTGGGTTCAAATCTCTGTGACATAGAACAAGTCATTTCATCTCTTTGGGACAGGAATCTTCAATATTTACCTTCCAGGGTTGTTGTGTGGGATAAATCCTTGAGAAAACGAGTTATAATATTGGAAAGATACTTTGTTAGTAGCTAGCTTTGTCTTCTTATAGTTTGTTTTTCATTTAGCGCTGTTTGTATGAAGTACCTTTGTATAATGAGAAGACCTCTGGGACTTTGAGTCATGAGATCTGGATTTGAACCCTCACCTTGATAGCTGTATGACCCTGGAAACCTCCTCAAGACCCGTTGTCTTCATCTGCAAAATCGAAATAATAATTGCCCTCTTTAGCTCTCAAGGTTGTCTTGAGATCAGTGCTTTGGGAATCTGAAAATTCCATAGAAATGTAAATTGTTTTTCCTGAATTATTAGTAGCTTGTTTCCTTCACTGTGCTTTGCATATAGTAGGTGATCTATAAGTGGTCTTCATTCTTGGGGGTCAATTTGGTAGGTTGGGGAGAGGAAGATAGTACAGGAATTAAGATTTTTTTTCCAGAATTGTCCAGTGTAAAGTCTTCTGCTTTGTACATCCTGAGAATTTAGGAATGTTTGTTAACTTAATTTGTTTTCGTTCAGGAGGAGTATAAAATTTCAATTCACTTTTCAGTTTAACGGACACCTATTGTGTATAAGAACAGCTAGAGAATTATGGTACAATTGACAAGAAAAAGTCCAGAGAAAGGTCTTTTTTAAGGGGCATGTGCATGCATGAGCTTGAGGTCCTGGTGGGGTGGCTAAGCAGAGACAGCCAGTAGGTATTTAGAGATACAGTAATAGAAGTCAGGAGGGCAATTAACTCTGTGAATGTCAGTCTGGAGGGAGCAATAGTTAAATTAGTGAGATTGAAAGTCATCTGAGCGAGACAAAGCAAATATGGAAGGGCCAAGGACTAAGCCTTGGGAGCTGTCTGCATTTAGGACTAGAGGTAACAAGAAAGAGCCAAAAAGGGAGGAGGAGAAGCAAAGAGAATGCACTGTCATGGAGGATAGAAGGGCTGGAGCTACAAGAAGAAATCAGGGATTGTCAGTCTGTAGTGTTTGTTGTAGGGAGATCTAGGTAGATGTGGCCTGAAAAAAATGCCTTTGAATATGATCATTAGGGCCTGCTTTCTAAAGAGAAGGTAATTTCAGAAAAGTGGACTTCATAAGAGCAAAGGATTTATAGCTGGAAGGACCTTAGAAATGTCTAGTCTAGTACTCTCATTTTGCATTTGGAGAAAGTAAAATCCGTAGGTTTTAAGGGAAAATGACTTACCCAAGGTTTTAAGGGAAAATGACTTACCCAAGGTCACATGAGTAACACCCAGGGCCTCTGGATCCAAAGTCAGTGCTCTTTTTACCATCCTACACTGATTCCTTCTGGAAGCCAGATTGGGGTTATGTATAAGGTGAGAAAGTAGCAGTGGGTGTGGACAGGACAGACTTTTCAAATGCAGAAACTGGGGCTCAGAAAGTAACTTGTTCCAGGGAGGTTACACATCTGGCAAATATGAGAGCCAGGTTGCAAACCTAGGCCTGCTAACCAAGTTCAGTGTTCTTTTTTTTCCTCTGGGGCAGAGAGGGAAGGGCAACGATTTCTGTCTTGGTCTGAGTTCTCCATGGGAACACCTAGTTCTTGTCCAGCCTCCAAGAGCTAGAGTGCACCCTGCCTAGCTCCTAGCAGGCAAAACCTGCCAAAAGTCCTCCCTTGGATGAATGTAGGGAATAACCAAAACCCTGAGAGTGAGAGGGTTCTGACTGAACTCCCATCTATCAGTCATCCCCAGCTCAGGTCTGTGTCCTTAATGGGACTGCTGCAACCCTGCATAGTGCAGTACCTGATTGAACAGCCTCTCCTCTGTGCCCCCAACAGGCAAGCGGCTCCAGGAATGGTGCTGTGTGATCCTCTGCTTCTCCCTCATCGCCTTCAATCTGTGCCATCTCCTGCGGCTTGCCAGCCTGGAGCACACGCATCTGGTGCTGCTGGGAATATGTGAGTTTATGAACAAATCAGGACTTTCTGTCACTTGAGCAGGGGGAGAGGGGAATGTTTCAGTGTGACTTCATCAGTGTGCGGTGTTTACCTCTAAAACTGTATACCGAATCACATGATGCTGAGCCCTAGGGAAGGGGAGGGGTGGAAAAGCATGCTTATGGAAAGGCAGGGCAGTGTGGTAAAAAGAACACTGGACTGGTCATGGATCCTGGCAGTGACTCTTATCCCTGCTATCTACTGTGTGATCCTGGACAAATCGGTGTATATCATTGGGACTTCTCTTTAGAGAGAGAGAGATTGCACTCATTGGTCTCTAAGGATCCTTCTTGTTCTAGGAATGATTTATATAACATGATTTGCACAGCACTTTCCTAAATTGTGTAATGTGATCAAGCAAGAGACTCATGGTCCTGGGCTATCATAGGAGCCAAGAAGCTAAGACTTTTATCTAAATAAGATAAAGAAAAACTGTCCTGGGTAACTTTCTCTGTCCAACTATTTGGTTAATTTTAGTCTCAGATTATTTCTGAATTTAGACTTTTTTCTCTTATAAATCAGGAACTTCTTTTAAATTCAAGATGTCTCAGCGGGAGGTGAGGGAAAGAGGTAGGATTCTGGTCGTTTTTGGCATCCAGGATTCAACCTCTAGAGAAAAGTCAGGCTAGAATTCAAGCCTGGGCATCTGACAGTGAGGGAGAGGCAGACTCCTAGTTTAATATGTATTTATTGATTTAAAAAAGATATCACAATGTAGTATAGAGGAAAGAGCCCTGGATTCAGTCTAACAATCAGGGTTCAGATTTCTAGCACCTTGCAACTTCAAACAGATCATGTCACATCCATGCCTGAAGGTTCCTTTCAGCTTTCCATCCTGTGAGCATTCTTTTAGGAAGCTCTATCTTGCAACAGGGCATAAAGTGAATCAGAGTATAAAGGACATTGGAAGTCTTCTGCATTTGTCCATATATGTGGTCATGACGGCCCAGACAGGGGTTGTGATAGTGGGTTGAAAAGAAAGGGAGAAATATAGTCGTTATAGAATAATTAGCAGGCCTTGGTTGGGGTTCAAGGAGGCCAGAAGCCAGCATGACATAGTAGAGGAATGAACTCTGGGAAAGAGGGAGGCGTTGGATCAAATCCTGGGTTTTCCCATTAACTTGGTATCCTTGGACTGGTCACTTTTTTCTCAGCTTCAGTTTGTCAAGGAAGAAATTGGGCTAGCTGAATTCAAAATCTCGTAGAGTTCTGAGATCCTGGGATTCTGTGAGCTTCTTTCCCTAAAGAGGAGAGGACTGGGAATCCCTAGTAACTGCCCAGCTGTAATCTCCAGCCATGCCTTTCCTCCAGTCTCCCAAGGAGGACTTGCCGGACCTTTCATGCATCCTTTTTACAACTCTGAGGCCTACTGTCTCTAGACCCCTATTTTAAACCACTTCCAGCTTTCCTCTCTTCTTTTGAGGGGCATGACAGGACCACTAGTGCAGTTAGACTAGCTTTATTAAACTGGTCAGTCTCTTGGCTACTGTGTTGAAACAGACTAGGTGAGGATGATGTTTGGTGTGGGACTGGGAGGAGGTTGTTTTCTCTTTAACTCCGCATTGGTCAGGTTGAGTTTATGACCTGAGGACTTGGATAACTAGATCAAGGTTCTGCCTTTCTTGTTCTGTGGCTTCTGTAAAAACAGAAATTGTGATTGTTGAAGTAGAAATTGTTGAAGCAGAAATGACTTCTCTCGTTCTGATAAGCCACTTGGGTAGCAGCTGGTTTCCAACCTGAGTTTAAAGGATGCTAGCTCAGTATGATTTAGTGGAAAAGAGCATTGGGTTTAGAAGACCAATTTTCGAGTCCTGGTCCTGCTATTTTTAATATCCCTATATTATTAAGCAAGCCAGTCAATTTCTTTGGGCCTCAGTTTCTTCTTCTGTCAAGTGAGGAGTTTCTACTAGATTCCTTCTAACACCTGTTAATTATTTTTAAATGATTTTTTTTCTGTATATAATTTGCTTTGTTTTTTCTTTGCACTTTCCTTTATTTTTAATACTAATTTTTTTAAAAATTGAGTTCTAAATTCTCCCTCTCCTGCTCCTTCCCCACCCATAATATCAGTTGTACATGGGAAGCCATGCAAAATATAGTTCCATATTAGCCATGTTACAAAAAGCAATAATAAAAGCAAGAAACATAAAGTAAAAAAAATACGTTTGTCTGTACTCAGAGTTCATCAGTTCTTTCTCTAGAGGTAGTAGATAGCATTATTCATCATGGCCCCTTTGGAATTATCTTGGTTCATTGTCTTGATCAGAAGAACCAAGTCTTTCAGTTGATCAGTGTTAAAGTATTGGTGTTACTGTGTACAATGTTTGCCTCATTTCTCTTTGCTTTAGTTCACGTAAGTCTTCCTAGGTTTTTCTGACACTGTCCCCCTTGTCGTTCTTATGGCATGATAGTATTCTATTGCAATCATATCCCTTAACTTGTCTAACTATTCCCCAGTTGATGGCATCCCCTCAATTTCCTATTCTTTGCCATCACAGAAAGAGCTGCTATAAATATTTTTGTACTAACTGTAACCTTTAAAGAGGTTTAAGAGACTTAGTTTTTGAGTAATTTAATCATTTTATTAATAACCCAGCAGGTTATCAGTAAAAGAATGGTCGTTTTGCTGTCTCTCTTAGACCAAAGACAATAGTGGCAGTGGACTCACAGTTTATATGCCGTTTGTCCTTCACTCTCAAACAGGTTGTGGTTGTGGTTTGTCCTTCGTCCTTCATTTTTAAAGAGGAGAACCGTGACATCAGGGGGATGATGACATGAATTGCAGTTGAATTGAATTTGAGGGAAGGAGGTCTGTGCAAAGTCAGCAACCTTACTTTCTCCTCCAAGGGCTCCCACTACATCCTGGGCCATCTTCAGTCGTCCTCTCCTGATCTATAACCACTGGACCCAGATGACTCTGGAGGAGAAAGTGAGGCTGGTGATTTTGTATAGCCCTCCCTGTCTTAAATCCAATTCAGAGTTTATGTACCCTTAGAAACAGTAGGTTTCTAAGAAACAATTAAGGGACTCTGAGGGATCCTTGCACAGAGAAATTATGTCTACTCAGACCACCTGAACCCTTGGGCTCTTTAGACAAAAGGATCAGCCTTCACTCAAGCTTGAGTAGAACACAATGAGCTTACCCCACCCTAGATTAAATTCCTCCCAAGGTTGGGTAGGTCGATAGGCTCTGACCACGTTCTAGGGAGAATCAGTGCAATCTCATCATCAGTAATTTCCTTCAAGAAAACTGAACTTTTTAAAATGAGGAATTTAGAAAATTCCGGAGACCTCTGAATCTCCCCAAGATATTGGTTATTAATAATCATTTCTCTCAATATGTCGTTTTCCTTTTTTTTTTAAATCTTTGGGATACAGACCTAGTAGTGGTATTGTCAAAGAATATTCAGTTTTATAGCCCTTTGGGCACAGTTCCAAATTGTATGTTTTGTATATATTTCTTTGCATGTTGTCTCTCTGTTTATATTATTAGCTTCTCTAGGGCAGAGATTGTCTTTTGCTTCTTTTCATACCGCCAAGTACCTAGCATAATGCCTAGCATTATTATTAGACACTTCATAAATGTTTATTGAATTGGATAAAATCTATTCTAGCTCCAATTGTTATGATCCCATGACCATCCATCACTGTCTCTGATCTTTGTGGACTTGGCACTCTTATGCATTAAGGATTCCAAAGAAGCACCTGGAGGGGAGGTCCCTTCAGCCCTTACAAGTCTAAACCTGTCTGCAGGTGACCTAGAACTGCCCCAGCAGCCTTTTCTCCTCTTGTTGACAGTAGAGAATGGGCATTGGGAATGCCAAGGGCTGTCTCACACAGTTACCAGGGGACTTCTGGATTTTTATTCCTAAAATGACTATTAAGGGCGTATCAAAGACAAATCAGGGAGCCTTTGGCTGTTCTCTGGAGTGGCTTCCCAACTCTCATTACAATGGGTTAGTGACTGGGAACATGTACCTGAGACTAGCTTTCTGATGGTCTGTCTTCTGGCTACTCGCAGTCCTGGCACCTAAGCACAGGCAACACCAGCATGCCTTAGTGGTAAAAAAAAGCAGAACTCAAAAAACTGGTCTTAGAGTCACAAGGTCAGTTCAAATCATAGTCCAGACACTTAATAGCTATGTGACCCAGAGCACTCCACTCTTCTACTTAGTGTTCTGATCTGTATTTGTACCACCTGCTTCATGAGGCTGTGGGTGTATGTGCACGTACACACAGTGGCAGCTTGGTACGTTGACAAGAGTGCTAGAATTAGAAGCTCCAGCTTGACTACTTGCTTTGTATCTTTGGATAGGTCACTTAAAACTCTCTGGCCTCAGTTTCTTCGTCTGTAAACTGAGGGGGTTGAACCAGATGACCTGTAAGGTCCCTTCCAGTCCTAGGTTTATGATCCTATATAAATGTGAGCTGTTTAGTTCATGTTATTGAGATTGAGCTGTCTGCATGGGAGCCCTCCAGTGGTTTTTTTTCCAGCCATCAAAAAAATTCTTCTCCCAAACCTTTAGTTGCTCTAAGCAAGTTCAGTGGTTGTGGAATCCTAGAATGTCAGAGCTGGAAGGGGCCTTAGATGAAGCTCATTTGGCTCCTCTCTTTCACTGAGAAGAGGAAGAAACTGAGGGCCAGAAAGAGGGATTTACTTTCCCCAGGTCACATTGCGTCAGTGGTAGAGTCAGGACTTCTGATTACAAGGCCAGCATTTTTTTTTCTCTTTAGCATGCTGAGGAGATATTAGATTCAGGTAGATCTTGGCAGCCTTGGTAATATTTAAACTTCCTGGCCTACAACTCTGTAGTCAGCTGTTTGCTCCTCCTCAAAGAATGAACGACTTCATTCAGCAGAGGGTACCCAGCCAGCCTCCCCCCGACCACATCCCAATTGTTCTTGTCCATTGAGCTCTGGCCTTCCTGATCCCATTAAAAAGCTTCTTGTCAGCCTAAGCCGATACCACATAATCTGACTAATTTAAGCACCTGGGGCCTATGCCTGGGCTTTAAGAGGGAGGGTGATGGAAAGGGGAGGGGGAGAGAAGGAAAGGCCTGTGATTTTTGAAAGTCCCATTAACCTTTCGGAGCTCATGACTGCCTTGTTCAGTTTACCCCAAGCCTGGGCTCCCTGGTTGACTCCCTGGTCTCTGTTTTTAAGTGGCCTATCATTAATTTCTAGGCAGTGTTGACACAGAATCTCAGGGCAGCTATTCTGATTGATTAAGGCCTGTTCAAACAGTACTATCAGTGAATTGTCAAGCCTTATCTGTGTAGCTACCAGGATTAGACTGAATGTGAGGGGGAGGCAAGTAGAGGGAGGCAGGTCTCTACACTCTTGAGAAGTCACAGGGCCTGTCCCTTCTGCCCCAATAATAATTACATCGCACTCTGGAACCAGGAGCCTCTCAGAACCTGGGCACTCTGCCAAGCAGAGGTGCAATGCTGAGGCCTCCTCTGAAGCTGAGGAATGATGATGATCTTGACATGAAGCTGAGGAACTCACTCAGCTCCCTGGGGTGGAGGGGCCGCTGGGCTTTGCCCTGGAGGATCATTGATGTGGAGCTGGTAAGGACCTTTAAGGTGGAACGATTTACACCTTCCCCTTAGAGAGTCAGAGATTCTTTTCCTGGGCAGGGATTTGTCAGGACCTGATTGGGGGAGAATGGTGTTTCTCAGAAAGTAAAAAGTCTTGTTGCTGAGGGTATCCCTGGTTGTGTTATGTATAACTATTCCCATTCCTGTGGTGCTTTCAGATTTACAATACATATTCTTCTCAGTAGTGATGAAGGAGGTGGTATAGACTTTGTTAGTCTGCATTTTACAGAAAGGGAAACTGAAGCACCAAAAGTTTGTTACTTTCCCAAGGTCACAGAGCTGGTAAATTGATGCGTCTGCTATGGCAAGTCCAGGGCTCTTTTGACTGTACAACAATATGTCTCTATGTACCACTTTTCCTTTCTCAAGTCTGCCCCCTCCATCTCTGTTCTAATCCTATTTCTGTATTGTTTTTAAGTTTACAAAACCTTTTGCCTAGCAGCAATCTTGTGAGATAAAAGGTGTAGAAACTAAGGCCCAGAGTTGAAATGATTTGCCCAAGATTATATGCCTTGTAAGTGGTATAAGACTAGGACTTCAAGTCCTCACCTGACATACCAGGGCTCTTCTGACTGCTAACACTGCTTTTTTGGGGGCAGGAACAGCAGCAGATAGACATTTTATACTGTATAGAGCATCCAGCTACCCGTACAGTCTGTAGAGGGCAGAGCCCTGCTTGAAGGGCCACAGGCCTGGATTCTGGTCCTGGCCCTGCCACTTGCCCCATGGGAGATCAGGCAAGTCTATTCCTTGTTCTGAGGCTGCTTCCTTATTTGTTAAGTGAGGGAAGTTGGACTGGGTGAGCTGTAGATAGGTGAGGGAATTAGATTAATTTGGAGAACAAACCCTTGCAGCTAGAAAATCCTCTCTACAGTCTGTTCTCTGCCTAGTCAGGCACTGATGGAAAAGAAAGGCCTGGACAAGAATGTCATTGGTAATCAAAAAAATTTCTCACTAACACATAGTGATTTCCAGTTATAATGCATTCTCATGTGTATTATCTCATTTAACTCTCACAACTGCCAGTGAAAGTGGCAATATAAGTATTTTTCTCCCTGTTTCACAAATGTGGAAACTGAGGCTCAAAGGAGTTAAGTTGGCTTGCTGAAGGTTACACTGTGACAACCCACTGTCATCTAACTTCTAGTCCAGGGTTTTTTTTTTCTTTATGTTACAGAGCTTTGGTTGAGGGTAGGGGAGGGGAGTTGAGTATTGCAAGTATACAGCGATCTCATTAGACTACCCTCTGAAGTTCCCTAAATTATTCTGATTACATAGCATAGCTTTGTGCTACAAAGATGCTTTTTAATGGGCTGGGGGAAGCTATGGAATCAGGGAAGGAATACCTGAAGAGTGGTGCTGTCTGAACTGAGTGGAGACCAATCATCAGATCCTAAGGAAGACATCCTCTGCAGGCCCGAGATGCCCATTAATGAGTATGATTTAAATAGTCAGATAATGAAAGTTATACACTGAGCAACCTCATGTAGAAGCAAGGCCTGGCCCCTGGCCATCTACCAGAGGGCTTGGCACAAGAAGAGTGCTATCTGGTGAGGTCCACCCTGCCCTGGCCTCTGTCCCAGCTTTGAGACAGAGCCCTGCAGAACCTTCACCAGTTTATCTACCTGGATTGAAGGGACAGCCCCAGGTTTCCTTAGTAAGGCTTATGTCAGTAGTCTGCCCCAACTGCATCAGAAGCCCAAGGGATCACAGAATTTGAAGATAAATAAGCCTAGAAGTCATCTAGTGCCATCCCCTCATCTTACAGAGGAGGAAGCTGATATGCAGAGATTTGTTGCTCAAGATAACACAGTAAGTTAATGTTAGAGTCAGAGCCAGAACTCAGAAAAACACCAGCCATGTTCTCTGACTCCATATGTAGCACTCAGGAAAGTTTAATGAACCAGCTCATCTTTATACTACCTGCATGTCCAGCCTTGTCCTGGGTTCCCTGGAGAGGACACAGAAGAGAAGATGCAGTCACTGCTCTCTTGAAGCCCACAGTTCAGTTAGGGAAAAAGATATATGCTCTGCAGACATCTTATATGCATCCACACCAATATCGTCATTTAGAACTTAATCGTAAGTGAATGAGAGGTAGCTAAAAAAAACCAAAACCCAAACACCCTCCTGCGTGTTGGACAAACTTTGGTTTGAGTCCCAACTGTACCTCCAACTAGCTATGTGATCCCGGGCCAATCAGTTGCTCTCCGAATCAGTTTCTGTCTCTGCCAATGAAGAGATTGGACCAGATCATTTTTATGATCTCTTTCTACTCAGCTGTACTCTTGAGCAGTAGAATGGTGTGGAATCCAGTCTGGGTTACAAGACCAGCTCTCTTACTTTACCAGCTATGTGTGATCCTGGGCAGATCAAATAATTTAACCTCCCTGAGCTTTTGTTTGCTCATCAGATAAATGGAACTGATGCTTTCATTATCTACCTCTTGTTGATAAAAAAAGAAAGTACTTTGTAAATTTTACAACACTTTAAAAATGTAAGTTGTTGTAATTTTTACTGTTTTAAATGGATGGGGAGCCTTGAAAGATTTTTGAACATCACTTAGGCATAATTGGACAGTGTTTTAATAAAATTAATCAGACATATTCAGATGGGATTGAGAGAAGGGGGATATTGAACAATCCAATCTCTGGTATCAAGATAATTTTTCTCTTTTTCCTCCACCCTTGAAGTCTAAAGTGTCCTGCATTCATATCCCATCTCTCTCATGTTCTTTTTGTGCCTTCTAGTTTCTACCATGTGTTTGGCAACTGGAGGATTTTGATTCTTCCTGCCCCCCTTTCCTGGGGCTCAAAATAAGAGGATCCACCTTAAAGCCTCTCCTACCTCTAAGAGATGTAATTGGTTTCTTCCTTTTGGGGGTGTGTAGAAGACAAGCTCTGCTCATTGAAGGCCTCTCTCCCTGCCTCTTCATTTTAACGTGGAGGCCTTTTGGGCTACATCCTTCTTCCTGGTACCAGAATTATCAGCAGCTGCCAGCTCATGTTTGGGATCTTTTTCAACACCTCCCTGCTGGAGGCTGAGCTGACAAGAGGCTGGAGACAGTGGCACCAGCGGCTGGAAATCCCAGGGTCTGGGATCATAGCTCTGTCATTATAGTGTGTAACTTTCAGCAAGTCATTTCCTTTTTTTTGGGTCTCAGTTTCATCACTGGTTAAATGACAATTGAGAGAGTTCCAAACCTAAGATTTTGTGACTAGGGTTGAAGCCCCTCCTGAGCAGACCTGAGAACCGCAACTATTGAGGGTTGGTGGTCTCCTTAGAGATCCTCTAAACCAATCCTGTTGTTTAACAGAGGACACGTGGGTTGCCCAAAGTCATCCTGAGTTAGTGGCAGGGCTGAGAACCAACATTTCCTGTCCGTCATCCCCTGATCTTCCTCTCCCCACCCCAGCCCCAAACAAGGCACCATATAGGAGATTACTGGAAAGCTTGGAAAGGCCAGGCCTTTGGGGTTGGACTACTGAGCCTCTGCTGTCCAGTCCTCCTGGGTTGTGGCTGCCTGGCATCTGCATTCTGTTTACTGCCCCCAGCTGGGGACAAAGAAAGTTCTGTCTGCCTATCCACCCTTTCCCCATTAAAGAGACCATGGGCATTTTATAGCCTGAGCCAGGGAATGGGCTTTTCTTTTTTCTTTTTTTTCCCTTGTTGACTGAAGTAAGATGTTTATTTACATGGCTGGAAAGCAGACTCCCTGGATCAAAGAACTGAGAATAATAAAAATGATAATAATAGCTAACATTTATATAGGTGCTTTAAAGTTCGCAGAAAGCTTTGCAAATACTACTTGAACCTTAACAATAACCCTGTAAGTTAGTGCTGTTATTGGCCCTATTCTACAGATGAGGTAACTGAGGCTGACCAAGGTTAAGTGACTTGACTCAGTCAGTTACAGTAAGTATTCTGTTTGTTCACCTCAATTAAGGCAAATATCGAAGGCTTAGACTTCTTGGAGCTGTGACTTTGGCCACAAGTGTTGCTTAAGTGTGAGCAAGCTGTCCTGAGACAGAGAGAGAGAGAGAGAGAGAGAGAGAGAATGTGTGTGTGTGTGTGTGTGTGTGTTTCTGTGTATGTCTGTGTGTGTGTAGACAGTTCCTGTTGGAGGAGGGGAGGGGCTGGAGGAGTGGGGCATGATATTTCTGTAACAACTATCCTTGCTATAGCTGCTTAGTAAATACCTTTTGTAAAAACTGATAAAATCTGGTTTGGGTAGAGTCTTTTTAAAAAGAACTTTAATCTTATTTTATTTCATTCTTTCTTACAAAACTTCTCTGACTTTGACAGTTTAAAATCCAGAAACTATGTTGTAACTTACATATAAATATATCAGCCCCTCTGGAGCTAACTCCCCAGTTCTCACTCCCACTGGAAGACCTGGTCCCCAGAGGGATAACTGCCTCCTCTTCTAGGTTCTAGGGGGTAAGCCTAAGGGGCTGGAGGTTTTCGAGTATCATCACACAGGAGCCCCTAGGCAGGACAGATAGAAGGCTCTTGAAGAAGTAGAGAGGAGAGAAAATCCACTTTGGGTGGGAGGGGCAGTTTGAGTGGAGAGAGGGGAACATAAGAGAGAGAGCTATGAAGGTAGAACAAGAGTTAGCAATGGATGGGATATATGGGGTGAGTACAAGTGAGGGGTCATGAAAGGCCCCGAGGTTGCAGACCTCGATGACTGAGTGGGAACTGCCTTTTCTTTTCTAATAATCATTTCTGTTTGTGGGGTACTTTAGAATCTCCTATGAAGTCTAGAAAAGACTGGTAGCAGTGTCCCCATTTAGCAGAAGAGGAAACTGAAGCACAAAAGGTTACATGAATTGCCTGAAATCATTAAGAACGGTCACTTTCCCCTCCAGGCTCAGTTTACTTCTTTGTTTATTGAGTGGGTTGCTCTAAATGATTCCAAACATCTTTCAGTTTTAAATACTATGAGCTTAAATACTATGAGGTGATTTTTTTTTCCCCCTACCAGACCCTGTCATGGCCCCAGCCTTCACAAATGTCTCAATGACTTAAAGTGGCCAACTTCCTGCTTTCCTGTTTTAGCTCCCAAGGAGTAAAGAGGGAACTTTCACAACCAGTGTCAGAGTCTCTCCTGACTTCTGCTTTTTGAACCTGTCCCAAATATAGATGCAGGCCAACATAAACGGCCTTGTCCCTGAAAACCTCTCCGTCTTTCATCTTATGATCCTAGTTCTCAGTAGAGTTAAGGGCCTGCCTTCCCAGTGATCAATCAGTCACCAAGTATTTGTTAAATGTGTACTGTATGCTGGGCATCGTGCTGTGTACAGGGGATACAGGTGTGAAGAATGAAACAAGCCCTTCTCCAAAGGAGCTTACTTTCTTAGTGGAAGAGACATGCATAGATACAAATATAGACAACATCAGTATAAAGTTTATCAATACATACATATATACACAGCACAGTTAAATAGAAGGTAATTTCAGAGGGAGGGCAGTCTTAGTTGGAGAAGAATTCAGGAAAGGCTACATACAGGAGATAGGCCTGAGCTGTATTTTAAAGAAAAAAGGACTCTTAAGAGGAATTCTGGGAAGTTGAAACTCCTGATATCAGTCACCTGAATCTTCCCTCAGAGGGGGATCAGATCCTTGCCAATGGTCTTTTTTGACTCTTCAGTCCCAGCAGTGGTGGAATCGTGCACCCAAGATCCCTGGGAACAATGGGGATTGGAAGTAGACGTGGAAAGCAGTAAGAGAGAAGGATAAAGGGGAGGGAGAGTTAAGAGAGTTTACATTTCTGTTGAATTTTAAGGTTTACAGAATGCCTTCCACCTAACAGTCTTGGAAAGAAGGTAGTGATTACATTATCATCCCCGTTTTACAGATGAGGAAACTGAAGCTTGGAGAGTTGGTGGAATTTGTCCTGGGTCACTCGACTGGGACTTAAATTAGTCCCTGGATTCTGAGTCCAGTGCCTTTTCCAATAAGATTCTCTACCCTGATCTATAACCCCTTTAAATTTAAAGGAAGAAGGGAAAAGATTTTATATGGCATTGTTTGTTTGTTTTATCTTTAAATAGATTTTTATTTCATTAAAATATTTCCCACTTATGTGTAAGGCATTTTTAACATTCATTTTGTTTGTTTTTTAAATGCCCTTGTTTAGAAAATCAGCCTCATTGGAAAGATTAGAAAGTGAGCAGCCTGAACACATACAGGCTATTCTGAAATCTTCCAGATTCTCATCAACTCAGGTCCCTGTGAGCTGGGAAGCCCATTTTTAGCAGTTATGCTTAGCTAAGACTTTAAGTGATATTTTATGTTTTTCCCCAATTACATGCTAAAACAATTTTTGACTTTTTTAAAATTTTGAGTTTCAAATTCTATCCCTCTCCCTTCCCCCTTCCCTGAGACTAAGCAGTCCAATATAGTTTACACATGTGCAATCATGTAAAATATTTTTCTATAATAGTTATTTTGTACAAGATGACTTAAAAAAAGGATGAAAAAAGAAAGTAAAAAAAATATCATGCTTCAGTCTATCCAAACAGAATCATTTCTTTTTCAGGAGGGAGGATAGCATACTTTTCATTCGTCCTTTGGAATTGCCTTAGATCTTTATATTGTTGAAAATAGATAAGTTATTCACAGTTCTTCTCCCGTATAATATTGCTAATAGTGTATACAGTGTCCTCCTGGTTCTGCTCACTTCACTTTGCATCAGTTCATGTAAGTCCAGGTTTTTCTAAAATCATCCTGCTTCTCATTTTTTATAGCCCAATAATATTCCATCACAATCATATACCACAGCTTATGTTTAACTTTTCCCCAATTGATGGGCATACTCTTGATTTCCAATTTTCTGGTTAAGACTTTTTAAAAAAATATTTTTCTTATTTCATTAAATATTTGCCAGTTACATGTAAAACAATTTTTAATGATCATTTTTTAAAATTTTGAATTCCACATTCTTTCCCCTTGAGAAGGCAAGCAGTTTGATATTGATATCAGTTATACATGTGAAATCATGCAAAACATATTTCCATATTAACCATATTACAAAAAAACAGACAAAAAAACCAAGAAAAATAAAAATACAAAAACGGTATATTTCAGTCTACATTCAGAGTTCGTCAGTTCTCTTTAAGTGGCTTTGGATCGTTGTTTTATCTGCAGTAACGAAGCCAAGTTGAGGAAAGTTGAAGAGATGAAGTTCTCTGTTCGAATGAGGACTGCCAGAAATCCTGGAGAGAGTTTCTATGTTAGACACTAGACTGGATAACTAGTAACAATAATATTTATGCAGTGCCTTAAGGATTGCAGACCACATTTCTCTCGTAATCCTCACAGTAAGCCAGTGAAGTTGGCACTAATATTTTCCTCTTTTATGGATCAGGAAACTGAAGATGAATAGTTCTACGTGACCCAGGCAAGTCACTTAATCCTTATTGGCCTCATTTTCTCAGTTGTAAAATGGGGACACAGTGGAGAAGGAAATGACAAACCACTCCAGCATCTTTGCCAAGAAGAGCCCATGGACAGTATAGTCCATGGGGTCATGATAAGTCAAACATAGTTGACCGACCCACAGCATGTGTCAGCCTTTGTGCTAAGCTAGGGTGGGGAACCTGTGACCCTGCAGCATCTTCAACCCTGTTGTGCACTAGGGATGCAAAGACAAAGAAACAGTTCCATCCCTCATTGAGCTCATAATCTAATGAAGGAGGTAAAATACAGCTGTTGGAAGGAAGGAAAAACTCATGAGCCAAGGGGTGGTGTGAGAAAGGCTTCATGGAGGGAGAGGCTTGAGCTGGTCCTTGAAGTTCCAAAGGCATGTTCTCCACCTTCAGATAAGAGCTGATGGATTCAGTACAGCTTGAAACATATATTTTGCGCGCACGTGTGTGTGTCTGTGTGTGTGTGTGTGTCTGTTTCTATATCTGTGTAGTGGTGGTGGTTGTGGTGATTCTACTGTGTTTAATACCAGAATTTTGTAGTGGGTTTTGTTTTTCTTGTCTTCTCAATGGGTGGGAGGGAGGAGATGGGAGTGAGAGCATTGGGAACTGAAAATCTAATTGAATTTTAAGAAAGAAAAAAATAAATTGAGGTATGAGTAGGATTTGGAGAAAAAGATGGCCTTTGCATGATCAGTGTCAGCTTTTCTGGAGTCTTAATTTCCCTTCCTTTAGACATCTGAATGTCACCTTCCCCTCCCCACAAAGGTGTTTGTTGGCAATAGGCAACCCCTTTTCCCCATCCTAGATTTTGGTCTTTCCTATTTCTAGGCTGGATTCCCATGTTTCTAAACAAGCTTTTTGAATTTGTACGGGTGTTCTATCTCAATAGTATTCTGCTCTGGCAGGGAAGGATGCCTAGGACCTCTCATCTGTCATTTGTTTTCTTGCTCCATTTCTGTAAAACAGTCCACTGGATCATCTCAATTTCAGTGTAGTCTGTGCTTAATAAATGTTTCTCAAGTGGAATTGAATCAAATGAAAGATCATTTCCAACCTTTGGACTAACTATCTGCAGCACTGTGGTGTGATGGATTAGTCAGAGGTAGAGACCTGAATTTGAATCTTTCTCCAGATTTGATGACTGACACTCTTTTAACCTGGAGTGACCCTCGCTGGTGGAGTTGTAGTGAAGATTAAATGAGATAGTATATGTAAAAGAATGTATCTTCATGCATTTGTTACTTTTATATTATCTTCATTGTGTTAAATATAAAATGATTTATTATAAAACCTTTATTTTTATTTTTCATTATTACATATAGCCATGTGTATTGGATAGACACTGGAACAAACCAGAGGTCTTGGCATTCCAGACCTCTGGCTCCCTCTTGCAAACAAAGTACATTTAATATCTATTTGGGCTTCCCAGTAGCCAGTTATAGAATCTCAGAATTTAAGACTCTGAGGGATCTTAGACATCACCTGGTCCAAATGCCTCATTTTATAGAGAAGGAAACTGAGGCATTTACTCAAAGTCACATAGCAAGTTCTTGACATAGCCAGGATTTGAACTCAGGTTTTCTGACTCCACATCCAGTTTTATTTTGTTTTCCACTCTTCACGAAGTTATTTGTTGGTATTCTACCTCTGAATCTGAGTTCCCTGGGTTTGGCCTCCACTTTTACGGGTTGGCTGAAGGCTCTGAGTGGTGGCTTGTGGTGATATGAGGTATAAAGTCAGGAACAACCATCACACCTTACCCACCAAAACTGCTGGGGGAGGAAGTGCTAGTTTCCACTGGTTTTCTGTCAGTGAGCAAAGCTGAGCTGTAGTTTGGAATATTTTAGAGATATGCATTACAACCTGTGCAGTGACTGCAGTACTCTTCTAATTGCCAGTAGAAATAGGGTCAGGAGGCTAAAGAAACTGGTATTGGTACCAAACACTATCTGGCAATAGCATATCTGCTGTTTGCATGGAAAATAGACATAGCTCCAGGGTCAGCAGACAGACTTTTTGATTCTTGTACCCCTAGCACATACCCCTACCCTAACTGCCACGTGCATAATATAGACACTTCCCCCTTGACTGACATGCTTCATCCTCAGTGTGTCCCTTCTACAATCACTCCTACACTTCTTTCACCTACAATGCACAAATTATTTTCTCACACAAAAAGGGAACTACCATTGACATCAGTTGTTCTAAGGCCTTGGTTGTACCCTAAAATTGTCACCTCTTAGCCCTCTTACCACTCGTAGTACCTTGTCTTCAGGAACTCAAGGTCTTTTATTGTCTACACAGTGTGGTCTTTGATCCATCCACAATGGTGACAATGAATAGAATGCTGGTGAGAAGACCATGGTTCAAATCCCACCCTTCATACTAGTCTATGTGACCCTGGGCACAGCCTCTCTTAGTGTTTTTAATTCTTTAGTGTTCTTATGTTTGAAATAGGTATCATAACACCTGACTCCCAGGATTGATATGTAGCATAAATGAGGTATATTGAGCAGTTTGCACACTGTAGTATAAAATATATAAAAATGTTGGTTATTTTTATTTTATAAATACGGAAACAAGTCCTAGAAGGACTTTTGCATGAATCTCTGAGAAAGACTCTTGAGCAAACTGAGGCTGGGGTTTCAGGGGATTGCTGTGAGCACAACATACATTGTCTACTCAGTTCAAAAAACATTTCAGAGAAATACTCACTCTAAATAATCAGAGAATCCTGGAATTATCAGGAACTTAGAGTCCCCTCATTCAACCTGTGCCTGAACACATCCAGTGAGGACACCAGGAAGTTCTTTCCATAGTTGGACAGCTCTGATTATTAGAAAGTTTGTCATTATTGGGCCAAATTTACAATTCCTTGTAATACTCCTTCTCCTACCGCACCTCTCCCAATCCCTCCAAAGGGCCTCGTTCTGTCTTCCAGGGCTACTCAGAACAAATCCGCTTCTTTTCTGTCCTGGGACACTTACTTTTGTCTTACTTTGATAGGTGGCTTTGATTAGACTTTTATTTGCAAACAATCATAATTTCCAGTGACCCAAAGGGCAAAGGTGAGACACATAGTAGGTGTAAGCCAGTTAAATCACTAATGATGATTCACAGGTACAGTGATTAAAAACAAAAATAACCCCCAATCCAGCATGTGTATAAGAAAAGGAGGCGGGCAGATCATATTGTAAAACCTAGGTCAATCAAATGAGCAGGCCACATGTAGGATTTACAAAGTGTTTGGTTTTTTTTTTAATAGAATTGTAGGATATAGAGCCCAAAGGGAATTTAGAGGCTATCTAATGTTTCACTGATGACAGAAATGAGGCCCCTAGAACAAGTCATTTGCCTAAGGCCACCCCGCTTATGAAAATAGCAATTCACATTTACATATTCACATTCTTTCAGGCTTGCCAAGCGGAGCAGGAATCGCTTTGTGTGACCATTATTGATCCCATTTTACAGAGATAAGTAAACTGAGATAAGTAAACTCTTAAACAGCATCCATCTCTCCATAACTGTGATTCATACACAGAGTGTAACTTAACACTCACACACCGCCCCCCACCCCCATGTGTCTCTTTGCAGATAAGTAACTATCAAAAAACCCTTTAAGTTAAAGAAAAGTTGACTATCTGCATGAGAGATGATTGTTTTCTCAACAGGAATTTCCTTTATCGATGGGTGAAATTAGAGGTTCAGATTTTAAATTGAAATTTTTAAAAAAAGATTCATAATCAAGACTCTTCCAGGATGGTGACATTCATGAATCATAATCTTACAGAAGAAGAATGAGTCATAAAGTGAGATCAAAGATCAGTGGGGGAGGTACTTAAAGCTTGTTTGATTGATTTGATACATCTGAATATCTTTGGGGATTGACAGATGTCCCAAGAAGAGACTCCCGTATTGGCATGTGCCTATATAGGAGAGCCAGGCACAATTCTTGAGTGCCTGGGAGTCCCTTACATGCATGCACATTCTCTAAGGAAAACAGCACATTCATTAGAACAGAGAATCAAACAGAAAGCCTGAATCTGAGGCTAACACATTTCTCTTTTTTTAAATTTTAAATTATTCTGTTTGCTTTCTGGAGAGCAATTAGGAACTATGCCCAAAGGGCTACAAAAATGTGCATACCCTTTGACCCAGCAATATCGCTTCTGGGACTGTATCCCAAAGAGATCATAAAAATGGGAAAGGTCCCACATGTACACAAATATTTATAGTAGCCCTCTTTGTGGTGGCCAAAAACTGGAAATCAAGGGGATGCCCATCAATTGAGGAATGACTGAATAAATTGTGATATATGAATGTAATGGAATGCTATTGTGCTGTAAGAAATGATGACCAGGAAGACTTCATAGAGGCTTGGAAAGACTTATATGAACTGATGCTGAGTGAAAGGAGCAGAACCAGGAGAACTTTGTATACAGCGACAAAATAAAACAAAATAATTTTTTATAATTTTTTAAATTAAATTATTTTATGTTTTCAGTATTCTACAATCACTTCCATATATCTTAGATTTTTTCCCCCTCCTTCCTTCCTCCCTCCCCGAGATGGCATGCAATCTTATATAGCTTCTACATATACATTCCTGTTAAATACATTTTCACCTTAGTTATGGCTAACACATATTTCAATACAACATACCCCATCCACCATAAGTACTTTCAAATAATAGACTATAAAAATGAACCTGGGCTAGGGACTAGCAGAGCACTTGGGACTCTGTGCAAGCTGGGAACATCCTTGGGATGGTCTGTATGCCTAGCTTGGCCTAATTTGGCATTAGTTGTCAGACTAATAAAATCAGACAGGGGCAGCTAGGTGATGCAGTGGATAGAACACCAGTGCAGGAGTCAGGATGACCTGAGTTCAAATCTCACCTCAGACACTTGACACTCACTAGCTGGGGTGACCTTGGGCAAGTCACTTAACCCTAGTTGCCTCATCCTCGGTCATCTCCAATCATCCTGATGAATGTCTGGTCACTGGATTCAGATGGCTCCGGAGGAGAAGTGAGACTGGTGACCTGCACAGCCCTCCCTCACTCAAAACAAAGTCAAGTGCAAGTCATGTCATGATTTCTCTGATGGCATGGTCTTCCTTCCCAGCGAAGGACAGGACGAACACAGAGAATATAATTAGATAGAGATGTGCTCAGGTAGGGGACAAAAGCACCAAAAGTTTTCATGGTCTCCTCTCTTCTGAGAATAGGCCCTTCATTGGATCATATACTTGGAAGAGAAGAGACCTAGTAGGGGAATTGGACATTTTCTGTAATATTCTTCCTTTATTCCCATATAATCAGTATGAAAATGTGTAAAACCTGTGTGAAAATAATCTCACTTCCTATGAAAAGGAGAACAAAATCTCACCACTGGAAGGGGCCTTAGTTCAGGGGTTCTTAATTATTTTTATGTCATGAACCCCTTTGGCAGTCTGGTACAACCTGTGGATTCCTCAGAAGAATGTTGTCTGCATTCATAATTAAAAAGTCAGTTAGAGATTAGTGAAAATGAAAGTGCCATTTTTTTTTCCAATCTAAGTTTATTATTTAGCCTAACCCCCTCACTTCCCCAGTAAGAAAACTAAAGATATCATAGGAAGTTAACTAAAGATATCATAGCAAAAGATCCCAGTTCTTCTACTACAGTAGGGTTAGTGGGAATGCAGTACCCCAGTAGAGGCCCCTCTCAAAAGCTTATGCTTTAAGGCACATACTCCCCAGATCCTGGGCCCCACCCTCCTGGATTAGCCTACCTCCTGGCTAGGCCCACACCCTTGGTGGTTGCACACAAGTATTCATGCATGAAAGCACAAGAAGACACATCCCAAAGTCTTTGATTCCATACCCACCCTGGGATACCTACGGACTCCTGGGCCCCAGGTTTACGCAGTGCCATGAGCTAGCTTACTGGCTGTGGCTACCCTTACTCTTCTCTCTTTCTCTTCTCCCCTTTCCATCCTGCAGCCCAAGAAGGCTGTGAAACCAGATCCCACTGTTCCCGCCCACTGGGCATAGCATACAGAGGGCAACCCCTGGGCAACTTCAGTGATCAGCGCCAGAGGCAGGATTTCCTGGGCTCAGCCCCCAAGTAGCAGCTGACTCCCAAGTTCTGCTTGGGTAGAGGACAGCTACAGCTGGGTACAGGAAGGGCATCATATTGAAGAGGCAGGCTTACTAGGTCATGGGTTATTCTGAAGCCCAGTCTGCCCATTTAAGGATGGTGTAGAAGGAGCCATCCCTATATGCTAAGGAAGTGTCAGTGGAATTGAAAGAGTATAGATCTGCTTGCACATCTGAGTAGTTGTGAGAGGTAGCAGCTGCCTACTTACTCTAAAGGTTTGACTTCATGCAGTCAGATAGCTAAAGAAAACAGTAATAATGCTAGTAGGGATAGCTAACCTTTATATCTTGCTCTGAATGACTCTTCTCATTTGATCCTCACCACAACCATGTGAAGGAGGTAATATAAATAGTAGTATACCCCACTTACAGATGAGGAAGCAGGCACAGTGGAAAGAGATTACTTGCCCAAGGTTACACAGCTTAGAAAGGAGGGGAGCCAGCACTCCACGCCAGGGCCTAGGGCTCTTTCCCACTGCCCACAGTTTCCTCCCTAACAAAAGAGGCTTTCTGCCAGATGTAGCATTTTTTATGGTACTGCTCATATGCTCTTGTTTTTTTAAAATAAACTATTTTTTCCCCAATTACATTGTCAAGAAAATTTTTAGCATTCAATTTTACAAGATTTTGAGTTCCAAATTTTCCTCCCTCCCCTTCCCCTCTTCTGAAAATGGTAGTCAGTTTGATATGTTTTACATGCAAGTATGTATATAAACATTTCCAAATTAGTCACAGTTGTGAAAGGAAAAATAGATCAAAAGGGAAAAAGAAAGAATAAAGTAAGTGAAAAAGATATACTTCAGTCTGCATTAACAGTCCTTCAGTTCTGTATCTGAATATGGATAGCATTTTTCTTCATGAGTCTTTTGTACTCATCTTGGATCATTGTGTTGCAGAGAAGAGTTGAATCATTCATGGTTGATCATCACACAGTGTTGCTGATACTATGTACAATGTTCTGGTTCTGCTCATTTCACTTTGCATCATTGGTACAAGTCTTTCCAGATTTTTCTGAGATCTGCCTGTTGATTTCTTATTGCATAATAAAATCACATGCCCAAGATTGCACAGCCATTCCCCAACTGATGGGCATCCCCTCAGTTTCCAACATTTTGCCTCCATGCTTGTTTTCCCTCTTTGGGATGCAGACCTAGAAGTAGTATGGCTAGGTCAAAGAGTATGCACATTTTTGTAGCCCTATGGGCATAGTTCCAAATTGCTCTCCAGAATGGTATGGATCAATTCACAACTCCACCAACAGTGTTAGTGTCTCAATTTTCTCACATATTCTCCAACATTTATCATTTTTTTTATTTAAATATTTAATTCATTTAGTTTCTATTTTCAACATTCACTTCCCTAAGTTTAAAATTCTCACCCTCTCCCTCCCTTAGACAGCATGCAATCCGATATGAACTCTACACATATATTCCTATTCACATTTTCATATTAGTCATGTTGCATAGCAGAATTATAATGAATGGGAGAAACCGTGAGAAAGAAAACAAAACAGAAGAGAAAAGAATCCAGTTGACTCTGCAGTCCAACTCCATAGTTCTTTCTCTGGATGTGGATGGTATTTTCCATCATGAGTCACTTTGGAAAAGTTTTGCTTCCTTGCATTACTGAAAAGGGCTAAGTGCTGTTACAGTGTACAATGTTCTGGTTCTGCTCACTTCACTCAGCATCAGATCATGTAAGTCTTTCCAGATTTTCCCAAAGTCCACCAGCTCATCATTTCTTAATAACACAATAGTATTCCATTACATTTATATTACTACAACTTGTTCAGCCATTCCCCAATAGATGGGCAGTTCTTGGCCACCATAAAAAGAGCTGTTATAAATATTTTTGGACATGTGGATCCTTTTCCCATTTTTATGATCTCTTTAGAATACAGCCCTAGAAGCTATATTGCTAGGTCAAAGGGTATGCACAGTTTTATTGCCCTTTGGGCATAGTGCTAAATTGCTCTCCAGAACAACAGGATCAGTTCACAACTCCATCAACAGTGTGTTAATATCCCAATTTTCCCACATTCTCTCCAACATTTATCATTTTCCTTTTTTTTTTGTCATATTAGCCAATCTGAAAGGTGTGAGGTGGTACCTAAGAGTTGTTTTAATTTGCATTTCTCTAATCAAAAGTGATTTAGAGCACTTCATTTGACTGTAGTTTAGATTTCTTCATCTGAAAATTGCCTATTGATATACTTTTGTTCAAATGATCTTAATACCTCCTTCTTTGTGTTGTCTCCCCCTCCTCTCCTTTCCTGGGTAGTGTGCTCTTCCAGGTTGAGGGTAACTTTTAGTCATCTGTCTTTCTAACAGGTCCTAAGGGCACAGGGCCTTTCCTGCACACAATAGATGGTCATGGACTATTTGCTAAGTCAACTGGCCCTGTCAACCACCCACTCCTTTAAGCATATTTCCCCAAGCTGTGTAAGGGACCCCCGTAAAAGTTGGAGTGTTAAAGGGTTCAGAGCCTCGACTTTCCCTCCTGAACAGTGCTTCTTCAAGGCTTTCCCTCTGAAGCTCCTGTGTGGTCACCATGATCTGTTTCAGTAGCTTTGCTTTCTTGGACTGCTGCCTGATTCAGTCTCTGAGAGTATGTAATAATAACTCTCACTTCCCTAGTGCTTTAAAGTTTTTGAAATACTTTGTTCACAATAGCCTTGTGATATTGGTAGGGAACATGCTATCCCTACTTAACAAGTAAGCAAACAGAGGCTCACAAAGCTAAGGTGACTCACCCAGCCTTACCTGGTAACTCAAACCAAGGACTTCTGACTCTTACCATTAGTGCTTTTTCCCAGACAAAGCTTTCTCTCAATGAGTGTGGACCCAAGTAGATCATGCCGGGAACTCCCTTCTCCCCAAGTGGTCCTTATTCTAATGATGGCAGAAGCAGTCCAAGGGTCATAGCATGGACTCTTCCTACTGGACAGATGCTTCATCAAGGTTTCCTTGCTATTGGATAACCCACTTCAGCCATTGCCCAGAGTTGTTTGTTCTTCTCCTTTTCTTCCTCCCCCCCTTCTTTTTCTCCTTTTCTATTAGCAGGAAGAGCCATTCCCTACCCTACTAGCCTCCCCAAGTCCTTTCCTAGCCTGGAAGAGAGTAGCCAGCCTGTGTGGACAAGGACTTACAGGAGTCACAGGATTATAGATTTAGAGCTGGAAGGGACCACAGAGATAATCTAGGTAATCCCCTCATTTTGTAAGTGAGGAAACTGAGGCCCAGGGAGGTGACATGATTTGCCATGGGTTACACAGGTAGTAAGTGACAGAACCAAAATCCAAACCCATTTTCTCAGACTCCAACTCCAGTGTACTTTCCCTTGAATGACTGACTCCTCCCTGTGGGGACGGAACTGGGTAGAATTTATAGATACTTCCCTGATCCCTGGGTGGGAAGGGATTAAGGGGGACAGCAGAGTGTTTGAGGGAGGAACTTTAGGAATAGAACTTTTATTTGGAGATTAAAGAAATAGTCCCTTCTCTTTTTTAGGAGTACTCACTCCTTGCTCTTTTTTCTCAGTTGCAGGGGCCCTCATCGCTGACTTCCTGTCGGGTCTGGTGCACTGGGGAGCTGATACGTGGGGCTCCGTGGAACTGCCTGTGGTGGGAAAGGTTAGTACTCAAGCCTTACTACTTACTACTAGTCCTTTGGCCTGTTTCCTGTGTGCCACTATCCTCAGCTAATTTCTTATGAAGACTCCTCTTTGGCTGTCCTCCAATAATACCTAGCCCAGGGCCATGCTGATTCATTAGCAGCATGCTTAGTGGGAATCTCTCCGGGTTTAGAAAGAGGGCCAGTGTTTAGAGCCTCCAGGGCTTTCCAGTTGACCAGGCTTCAGGGCAAGTCTGTTCTGCCTATGCAGTTAGTGAGGTCAGGGCAGAACAGCTCTTATAACCACAAGCAGTAACTTGTGACTGTGGGAGATTGAAATCTGGATACATCTTTTTCACTTTCTTTCCTCTCCTGGAGGGCACTATCTGTAAGCCACAGATATTTATTGAACCCTACTTTTTGCCTGTTCTTATGGGAGATACCAAGAAGTATGAGCCATGGTCTCTAAACTACATAGGAACCCATTAGAGACAAACACCATGCCATCATAGATTCAAATGAGAAATGGTGTTTGGTGGTTTAGGATTTAAGACGAAGAAGAAAATATAAGTTAGAACAGTCAGATAGAATAGTTCATGTGGAGGTTAACTTTGAATACTGAACAAGATGTGAGTAATAGGAGGACATTGTAAGCAAAGGAAATGACACGATCAGAGGTATGATCTTAAATGATTATTCTGGTGGGGGGAGTACTGAGAAATCCTATCTGATTTGGTTGGGCGGTGCTGCTGGGGCTGGGGGGAGTTTCACCTTGGTGCTTATAGGAGGTCCTTAGAGGTTGTCTTATCCCTTCTCTCAGGCTTTCATCCGGCCCTTCCGGGAGCACCACATTGACCCCACAGCCATCACCAGGCATGACTTCGTTGAGACCAATGGGGACAACTGCCTAGTGATGCTTCTGCCTCTGGTGAACATGGCCTACAAGTTCAACACCCTAAGCCCTGGTGAGGGGGTTGGGGGTGGGATGGGGAAGGGCATAGATTTAAAATCAGCATCAGGATAAGGTGGAAAACACTTTATTGGGAATCGGAGAAGGAATCATAGAATGTAGTCAGTCCTTGAAAGCTGGACAACATCCATAGTTAAAATTCTGGTACCTGGAGTAAATTGATGGGGTAGGAGGTATGAGCAGCATGGAGAGGAGGCAGAGACTCAAGATTATCCCAAGACTGCTTATGTCCTCATTGTTACTAATCCCAGGCATCCTTCTTGACTTTGTCCCCAGGCAGCACATGAGCATTATACCCCAATAGTGTACATCCCCATAATAGGACATTGAGACTTGTGAGGTTGGAGTGTTCCTAGGTCAGGGGGTGGAGAAGAGATCATGCTTTTTCCTTGCTGTCCTCTGCAGATGCCCCCATCTTGGTGCTTTGGGACAAAGACCTAGTTACTGGGTGTTGGTTATGGCTTCCCCTGGGCAAGATGTGAATAATGGGAAGGAGACCAGAGGGCATTTTAGACATAGAGGACATGCTAGGTGGCACATGAGATGGCAGTCAATGTGGTGCTTGAGGAAAAAAAGGAGTCCCCAGTCTTGGGATGTAAAGCCTGCCCCTACAACTTTCTGTAAGAGAGTACTGGACTTGAAGTGAAGAAAGACCTGGACTCAGATCCCATCTTTGACGTTTTCTAGCTTTTTGGCCATGGGCACACTGTGACATTCTGAGCCTCAATCTCCACATCTGCAGAAGTGAGGATTATACTTGGAGAACTTGCCTCCTGGAGTTCCAGTGAGATCAAATGAGACAATGTATGGTGTGTGGGAGTAGGGGTGATTATCATCATCTCTTCCCACCTGTCACTCACACACAGAATGTAAACTCCTTTAGATGAAAGACTTGTCTTTTTATCTACGGCAGGCAGTACAGTGCCTTATAAACACAGGCACTTAATACATACTTTTTGGATTGGATTTCATTGATATTCCTTTGCCCTTTACTGGTCCTTAGTCTCCTCCCCTATAAAATGAAGGGGTTGGACTAGGGGTGGAAGAACCCGTGTGCTTGAGCCATAAGGTTCCCTCATTCCCAGACTAGAAGATCTCTTAAGAGTCCTTTCAACTCTAAATCCTGTGATACCTTGTAAGTCATAATTAGCTCAGTCACCTTCCTATCTAATTCCTGCCTTGGGGGTAGGTTATGTTATGAAATGAAGAGGCCTTTAAATTAGCTCTAAGGAAAACCTTCCAACCTAGGGAAGCTTTCTTCCACAGATGACCAAGGAATCAATGGATTGGATCTCCTCTTCATTTCAAACCTGGCCTCATTAAGGTGAAGTTCTAGCCTTTAATAAAGGCTGGTGAATAGAACAAGATGCCTCTGAACTAGGTCCCTAAAACACTCTTGGCCACCATCAGCATGGCAGTAGTAGAGGAGAGGAGAGGTAAGATCATAGGTCTTAGATCTGGTAATGACCTGTAGAGATCATTTAATCCAATCCTCTCCCTTTATGTAGGAAAAAAAAACAGGCATAGAGAGTTTAAGTTGTGCCCAAGGTCACACAGGTAGTAATTTATAGAACTGAGATTAGAATCTTGGATTGGAGCATTGTTTCATTGCAAATACTATGAGTATCATGATATGTGTCTCTCTCTTCCCTCCCACAGATGAACTTTATCAACTCTATCCCTGGGAGTGTTTTGTCTTCTGCCTCATCATTTTTGGGACCTTCACCAACCAAATTCATAAATGGTCTCACACCTATGTTGGGCTTCCCCAATGGGTCACTTTCCTCCAGGACTGGCACATCATCCTACCGAGAAAGCACCACCGAATCCATCATGTGTCCCCCCATGAGACCTACTTCTGTATCACCACAGGTGAGCTGTTGGGTTAGATACTGGAATGTTAGAGCCCTGCCCTTAGGGTGCTCTCACTTAGTGAGGGAGAGAGCACAGAAACAGGTGAAAAGATCATTGACAAGACCAGGCAATCTATGTTATTAGATGAGAAATACTTGTTAGTGGCTGTAGAACAGTCACATAGTGTGTTCATCCTTCATTGCTGAAGAAGACCATGCCATCTGAGAAATAATGACGTGACCTGCACTTGACTTTGTTTTGAATGAAGGAGGGCTCTGCAGGTCACCAACCTCACTTCTCCAGAGCCATCTGAATCCAGTGACCATCCATTTATCAGGATGACTGGAGATGACCTAGGATGAGGCATTTGGGGTTAAGTAACTTGCCCAAGGTCACACAGCTAGTGAGTGTCAAGTGTCTGAGGTGAGATTTGAACTCATGTCCTCCTGACTCCTGCACTGGTGCTCTATCCAGTGCACCACCTAGCTGCCCCTACTGTAGGAACTGAAAAGAGGAAGAGAAGATTGGGGTTGGAGGAAGGAGAGTGATCAGGTAAGGCTTCTCAGAGGAGGGGAGGACTCCATCTGGCCTTTAAGGATTTGGATAGGTAGGGAATGAAAGTGCTACATGTGGTAGGAATAGTCTAATCCAAGCTTCTGAGGTGGAAGAAGCTGAGATACATTCAGAGACAGTAAGGAGATCCGAATGGTGCAGAGGGGAATTTCTATACTAGTACAATGAAAGAGAGGGGCCAGATTAATCCACTGATCCTTAGAACCCAAGAACTGAAAGGGCCCTTAAGACTATGATCCATCCATTTCTGATTTCATTCCTTTGTAAAATGAAAGATTGCAACAGGATAACTTTTACAGTGCATTTTGCCTGTAACCTTTGACTTAGCAACTACCTCCATCCAGTCCACCATGTTGTCTCTCAGACTGAGGAGAGCATTGAATGCCAGGCTAAAGGGTTTGAACTTAAGAAGTTTTTTGGTATTGCCTTTAGCAAAGACTACTAATTCCTTACATGGGAAAGGAAACCTCCTTCTTAGGGACAGGCCTTTGTGTGAGCCAGTATCTTTTCCCAATGTTTAGGTGGCCACCAGCACCCCACCTGGTCAATGAATTTGAATATGCCCTGCCCTCCTCTACAAAAGAACAGATTGGATTTTTATTTAGAGCCTGATACTCTTCCATAGTAGCTCAAGAAAATAATCCATGCTTTCCTATTTCTTCTCTTCCCTGACACCATTCAGGCTGGCTCAATTACCCATTGGAGAAGATTGGATTCTGGAGACGGTTAGAGGATATTATCCAAGGACTAACAGGAGAAAAGCCCAGAGCAGATGATATGAAATGGGCCCAGAAGATAAAATAGTCCCCAACAGCTTTTCTATGAGCTCTAAACTTGTTGCCAACCTTTCCAAACAGCCTCTCTCTCTCTTTCTTATACACGCATACACACACTCACATATACCCTCCCCATTCGCCAAGTGCCAGATTTGAAGTGAAATTACTTGGAAACCTGCTCAGTAGAGGGGCAGCACCGATAGCTTCTCTCTCCTTTGAAACAAAAATGCTATTTGACATGTAACAGATTAACATGGGGGATGGGGGAGTACCTGCTGTCCAGCATCCCTGCGGGTGCCCTTCATCTTTAAGATTAGGGTGACCCCCTCCTCATAGAAGCACCTCATGGTAGCGTAAGGGAGCTTGTAGAGAAGGAAGGAGGGGATTATTGGCATTGTCACCATGTTTCTGCACTGCTTGGGAGAGCCTAGGGCCAAATAGAGACAAGATGAAGCACAGAAGGTGGAGAGTTATCATGGGACTCTGGTCCATTAGGGTTTTTAGTTTTGTTTTTTTCATGCACTTAATGGTCCATTCACTTAGTGTCTCCTTTGTGCCCTTGGGGCTGGGGGTTACCTGTAGGGCTGACTGACTTCACCCATTGGGCTTGGGAAGCAAGGGGAGAAGTTTCCCTGGGCCAGGCTGGTCTCCTCCTCTGCCAGGACTGAGGGAGTTCCAGTACAGAACCTGTGCTGGCCCCCTGACTCCCTGCTCAGTTCAGGAACCCCACCTCCCTACCCACCTCCCAAGAGCAGACTTGAGCCGGATATTTCCCTTTTCATTGAAAGGTGATAATTCAGCTGGTGCTAGAGATGTTTCTTTGCACAGCAAGAGCCATGAGCTGAGATGATGACTGGATGGGAGGGAAATGATAGCCCTTTTGGAGAAGGGTTGTCAAGAGAGGAGAGTGTTGTTTTTTTTAAGGTGCTTGCTTGTTTAATGTAAATAATATAAAGCCTTAATATCTTTTCTGTAACATGGAATAATATTTTACGGTGATGTTTTGAATGTATATAATATATTTATAACAAAGCAGCCGAGAATACTAACTTTGTTTGCCACTTAGTGTTTTTAGGTTTGGGGAAGGTGAAGGGAGTTAAAAGATATTCTCTGCCCCTCCAGGGTTAAGGTCTCAACCTTGTCCTCTAGGATATTGAAAAGATGAATAGGTTTTTTTGTCTACACTGTAGGGTCTTAACAACTCTAGGTTATACTTGTTTCAAAAGGTTGATCAGTTAAGGCGATCCTACTTCTTCCTAGATAATGGAGCTTTATTTTTTACTAGATAATGGAGCTTTATTATAACGGATAAAAATAAATTCCCTTTTTTGGACACACATTTATTGATCAGTTAAAGCAAAGCACTGGTCCAGAAGCTACTGTTCTCCAACTCCACCTGCTCCAGCAGTCAGTGTGGGCTGAGGTTCCTAAGTCATTCAGCATGGGATTTGAAATGACTAGCAAAGCTCAACTTAACATGGCCAGGTAAAATGCTAATTCAATCTTGGACTGAATTATTATTATTAGAAGTGGGGAGCAGATCTTGATTAAACAGATGAGACAATTTCTTCATAATTTGTTAGCTGTGTCCAGCAAAGGAACACATTCCTCTAGAAATGAAGTTGTCTATCACTTCAAGTGTTCAGTCCAGAGATTGTAAAATTGATGATTCATTGTCATGTGAGAGGTAAGACTGGAATGACTTGTTACATCCTTCCCCCGCCTCTGAAATGCTGTAAGTGATTAGAATGTAAAAGCAATAGAGGTGGGCCCATTTGCTTCTGTCCTTTTCAGACCACATCTGCAGGATCGTATTTAAGTCTAGGTACACATTTACAGTTAGGAATGTTGACATATCTGGAGCATATTTAGAGTTTGACAACTGGGATGGAAAAGAGATTAGAAATACCATGCCATATCAAGCAAGAAACCAGGGATGGGAAAGAGAAGATTTAGGGAAGACTGATCAGAGTCTTTAAATATCAGGGCTGTCACAACAAGCAAGAATAAACTTAAATATGTAGAGAATTAATCTATGGGTGGAGGTTACAAAGATGAAGTTTGACTAAGCTTATGCAAGAACTTCAACTTCTTTCCAATTCTAAATTTATAACCCTAAAAAACTTCCTATAATTTAAGAATCGTCCAGCAGACAGAATGGGCTGCCTCAGTGGGTAGTGAGTTTCTAAGACTGCAGGTATTCAAGGTGAATCTAGATAATCACATATCAGATATTTTTACCTTGGTTTCAGGCATCCTACCAGAGAGCTTGCTGTGACTTTGATGACTTCCAAGATCCCTTGCTAGTGACATAATACGTTTGAACAAGAAAATGAGAGCCTAGCCTGATGTTAATTTTTAGAGGGTAAGGATAGTTTGTATGAAAGGCCCCTGACCTCTTAAAGCCATTATATATAAACAGTTGCTACTGGTGTTTGGGATAGAGGGACTTACATCTAAGGCAGAAAAGAGGGCCAGTGAAAGCTTCTGAGAGCAAGTTAGAAGGCCCGTGAGGTAACAGAAGTCATCCGGTGCAATCAGTCCTCAACCAGGAATTCTCTCTATAATGTCCTGTGATGAAAGCAATCGTCGTCTGTCCAGGAGGGCTGGAGAGAAGGAAGAGTACCCAGGTGACAGATAGCAAATGATCTCCTAATACCATGTTGCTCTTTGTCCTTGTTTCTCAAAGAGGATCATGGTTGATGCCATGACTTGCAAGTAGATTGGATTCCTAATCCCAAAATTTACAGTAAATTCCCAATCCTCCACAGCAGTATGGACCCTGTGGATCCTCTGGTCCATCCCTACAGAAAAAAGCGTACTATGGTTACAAAATTTAGATGGGACTACCCACGAGGAGAGGGGAGGAATAGAAGAGGATTTTTTTTTTATTTTTTGAGCTGAATTTCTGCACCTTCTGTACCTACCTTGTAGCAAACGGTGGTAAATAAACAAAAGTTCCTGCTCTAATACAGAGAGAAAACATGAAATCAGTGTGAGAACTGAAAGGATCAAATCCCTTTTGTATAGTGTTTTAAGGTTTGCAAAGAGTTAACTTTAATTCGACCCCATGGGATCATAAGCCAGAGTCAATGCCATAGGCTATCTAGTCTACCTCCTTTCACAAGTCTGGATACTGAGATTCAGTGACTTGGCCACGGTCACGTAAGCAGTAAGGGCAGAAACTGGATGAGAAGCCAGGTCCTTAGACTCCAGACTTCCAGCTATGATTGAGTAAAGCCATCGCCATCTTACAGGTGACAATGGGGCCAGAAGAATGAACTGACTTATCTTCAGTCACACAGCTAATAAAAGGCAAAGCCTGGACTTTTCACCCAGCTCTTCTGAGTAATAATAAAAATCAAATAACCTTCTTATAGACCACCTCAGTAATTACCCAAAGGGGTTTCAGGAAAAAAAGTGGGTCAGACTGGAAAATTAGGAGCTCGGCTTATGAGATGGCTGCCTGAAGAGGAAAAGAGGGACCCAGAAACATTTTATAAAGGGTCACACAGCTAGTTTAAGTGTCCTGAGGTAGGATTCAAAAACACCTGGGGTCTAGTCACTCTGTTTACCTTGGCATTTCATAACAGAATTACAGATGTTCTCCATACTTTCTCCAATCCTATCTTAGAAACCTGAGTAATAAAAGCCCTATTCCCTCATCAGGCACCAGCACTCATGGTGGCTAAGAACCTGAGGAGAAGTGTCAATTGGCCCTTTCTGTTCTAAACTTTGGGGAGAGAGCATCCCCTGTCTGGTTCAACCATGGGCCAGAACAAAATGATCTTTTTCCCAAAAGTAACCAGCTCCATCTTTCACAATTATAGAATTTTAGAGTAGTACAGGGGCCTTAGAATCCCCCTCCCCAAAATGAGGAAAGTGAGGCCCAGAAGGGATGGTGCCTGAGAGTTCAAACTGTTTTGTTAATTCCAAATCCATATTTGGATTATGCTACCATAAATATCACTGAGGCTGCTTGATGCAATGCAGTGGAACTTGGGTTCAAAACCTACCTCTGCTACTTAATCCCTTCACTTTGGGCGTCGCCTCCGTTCTCTAGGAGGGGAGAAACCAGTTTCCTTATCTATAGTTTATATTTCAATAGCTCTTTAAAAGCATTTTCCTCACAACAAGCCTTGTGAGAGAGGGGGTTAAATACATGCTGTTTTTAAATAATAGATTCTTATTGTCTTTTGTTTATAACAAAGTTTGAGAAAAAATATTCAGCAAAACCATGCATGTTCAAAAAAAATTGATGTACAATATTCCTTACCATAATAGATTTCCCACCTTCTTATTTTGGGATTGTTCTTTATACTTTTGCAAACGTTTTGAATTGTGGCAAATACAGGGACAAAAAAAGGTGGGAATTTGGCCCATAGTAAAAGGGTTTAGTAAACAGTGACCACTGTTTTACTAAATGCGATTTAGAGTCAGTGTTCTCTAAATTCCATTTCAGCTCCAGATCTCATCCTATAACTGTTCTTGTGATTGTGCTCTTTGGGTTTGGATTCAGGATGAGGAATGGGGGGCTTGGATCAAGCCCAGAGTTGCAGGGATCCCTGTGGCCTGGATTCAGTGCCACACCTAGTGAGAACCTGCAGAGCGTAGCTCATTCTTACTTCTCTGGCAACAGTGTACCATGTTTGATTGGGTAAAAGCTGGTTTGTAAACAAAATAGCCCAGGAAATGTTTTATTTTTTATTTTTTCTCAATTTCCTGACCTTGGTATATCCAGACTGTTCAAGTGTTGTCCCATAGAGAGTCAAGGATAAGCAGGTTTGGGAGGTTGTATCTGCTCTCTAGGGATAGCCATTTTTCATCAATTCCAGTAGTACTGTGTTTTGGAGACAGAAATTCCCATCCTCTGACTCTTCCAATTAATTTTGTGACCTTGAAGCCATCTTCACCTCTAAGGGCTTCAGTTAATTACCTCTTCTATAAAATGGGAATAATAAAATGTGTACTACCTCTTTAATGGAATTCAATTTTAAAAAACATTAAGAATCTGCTGTGACAATCCTTATGTCTGGAGGCACAAGATAAAATGGGCATTCCCTACTGTCAAGAAGCTTAGTGTACCAGTTTCCTAGGTGGATACAAAAAGACAATTCAAACAAAAAAGTGTAGAATTTGGCTGATATTTTAAATGTGTGGTCGTGTTGCCATCTAGTGGGGAGAAGTATGTCATGGCATTACCATTGGAGTGACACTAGAGAGGGATGGGGTGGCCATTACATCATCTTCCTCAACCAGGAACAGCTTTCCTAGTGTTTAATTACTAGCTCTTATCTCAACAGGAATATAGGCTCTGAAAGGGTTCAGGAGTAAAGGTTCTATCTTGGTCTCTTTCTCCCTCAAGATCTCCCATTCCATTCAATTACCAAGATCTATTTCATTCTTGTGCAGTAAGTGTCTCTCCCAAATCCAAAGTTCATCCATCATTCTAGTCCTAGCACTTTGTACATCTTGTTAGGACTACAAGAACGAAAATAATTCACATTCCTATAATGCTTTAATGTTTTTAAAGGTTTTTTTCCCCCACAACCATGGTTGAACGCCGCCTAGGTATTCTCATTTTTTACAGTTAAGCCAACTTAAGAGTGACCTGAGTGGTTTGTTTAGGATCATACAGCTAGCTAGTTAAGTCTTAAAGCCAAGATTCAACCAAGGTCTTGTGGTTCAAGACCAGTATTCTTTATTATATCCAATGATGATTGCAACAGCCTCACTGGTCTCCCTCCTTTCAGTTTCTCCCTCTTCTGATTCCCCCAATCTATCCTACCTGTGCTTCACAAACTATGGGACAGCAGATCATGCTTGCTCCCTGCTCAGAGTAGATCTCCATTGCCTACAAAGTAGGCATAATATAAATGTAAATAATGATAGCTTAAATGCCTATGGTGCTTTATGGTATGTAAAATACCTTCCTTAATGATTATACTAAGTCAAGTTTCTATAGCACTCTACAACTGAGAAATTTTACTCTTTACAACCATGCTGTGTGATAGAGTGTGCAAGTAGGACTATCTCTATTTTACAGATGAAGAAACTCAGGCTCTTGAGATCTAGAGTGATTTGATTTAGGTCATAGAGCTAATAAGTATCAAAGCTGAGATCAAGGCTTCTGGCTCCAAGATTTATTTTCCAAGTTCCTTCCTCAGCCTGTTCACAGTCCTTCACAATCCACCTTTCTAGCCTTACCTCCTACTGCTTCTCTTTATGAACTTTCTGTTCTTCTTAAACTGTATTTATTCTTTCCCAAGAATTTTCTGAGCTTTCCTACTCTCATGACTTTGGGCAGACCATTTTTCTCACTCTTTCTATGGAAATCATATCCTGCCTTAAAGGCCCAGCTCAAACTCCCAAGTTTTCTGGAAAGCCTCCCCTAACCCACTCAGCCAAAAGTGATCATGAACTCCTGTAACTCTTTGCAAACAGTAAGCAAGCATTTGTTAAGTGGTTACTGTATGTAAGGTGCTGGACGAATAAAAAGAGCCCTGACCTCCAGGAGCTTATATTTTGTGAGGAGACAATCTAGTTACGTGTGGTATGTAAGAAAAGTGTCAGAATTAAGAGAATCCACGATGAAGCATGTCACCCACTTTCTGACCAAAGTGATGGACCCCGAGTATGGATTGAGACATTTTTTTAATATGCTGAGGTGGTTATTTGTTTTGACTATGCATGTTTATTACAAGTTCTTCTCTATTCACACTTCCCCCAGTCCCTACAACACACCCCAAGGGGAGAAGTCAATGGGAGGGGGGGAAAAAGCTTTTCATAGAAAAAAAATTTTAAAAAGCAAATATAAGAGATAAATGCAAAGGGTGGGGCCTTAACAACTGGGGAATCAAGAAAGCCCTTTGGAAAGATGTGGGTGATTGAGCTGAGTCCTGCTGGGAGCTGAAAGTTCCAAGAAGGAAGAGCATTCCAGTCCTGGGAGGAGGCATGAATACAATTTGTGATGGCATGTTAAACTCTGTGACTACGACATTCCCACTGACATCTTAAAGAGCATCTGACTATGCTGTTTATGTTTGGATACACGATCAAAATGATGTTCCCTTACGTTTCCCTAAGCTATCCCACTATATTTCTAGCAGCTGCCTGGAGCTAGGACTCCCTCCTTTACCTTACAGTACAGCTGAGCACAGTTAAATAAGCCTGCTAACTTCTCCATGCACCTTGGGCATCCCTTATCCAAATCATTGCCCCTGCTTCTACTGGCCCATTCTCAAAATTCTTGGAGACTCACATATGATTTTAAGCTGATTATATCCCTTATCATTGACTGATCCCTAGCCAAGTCCTCATTTCCAAGCCAGTCTCTAACATGCTGTGGAAAGAGTATTAGATTTGGAGTCCAAGGACCTGGGTTTTATATCTCTATTTGCTACTTACTATTTTATTAAATTTGGTAAATATTTCTTAAGTATGCCATGGATAAAGGAAGCTCCTGATCTCAGGGGAGAGTTTCAATCAATACATATTTATTAAGCACCCACTATGTGCAACAGTGAGAGCTTCGGTACTCACATTTCATTAGTACCCTCTGTTTGTTTCATTGGAGTCATTGGCTTGAAGGCAGAGCTGTAAGCTCCAAAACTTCCATTTAAGAAGGGAGCCCAGAACAATCATCTTATCATTTCCCACTGACTGCACTGATTTGGACTTCTTTCTCATGCCCATAGCTGGGTACCTTCTCCCACCCTCTTGACTTTTCAGCTTCCTTTTTTGGGAGCTGTCTTTTCCCATTAGATTATAAACTTCTTTCAAGCAGGGACTTTTTTTTTTTAATTTGTATTTATAATCCCCAGTGCTTAGCATAGATTAACTGATGACCATGCTAAACGTTGGCACTACAAATACAAAAAGTGAGATTAGCCATGCTATCAAGGAATTATTAGAGGATCCATGTTCACAGATGAGTAAATACAGGACATGCCATAAAGTAATTTGGTGGGGAATGCTTAACAGTGAGGGAATGAGGAAACAACTTGTGAAGGATAAATAGTACAGACTATGAAGAGAGTGACGGCTTCCAAGGGGCAGAGGTGAGGAAGGTGAGCATTCCAGGCATGGATACAGCCTACGAAAGGCATGGAGGTGACTGAGCAGTGTGGCTGAAATGTAGAGTGAATAAAAGGAAGCAATTTGTAATCAACCTAGAAAGATGGCCTGGAGATAGACTGTGTAGGGCTTTAAATGCCAAACAAAGGAGTCTATATTTTATCCTAGAAGGAATGAGTCACAAAAATTCCTTGAACATAGTTGGTCCTGAACTTTAGGAAGATCACTTTGATAGCTTTGTGGAAGGGAGATGGGCACAGGGAAAGGACAGATGTAGGGAGACTGAATAAGAGCCTATTAAAACAGTTCAGATGATGAAGAGTACCTGTACTAGAATAATTGTGATGAGTGGTGATTGTGAGAGAGATGCTGAGGAAGTAGAATTGAATAAATATTTATTGAGCTCCTTTGAGTCATTTTTGGTCATGTCCAACTCTTCATGACTCCATTTGGGGTTTTCTTAGCAAGTTACTGAGTGATTTATCATTTCCTTCTCCAGCTCATTTTACAGATTAGGAAACCGAGGTTAAATAGGGCTGTGACTTACCTGGGGTCACAGCTAGTAAGTATCCGAGGTCAGATTTAAACCAAGGTTTTTCCGACTCCAGGCCAGTGGTCTCTCTACTGGGTCATCTAACATTTGAATGGGCATATGAATAGAAAAAGCAACAGCCCTTGTTCTCAAGGAACCTACACACTAATTGGGGAAAGCCACACATAAAAGAATGTTCAGTTGCAGGGCAGATGGAAGAGTCTGGAAGTCCTAAAGGTGGAGTGTTAGAGCATTTGGCAAGGCCCAGAGGTCCTTAAGATACATAAGTAGGTCCTATGATAATAGATGAGGCTCTCCTGCATGTAGAAGCAGGCCAGAGTGGTCAGGAATGAAGGTTCTATGAGAAATTAATGCAGCTGTTCCAACATTTCATATTCTATATACTCAAGTTTGGTTTTGGAGGGTGTCTTCAGTGAGCCAGGTACCTTGCCACGTGCTAGTAGGGTTCAGTGTGAACTTCCTTATTCCAGAGTCTGGTTTTGGACCCCTCTGATGGGGGACCTGGATCAAACACTGCACCTTTGTGTTTAAAAGTGGATGGCAAAACAGTCAGTCATGATTTTCTGCAGGGAAGTGGTGAAAACATCCATAACTAACTCTATCAGTGTCTCTCCATATCTATACATATAAACATACACATCTATACATATACTTGTATATACACATATACACATATTTATATGCATAAAACATGTATATATATATATATATGTGTGCGTGTGTGAAATAGAATTTCAGCCTCATGGATCAAAAGGGAGAAGCATGTGGCTTTCCATCTTACTGGAAACCTAGAAGGGCACTGATTCCATGAATTTAGGAATACCTACACCCATGTTATTTGTCCTATCCTGCTGAGTTGGGTCTTATCATGGTAGGATTTCAAACTGGAAAGGACACGTGTTAGAGATAATTTCCTTCAACTCCATCATTTTGTCCACAAGGAAACTGAGGTCGTTGGTGGTGATACCCACTCCATGAAGTTTTTCCAGAAAAATCTAAAGTAGAGCTATATGATCCATTAATATCTATATCCCCACAGGCTGGTTCCTTGCAGTACTTTTTTAAAACTTAGATTTTACTCTTCTAGGCCCTGCCTCTACTTCTCTCCCCTCTCCCCCTTTCCTTTCCTCTCTTCCTTCTGATTAAATTGTCCATAATATAGAACTAAAGCACTTCTTTCAAACACTGTATTTATTGGGTAAAAATTCCATGCTTCCTTTTCTCGCTTTTTTTAAAAAAATCGGATGATTCCTGTTGGAAAGAAGCTTAGAGAGCTAGCCCAGTGCCACCCACGCAGGGTGGGTAGAGGAGGAAACGGCGTACTCGGGGGCAGTGCCTTCGTGCGGGGTTTCACGGCGAGCGAAGGCCAGACGCGTGTGCGGGATGGATGAGTACGGCAGACGTGAGAGCCACAGATCTGAGGCCTAAATGGACTGGCCCCGAGTCCTGCGGGGCGTCAGGCGCTCTCCCCCGGCGGCGAGGGTCCGCCTCTCAGACCTGCCGGCCCGCCCCGGCCTCAGTTTCCTCGACTGTAAGATGACGAGCGCGGCCGAGGCGCTCCCGGAGATCCCCACGTGCTCCAACGTCTCGTCAATTTCTGGGTCACTCCGGGCGCCCAGGATTTGGATCGGGGAGGCCTGGGCTCTGGTCGACGCCCCGCCTGCAGCGGACTTGCTCAGCAAGTCCATTAGCCTGCCTTAGCAAAGGGAGAGCACAGGGAGGATCCCAAGAGACCGTGAATGTCGGGCGCTTCTGGAAGAGCCCCGCACAAGCGTCAGCTGAGCACCCACGTGGCCGCTTTGGGGGAGCTTCCTTCTCCCAACACAACTGCACCCGACCAAGCCTGTTTTTCCTCGGTCGTTATGACCGAACACCTCAATAACTCACTGCCCGGACCGGCGCTCGGCACGCATTTCCGCTCCGCTTTGAATCTCCAGGTTGCCGCGCCCTCCCGGACGCTTCTTTCTCTTTTTGTCTCTCTGCGGCCTGGCGGAGGCTGCGTCGGCCCGCCGCGCTGGCGTCAGAAGTGACGTCATGGCGCCCCGAGGCCGCGGGGCGGAGAAGGGAACCCCGCTCGGGGAGGGGGGCAAGGGAAGAGGGAGGGGCGGACGGAGAAGAAGGGGCGGACTCCGAGCGGCAGCGACGCAAGATGGCGGCGACCACGGGCTCGGGTGAGCGGGGGCGCCGGGGCCCGGGCCAGCGGCGGGGGATGCGGCGATGGGCCCGCACGGGCTCTGTGCCGCGGGGCGCCCGGCGGGCTCCGCGAGCCGCGGCTCGGGGGAGGCCGGGGCTGGGCCCCGGGGGCCGAGCGGCAGCGGGGCCGGAGGCTGAGGCGGCGCCCGGGCGCCGGGGCCTCGGCTTCGCTTCCCGGGGCCTCTCAGCCCGGCGGGATCCGGGGTCTGCTCGCGCTCCGGGCGGGCTGTGCCGGCGGCTGCCCCGGGCCCCGGGCGCGGTGGGTGTGTCGGCCCCAGCTGTGGCAGCCGCACCGGAGGCGGGGGCCGGAAGCGAGGGGCTGGGGCGCGGAGAGGCCGCGGGCACCGGAGAGGGGGTGGGGTGGGAGGATGGAAGAGCGCCCCGGGGGGAGGGGTCGCCGGGGGCTGGGGTCGGTGTGTTGGGAGGGATCGTCCAGGGGTCTGTGGGGAGAGGAAGGGAGGGGGGCGGAGACCTTGCAGGGCTCGGTGTGTTGGGGGGTATGGTATTGGAGACTCTGGGTTTGAGGGGAGGCACAGTGCAAAGGTCTGTGTTGGGGGGTACCGTGCAGGGTTCTTTCCGGTTTGGGAGGCAACTCTTAATGGTCTTTGTGTTTGGGGGGCAACCCTGTGGAAATCTGTTGGGGGGGAACTATGTAGAGGTCTGTTTAGAGGGAAACTGGGGGGACCATGAAGGGGGCCTCTGTGTTTAAAGGGGAACGTGTGTGTGTGTTGCGGGAGGAGGAACTGTGCATGGGGTTTGTGTGTTGGGGCACAGAGGAATCTTGGAGGAGGGGGTGTGTTGACAGGGGGATGAACCACGGAAGGATTTGTTAGGGTGGAAAGAGTGATAAAAAAGTAGGCTAGGGGACGATTTGGTTTCTGAGAAATGGGGTGGGAACAGGTCAGCCCTTCCACTAGGGGCCTTCTGGGATGTTAGGATCAGATTTGGAAGAGACAGGGTTGCTGTAAATTGCTGAGGAAGGAAAGAATCCAATGCAAAAGACTTTTATGAAACACTGACCAGTGCCTTTGTATCTGATGATACCAAAATTGAAAGCTTTGGGGTGGGGGGAAAGGATACATATGTGTAAAAACAGTCATTTGAGGAGGAAAAGATACTGATTCCAGAGGTAATCAGGAAAGACCTCCACAGGTAACACCTGACTTGAACCTTGAAGAAAAATAGGGATTCCAGGAGGTGAGATGAAAGGTGGAAGTGAGGAAACAAGAGAGGTTAGTGTTCTGGTTTCTGTATAATTATACTGTCATTTCCTTTCCAAGCATGATTTGTGCCCCTAAAACATGTTTCTGTGATCATCCATCCCCATAAACAGCGAGGAATTGATAATAATGGATCCTATTTTCATTTTATAGTTTACAAAGCACTTTCCTCTCCAAGCCCTTGAGCATAAATGATAACAGTGAGATGTGTAAAGTACTTTACTTTAATCATTTAATTAAACATTTGATTTTCACAACTTCCAGATAAGGTAGTTAGAGCAGATATCATCCTCGTCTTAGAAATGAGAAAAATGAACCTTAGAATTGTCATGAGTCTTGCCTGGGAGTCTTCGTCAGTAAACTTGGCATCTGAATCTTACTCCTCCACCTCTAATGACTGTCCACATTAGACATAACTGAACTGCCAGAGCTGCATTGATTGATTTGATGTTCAGTGCAATAGAATTTGACTTCTGAAAGTCGGAAAGGGTTATCTTGGAGACAGAATGGAGATCTTGTGCTGGTTGCAACTTTAATAATGATGTATTAATGTACAAAGCTCCTGCAACAGGCACTCCTAGAAGAGAAAGGCTGAGTCAGGCCAAACTGCTGTGGGAAACTTCAAACTAGAATAACATCTCTGTCAGGTTGCCCTGAATTGTAGTGTGTTATTGTGAACCCAGTAGCTATTGGTGTCATAGTATTGCAACTTTGCCCTGTTGATAATTTCTTACAATTCCAATTTCATGGACTTGTTTTTAACAACTACCTCATTTTAACTTTTTGAGGTGCTGTTAATCAAAGGTCCTGTAACAGATGATGATGCACTAAGATGAAACACTTTGTGGGTGATGATATAGAGTAGTCTTAGGGAATACTGAGCAAACTCTTCAGGCATCATTGCCTATCTGTAACTTGAAAACTCTTAAAAACTGATTTTGATTCATTGTATTCATACTAGCATAAATATTTTGTTTTAAGGAAAGCAGTTCAGGCATTGTGGGGTTTGCACCCCATGGTGTTGTTTAGCTATACATGTAAGCATCATTAATGCAAAGTCCATACTTAGAAACCTGCCCTCCCCGCAGATCCCTGGAAAAAGTAGAACTTATATTAACTCCTTTAGTGACTGAATGTTTCTTTTTGTGGTCCCTGGCTACCACCTTCCTAATCTCCTTCAATTCTTAACTGCATAATTTCAAGAGAGTAGGGACTAGACTTCTGAAGTGAATGTTAGATCCCTTCAGGAAGTCATCAGCAGCTTGGCTCCTTCTGGGCTGTTATGTGTAGTGATGTGTTAGTAAATAGTTCAGTACAAATCATAGTGGCATATTGGAATGGGCACTGGATTTCAAATCAGAAAACCTAACTAGATTTAGATCCTAACTGTAGTTTGATAGGTATATGACCACAGGGAATTAACTTCTTAGGGCCTCCATTACCCCATGTGTAACATGAAGGAGTTATGCTAGATAATGTCTAGGGTTCCTTCCAGTTCTGATGTTGTGTGGTTATAAAGCTTTTTAGCTGTACAAACTGTTTGCTTCATAACAGGCCTTTTGCCTTATACATAAGTACTTAAGAAGCGTTTTAGAATTGGACAGTTCTGTGAGTTAGTGCAAATATGATTGCTTCCAATGAGATTTAAGACTAGAAGGATATTTAGAGACATTCAGTCCAAGCTGTCCTCCCCAGCCCTCCAGAGAGATTGTGAAACAGTTTGCATGTTGTTGGAGCTAAGTGGTATCCACTCTGGGTCTGGAGTAGGAAAGGGCTACTAGGAAATTTTAATTACACAAAGTGTTGTAGGTCACAGTGACCATACCTGTTGACACCTATTAATTTGCAGTCCATTACTATAAGATTTAGCTTGCTAGAATCTCTGAAGGCTTAAGTTACCTTAAAGTAACTGATTAATTGAACCATGAGCTACTAGTCAAATAATAATTTTTTAATATCTAAAACTGAAGAATAATGCTTAATCAGATTTTATCTAACTCTTGATCTTCTTCCCTAAGAGGAAAGGAGTTTTCAAAGCACTGTCATGGTCATTTTCAATTTTTTCTTTACTATCACCCCTTGAGATAGGTTGGGGGAAAGGTGTCATCTGTCTCTCTTCCTTACAGATAAGAAAACTGACACTCATACAAGTGAAGGGACTTGTCCACGGATCTTCTGGCGTTTCTTCTAGTGTCTTTTCTACTAGATTTTTTGCTGCCTTTGGAGGGAAATGACACAGATTATAGTCATGAGGGCATGCCACTGATTTTAGACTTAGTGGCCCTTAGGTTAAACGTGGGTGATACACCATCTTCCTTGGGGACTGGAGGTTACTTACTAATGGGTTACTATGTAACATAGTAACAACCTCAGGAGATCAGAAGGGTCCTAAGACTCATATACAAAGAGTCAGAATCCCCATAATAAAATTAATCGACATTTTTGAGGATCTGTAATATTTGAGAAGAAATAAAGTGAAAATGACCAGCTTTTGGAAAATAATAGAATCTTTTCGTAACTTAGTATTTAGTGAGTGCCTTGGTGCCTTAATTTCTTCACCTGTATTAATAATTTAGATTTCTATAGAACTTTAAAATTTATAAAGTATTTTGCTCATGTAGCCCTGTTTGAGGAGCTTCCATGGGTTTGACCTAACATCATCAGTAACATTTATCTAGCACTTGCACATTTGCAAAGCATTTTACAAATACTCATTTGATTCTCATTACAACCATAGGAGAGTCTAATCCCATTTCACAGATCAGGAAACTGAAGGAGATAGAGGTCAAATGACTTGCCTAGTCTAATACAAGTCTGAGGCTGGATTTTAATTTAGGTCTTCCTGACTCCACATCCAGTGCTCTTCCCATTGCGCCCCCTAGCTGCCTCTAATGAATATAAAAATAGAGCCCTCTATCCGCTTCACCTCCTCCTGACTGATGATATAATGGCACTAGATTTGGAAGGAGAAGACCTGGTTTTGAATCCAGGCTTCACTGTTTGCAGACTCTCTGACCTTGAGCAGACCTTAACCTCTCAGGGTGCAAATTTCCTCGTCTATAAAATGATCAAATTAAGCTATGTAATTTGTAAGTTTCTTTCTAGGTCTAACCTTCCATGACTCTAGGTATTCTTGATATTTATAAGAGAATCAAATTGCCCTCTACTCTCTCATTTATCTTGGGTAACCCCTTCCTCAAATAAACCCTTGGTTTTGGTTTTGGTTTTTAATTTGCTCCATCCATAATAGCGCAGAATTTCAGATGCTGAATTTTGCTGAATTTTAATGTGCCCTGCAAAAAATCTGCCTGATATATTGCTCTCTCATATATGAGAAAGTAGTTGTAAGAAATGAAGACACTTGAATGATGCTAAGAGGATAAGCATTCTTTATGAATCATGACTTCCATAGTTTCACCTAAGAGGGATTCTTAACCTCAGATTCTTAAACTTGGTTTCACCCCCCTCCACATTATTTTGATAGAATTGATGACCCTGTATGTTTTATCCATTTTAAAATATTCTAATGAGTTGACAGCACAAAAAAGATTAAGAACTTCTGACTTAGTATTACCATTCCCATTGAATATCAGTTAATCTATATTATATAATATTTTTCCCCCGAGGACCAAGGACTACACTGGGTCCTTGCCATGCAGATTCTGTGTATAGTATGACACTGAGATGTAGTAATTCAGAATTCCCAGATCAGTTGACATTTACATTAGACTTCTCTTAATGGGAAATCAAACCACAAGCAATTTAAAGTAGTTTTTCCTAGAAATCTGTGTTTCTTAGGGGGAATCATTTTAAATAAGTGATGGCCAAAGCAGCCTGAAGGGTTTTTCCCCCCACTTTTGGCATGTTGTGACATTGACTGTTGTGCAGTCATCCCTTAATGGTTCTCTTTGTAAAGGCACTGGTGTTTGTGGTGCAGCAATGCTATTTTGTGCATTGCTACCTTACTGAACCAGCGAGAAGGGGAGACATACTTTAAAAAAACACATCAAATTCTCATGTTCCTTCCTTGTGGCTGTAATATTTTCTGTTTGCTAACTGGTAAATTTACATCTAGGCGCACACACACACACACACACACACACACACACACACACACACACACACACATATATACACACACACACACATATTTTAAAGTGAATAACTTGTAAAAAAAAAATCAACACATCCAAGAACTAATATACAGGAAGGAGCAAGAACAAACATTTTCCAGGACAGAAAAATGTCTGTTGTCACTATTAACAGTCTAACCCAGAGCTGCTTACGCTCTTGTGTCCTGGACACCTTTGGCAGTCTAGTGGAGCCTGTGCCTCACAGTGTTTTTAAATGCAAAAATTAAAACGTATAAGACTACGAAGGAGAGTGATTATACTGACATACATTTATCAAAAAACTTTTAAAAATTCACGGGAATTCCTGAAATTTATTCCTTGGTTTAGCATAAGAATGTCAGTGCTCCGCAGAAGGTATCATTTTAGTTCTACATGTGAAAAAAAGATTTTTTAAAAAAAATTTGCATCTGTATATGTGTATTGTATAGATGAATATGCGTATAACACAGTCTTTAAAACTGCTTTACATGGGAGTTTTGGTGTGTGGCTATAATTGATGTGGTTATAATTGATGGGTCTATTGTGCCCAATTTAGAAGGAAAAAAGTCCCAATCTCACTTGACCACCCAGGCCTCATAAACTTAACAGTTTAATGGTAAAAGCATACTTCGTGAGTTTACACTAAGTCTTTGAAACCAAAATGGATTTTAGTTAAGCTCTTTATCCCTACAAATCCTGTAGGTCTTGTGGATTTACAAGATTAGCCATAGTCAATTTTGGTTTGAGGTGATTTTTTTAAGGGGTGAAATAGTAGTGTTTTTGCAGAACTCAGATTTATAAATAGTGATTTTTCAGTGAACCAAATAAAAAAAAATTAGGAAATAAAATATCTTGATAAAATGTTTTTTTTAATGGCTTTTATATTCAGGAATAAAGGAAGTGAAACTCTATCTCTTATAGCTCTATCTCTTTTGATCTAAACAGTTGCTCTGCAAGGTGGGTGCTGTTATTATCCTCATTTTATAGTTGAGGAAAGAAACTGAGGCAAACAGAAATTAAGTTACTTGCCCAGGGTCATGCTGCTATTAAGCGTCCAAGGCAGAATTTGAACTCACATCTCTGACTCCAGGTCTAGCATTATCTTCTACACTGCCTGGCTATCACTGCAGTTCTATTTTGCCACTCTGCCTTGGTGCCTGCTAGAGCTTATGTTCCCTATAACCTTAGAGAACCCAGTGAATCTCATCATAATAAGGTAGCAGAGCAAGTCTTTATTTGTGCCCTTTTTCCTTTGTTAGCAAGAAACAGTATTGTTCTGGCTTCTTAAAAAATCCAAGATTTTAGTTCCTGTAGTAAACGTTGTAAATAATTATATTTTCTAGAAAAGTCTCATTTTTTATTCTTTGGAAGAAGGAAAGCATCTGACTTGGTTATTTGTTTTTACAACAACTCTTGTCCAACCAAATTGAATTATATTAGAAATTTTTTCTTTACTAAATTTAAATGTTTCAGTTGTTTGGGGATGTATAATGTCAAAAATATTTAGATAGAGTCTGGGACAGAGGAGCAATGCCCATTATGCTGTTCTTAATGAAAATTTTCTATTTCTCTCTTTTCTTGAATTCTTTTCTTTATTTATTAAAATTTGATGCACAGAACACCATTACAATCTTTGTAATTCTTGTCTGAGAATAGATACCTTTTTAATAGCAATATATTTTCAAGCTCTGTGTTGCTTTGATTTAAATTTTATAAGTGTTAAATTTAGAGGGTGCTGTGAATAGAATGCTGGGCCTGGAATTCAGAATACTCTTCTTCCTGGCTCAGATATTTACTTAAAATTGTATGACCCTGGGCAAGTGTCACTTAACCTTGTTTGCCTCAGTTTCCTCATCTTTAAAATGAGCTGAAAAAGGAAATGGCAAACCACTCTGGTACCTCAAATGGGGTTACAAAGAATCAAACATAACTGAAAAACAACTCAGCAACACACAAGAACAATGGATTTTGAGTGAGAAGATCCAGACTTAAATCCTTACTGAAACATGTATAACCTTGGAAAAGTCACTTTACCCTGTAGACCCTAATTTTCTTACCTTATCTACATGATGCGTCATAATTAGATGACTTCTGAGGCCCTTTCCAGCTCTCAAATCTTGTGTATTGCGCTTGGCACATAGAAATTTAATCATCACTTGTTGATTGATTGAATTTCTGACTGTAAAGGATTGTTCAAACCTGAGATGATGGCTCCTGGAAGAAGTTATGTAATCTTCTTTATAAGATATTAAGACTTGTGTGGGGTATTTTAGGGGTTGGGAAATGGACTGAGGGGCCCCTTAGTGGCTCTTCTAGCTCTTTAGTTCTAGGATGCTAAGTCTGAGGCACAGAAATATTTGCTAATTTGTATGTACATCATAGAAAAAACAGTATTTCCATAGATGTGGGTCAGCAAAACTTTTTTTATACTAAACCTGATCTGCAAAATCTTGGGTAACTTCTGTTTGTCAGACTTGAGTGTCAGTATACTGTATGAAAGGTACTGTGCTTGATGCTACAACTTAAAGCAAATGCTTCTGTCTTTTTAAAAAAGAAACCAAATTTACAAATGACTACAGTACTCACAAATTTCTTGTAATTCCTTGCAGCTCATTCTCAAGGCCTATGAAGAAATTAAGACAGTTGAGATTTTTAAAAACAATAGTACCTTCCCTTCCCCCATTCTTACTTAGTGAATGTATGTTAGTCATTTTGGGGAGCTGAATTTAGAGTGTATTTGCTCTAAGCCTATGTTTCTGTTTTATATCCTGCTGATAACCAAACTGGTTTCTCTCCTATCAGTCCATCCTGAGATTATAAAAGCAGTGTTTTGGGAAGATGGATGTTATTCTCTGCTGTGGTTCACCATTGTCTTCAGGGATAAAATCCAAACCCCTCATATTGGTTTTTACTGTTAAATTATAAATTAACTGCATTTTAACTCTTCAACCTTATCTTTTCGTGCTTTAAAATAATAATCCTTCTCTAAAACTAGGCTCGTCTCTTTAATACTCTTTGGTACCTTTAGATCATTTTACTTTGTATCTAGAAGCTTTGGAATTATGTCTTTTTTTTTTTTTTAACTTTGAAGGAAAGGAAAACAAAACAGAAGCAGGAAGAATAGGCAATATGTTGCCACAGAGTCGATGTTCTTAACCAAAAGACTGATAATTTGGCTGGGGGAGAGGAGATTAAATTTCTGATATCCCTAACTTCTAATGGAAAGTTAGCATTGCCTTCAATTATGGATGGAGGATAGACTTTATTTCACCAGACTGCCAGATAACAAAAAAGTTTAAAAACGCATGTAATAGAATATTGGTTCTAACTTTAGACTGAGATCTAAAAGGAGCCTATGGAAAAGTCTTGAAGAATCTTTGGAAAAATCTCAAAAGGGAAGCTGAACATATCTGAACAAGATATAGAGGGTCTGGTGGCTGCTGGTCCATTTTCCTGCCAGTCTACAAGTTCCACCTTCTTTCTTCCCTACTCCTAAAATGACCTCAGGGAAGAGCCAAAGGTAAAGTAGGTGCTTGATGGGTAAGAAGCCCAGGACTGCTTTTCAACTTGCTGAGTAAACTGAACAACCTTGAATAGTAAGAGTAAAGTACATTCCTTGGTAAGACTGAGCTGAAAATACTAGGCATCATGACCTAGATTTGTGGCATCCAGGTCTTAGGAATTCTGGTCTACATCCTTCTGTTACCGCTTGCTTAGAATGTCATCATCCCATTTTGACCTATCCTTAATGATTTAAAATACTATCTCCTATTTGAAGTTTCCTAGACTGTTCCACTTTATAGTGACTATTCTGTATAGCCTTTGTTTCTGCCAACCTATCTAACATTTTATAGCAGCTATTAACCCTGTGAGGTGAGTACTATAGGTTTTACCCACAATTTTACAAATGAGAAAACTGAGGAATATTCTTAAGAAACTAAGTAGGCTTGCCCAGGGCCTCACAACCATTGAGTGGATAAAGTGGGAGTAAAACCAGCTGACGCCAAATTCATCATTTTATTCACTGCTCCCCACTTCCATTCCATAATCATATGTGGCCTTCTTTTGATATTTAATATGTGCCCAAATTGCCAATATTTTATACTTATTTTGTAGCTTCTGCAGCACCTGGAATAGCTTGGGAAACGTAGTAGTTGCTAAGTAAAAATTTTTTAAGTTGAAAGAAGACATGGGGGAAGTTACTGATAAATATAGTCTTTCCCACAAAGCTAACTACCATGTTCAAGGCATTGTGCTAGGCACTTGGGATATCAAGAGAAGAAAAGTGACAGTCCTTTCCCCCAAAGGGCTTACTTTCTACTGTGCAAAGAAAAATATGCATATTTTTTGAGTGCCAATCAATCAGCAAGCCTTTACTAAATACTGTATGCCAGGCACTAATCTAAACATAACATAAGATAGGGGAAAGATGGAATAAAAGAACAGTATAGACAGTGTTCTAGCACAATCTCAGGATAGAGAGAGATGTTTAGAAATCTTCATTCTTGGGTGAAATATATTCTAAATGTTAAACCTTTGCCTAATTGGTCCTAACACTAAGGAATTTGTTCTTAGACACATTACTGTTAAGTCTATTAGGTAACCAGGGGACAGTTATCCACTTTAAACTGTTTTTGCTGTAGAGAAATCTCTTAATGAGCACTTAACATTCATGAATAACAAATTAACCTTTACTTGAAATCTGCAGGTTTCTGTCAGGTATTGTTGTAACTCAGACACACTTTTAATCAGTTTTTAAATTAACATAAAAGCTCTTCATGACTTAGAGAAATAAATCAATAATACACTTAGAGAACCATCCACACATGGTCCTTATTGTAGCCATCATTGATGGACCTGCCTGCCAAACTGATTGGCAGTTTGTTTAGCACACATTCTCATAGCATCATAGAGTTAGAGACCTTAGAGACGATCTCTTCCATTAATTTTACAAATAAGGAAATTGAGGCTCAGGTAGGTAAAATAACTTGTCCAGGGTCACATAGCAAGTGGCAGACAGCCTTGGGACTTCAAGTCTTCTGGTTTTATTCCAGAGAGTCTATGGAATCAAGCTTGCTTTCATAACAGGGAAATGCATATTTGTTCCTTGGGATTAACATAATAGCATTTATATAGTGCAAAATGCTTTACAAAATGTTATCTCATTCATTTCAGCAACCTGGGAAATACATGCCATTATAATCTCCATTTTACAAATGAGGAAGCTGAGGCAGACAGAGAGTGACTTGTCCAGGGTCACACATAGTTTGTAAGTTTCCAGTATAGGATTTGGACTTGAATCTTCCTGTCTCTAGACCCAGAATTCTTTCTGTTGCACTATGTAACTCAGATCTATATAGTGCATTGTAGTTTATTAAAGACTTTGATTACGATAACCCTATCAAGTGAAGGAAGTGTGGAGCAGACTTTATCTTCATTTTACATATCAGAAAGCTGAGGTTCAGAGAGCCTAAGTATCTTAGTCAGTAGTCAGTAAACACTTATTAAGAAGCTATGTGTCAGATGCTGTGCTAAGAGCTGGGGATACAAATACAACAAAAAAAAAAGCCCCAACCTCAAGGAGCTTACAGTCTAATAGAGGAAGACCACACACCAAAAGGAAGCAGAAAAGTTGGGGCGGGCATCCACAGATACCCACAGTGAAGGGGCATGGTGGAGAAGGCCCAGAGTAGTGCAGCCAGAAGAGAAGTTGTTCTGAGATGAGGGCCCTTAGTTCATGGCTCCACACTTCAATCAAGGCAGTAGTGAGTGATGAGGTGGATACCTAGATTCATAGGATCTTGCAAAACAATATTTTCCCCAATAATGAGCTTCCCATATAATTTTAGGACTATAAGAACACAGAATTAGAACTAGAAAAGACCTCATAGTTCCTCTATCTAACCCTTAATTTTATTAATTGACATCAAAAAAGGTTGTCATTTACCTCACATAGTAAATAGCAAAACTGGGATTCAAATTCAGATACTTTTCACTCCATGTCCAGGACTCTTTGTTTAGCATCACACTATCCGCAGTCACAAAGCTAATAAAATGAGAAAACCTACACTTGGTCCCAAGTTATCTGATTTCAGATAATGCATGCTTTTCTCTAGAACAGGGTGCTTTTCATTGAATGTATTTGGGAGAAAAATAAAGGAATATCTTGTGTGATTGTATTATCTTCTGGTTATTACATACCCCTTCAAGCCATGATCATTGTGTATCATAGCGTGCCTCTGTTCCATGTTTCTCTCCTTAATTCCAAACAAAAGAAGTGAGTGGCAGATTAGATTCTTTAAATACTTGAATCAGACTCTTAAGCTATTCTTTCCATACCTTATACACTAATAATCCTACTTTTTAGTTAGATAATGGTTATTTATGCTTTAGAAACTTGTGAAAACACAACCCATATTCAGTATTACCCTAGCTAACTAAGCCTTTAACTAGTTTGCTGTGAAAGAAAGAGTAAATGCTTTCCCACTGTAGGAGTAATACTGTTTATGTTTTGAAGTTTTTATATCATTGAGCACTTACTTGGAGTTTTTCTAGCATACCAAACAAGCAATAAACAAAGCTTTTCTGCTTGCTGAATTATTTCAAATGCATGCTGTTTTACAACTTGAATTAAATTTAAATCATGCTTTAACACTGAGTATTCTTTGATGTAGTTATGAACTAAAATCATATTATCTGCTTTTGAAGAGTAAAAATATTTGATTTACCATACTCTCAATTCCCTTGTTTTTTAAGATTTGTAAAGCGTTTACTCATGATCCTGAAGTGTAGGTACAGTAGTACAAAATATACTCATGTCATAGATGAGGAATCTGAGACTCTGAAATTCTGTGATTTGCTCAGATCTCTGCAGCCAGTGACAGAACCGTGATTTACACTGAGATCCTTTGGCTTTACATTCTAGTATTCATTCTGTTATACCATACTCTTTTAATACCACATTTTAGTCAATATCAACTATATCTACTTTTTAGTCTCTTTGGCCACATTGGTTTTAGGAGTGCTTAACTTAATGACCTATAGGCAATGTAGCATGGTACTAACAAACAAAAGTTAGACCCCAAAAGCATCCTTCCTATTTACTACTTCTCCCAAAGACAAGGAAATTCTAAAGAGGTAAATACAGGAGACAGAGAGAGAGAATGAATGAATGAATGTGTGTGTGTGTGTGTGTGTATGCGTATATGCGTGCAAGCATGTGCATGTGTTAGGAAGAAAATCAGTCCATATTCAACTGTAGGCATTTAATCTCACTCTTCAGGATATCTTGGAGCTAGAAACAAGCTTTCTTGCTTTCATTTTTACAATGGAAGTAAATGAGTCCCAGAAAAGTAAAGTGACATATCTAGTCCCTGACAGAAGTAAGGTCTTCGGTTGCCTCTTAGTCTGGTGCTTTTTCTTCTTCTTTTTTTTTTTTAATAACTAAACCATTATCAAGGAAAACTGCCCTGAGATTCTAGAACCAGAGGGCAAAATAAGTATTGAAAGAATCCATCGATCACCACCTGAAAGAGATCCAAAAAGAGAAACTCCTAGGAACATTGTGGCCAAATTCCAGAATTCCCAGGTCAAGGAGAAAATATTGCAAGCAGTTAGAAAGAAATAATTCCAGTATTGTGGAAATACAATCAGGATAACACAAGATCTAGCAGCTTCTGCATTAAGGGATCGAAGGGCGTGGAATAGGATATTCCAGAAGTCAAAGGAACTAGGACTCAAACCAAGAATCACCTACCCAGCTAAACTGAGTATAATACTTCAGGGGGAAAATATGGTCTTTCAATGAAATTGAGGACTTTCAAGCATTCTTGATGAAAAGACCAGAGCTGAAAAGAAAATTTGACTTTCAAACACAAGAATGAGAAGAACCATGTAATAGTAAACAGCAAAGGGAAGTCATAAGGGACTTATCAAAGGTGAACTGTTTACATTCCTACATGGAAAGACAATATTTGTAACTCTTAAAACTTTTCAGTATCTGGGTAGTTGGTGGGACCACACACAGGACGTACACACTCACACACACATACACACATGCACGCACACACAGAGACAGCACAGAGTGAATTGAATAGGATGGGACCATATCTTAAAAGAAATTAAGGTAAATGGTGAGAGAGAAATGTAGTGGGAGGAGAGAGGGTGAAATGGAATGGGGTTAATTATATCTCATTCAAGAGGCAAGCAGGAAACTTTTTAGTGGAGGGGAAAAGGAGAGCTGAGAAAAAAACATGGAAGTTTACCCTCATCACATTCAACTAAAGGAAGGAATAAAATGCACACTCATTTTGGTATGAAAACCTATCTTACAGAACAGAAAAATGGGGAAGAAGGAGATAGGGAGGGAGGGATGATGGAAGGGAGGGCAATGGGAGAAGGGAGCAATTTGAGGTCAACACTCTTGGGGAGGGACAGGATCAAAAGACAGAATAGAAACAATGGGGGCCAGAATAGGATGGAGGAAAATACAGTTAGTCTTATACTATACGACTGTTATTGAAATCATTTGCAAAACTACACAGATATGGCCTATATTGAATTGCCTGCCTTCCCAAAGGGAATGGGTGGGGAGGGAGGGATGGGGAGAATTTGGAACTCAAAGTTTTAGGAACAACTGTTGAGTATTGTTCTTGCTACTAGGAAATAAGAAATGCAGTTAATGGGGAATAGAAAGTCATCTGGCCCTACAGGATAAAAGAGAAGATGGGGACAAGAGAAGGGAGGGATGATAGAAGAGAGGGCAGATTGGTGATAGGGAAAATTAGAATGCTTGGTGTATTGGGGTGGGGTGAGGGGATAAATGGGGAGAAAATTTGAAACCCCAAAATTTGTGAAAATGAATGCAAAAAGTTAAATAAATAAATAAATTTAAAATTAAGGAAAGAAAAGGGTGGGGGATGCGGAAATAAATAAATAAATGGCTGGGCCATGCTGTGAATGTACAGAAGTCTAAACTGTCCTTGAAAGTGTAGCCCTTCTTACCAGACACTCCCCTTCTTCTTCTCTCCACCAATAATTCTAAGGAAGTAAACATAATTTAATGGGGAAAGTGGGGTAGATAGGAGAGTAGAAATGTCTTCATTAAGCAACGATTGTGCCAAATGCTAGGGACACAAATAGAAAAGCTCACATTCTGATTGGGGGAGGTAACACATAAAAGAAAGTTTCAGGTAAAGGGCAAATGCAGTAGTAATGCAGTGGTAATGCAGTAGTATAGTGAATGACAAAGTCCAGGTAATTTTTGGTGCGTTAACGGGCCTGCTAAATGTCTAAAAAGGAAAACTGCTGGGACTCTGGATTCCCTCCTAAGTAGGCAATTAGTGTCTCTCACGTATATCCACTTGCTGTTACCCTAATTATCTCTCCTCTAGACTGGTCACAGAATTGGAGGAGACCTCTGAGTGACTGTCTACTCAAGTCTTTGACATGAGCCCTCTTCTTTTCTGACTGCATCATTCCTCTGTTAAGAAACCTTCAGTGGATCTCCATTGCCTTTCAAGTAAATTCCTTAGCCTGGCATTCAAGGCTCTGCATAATAGCTTCCAATCCTCTGTCTAGCCGTACTGTATATGACTTTGCTTCCTGTACTGTGTTTTAACTGTGGCAAAATATTGATTATTCTTCATCCTGGTCTTGCACTTTGTGTATGTCAGTCGTAAAAACTAAGATGGTTACCTCTATCTTTGACCTAGAGAAAACCCCTCCCAGCCTTCAGAGATCAGCTCACATGCCACCTTGTCCATGAAGTCTTCCTTTATTTCAGCTATAATTGGTAAGATTTAAAAGTGGTAGGGATTTTAGATAAAATCTAATCAAACTCTTTATTTTATAAGTGAGGAAATTGAGACCCAAAAGATTTGCCCCGAATCTCAACAGTGTGAATCTTTCCCTTCTTTAGTCTTATACCTTTATTTTGGATGTTTTCTGGGTACTTAGAACTTGTATTCATTATTTGTCTTTATCCCTACTGCTCCTTAAAGACTATTTCATTTGTGTATCCATAGGATCTCTCATAGTACAGTGTGCCCCTAAAAGCTTATTGAATTGAATAAAATTTTCAACAGCCTGTGGAACATAGACACCTGGATATCCCACTAACACCTCAGACTTTTCCAAAACCAAACTCATCATCATCTTTCCTTTCCAACTTTTGCCTCTTCTCCTCATTTTTCTATTTTTTTGATAGTACCATCCTCCCAATCTCTCAGATTCAGCATTCATCTCTCTCCTCCTTTCTACTCAACACTCTAGTTATTGATCCCATTAGCTCTTCGATTGCTACAATAACTCCTGATGGTTCTCCCTGTGTCTAGTTTCTCCCCTCTCTGGGTCTGTCCTTCTCAAAATATGCCCAGCTGGGCTTACTAATGCACCATTCTCATCAGTCACTCCTCTGTTCAAATCCTTTCAGTGGCTTTCCATTATTTATAGAGAGCATTCTTAAACTTTTTAGTCTCATAGACTCCTTTGACAATCTGATGAAGGCTGTAGACCCCTTCTCAGAATAATGTTTTTAAAGGCATAAAATAAAATATGTAGGGTTACAAAGGAAGCCAGTTAATGAAATAATTACCAAAATTTTTTTGAAACAAGTTCACCTATGCTAGGTTAAGGACCCTTTATTTATAAACCAACTTCAACCTTCTTTCTAGCCTTATCTCATGCTGCCTTTCTCACATAACTGTTCCAGGCAAATTGGAGGACTACTTGTTTCCTGTTTTCATGCTACCTTCTCCTAACTCCATGCCTTCAGCCTGGACCCTCTTTCCATCTCTATGTATTGAAATCACTCCCAAGAGCCAATTGAATGAAGCACCTCTTTCGTGGCTGCTCTAATCCCCACGTAGATTGTTGCCGAGAACATCCTTGTGCAGGAGCGGGGAACCTGCTCCCTCTTGGACACATGTGGCCTTCTAGGTCTTTGGGTACATCCTTTTGACCATGTCCCAAGTTTTACAGAATAAATCCTTTTATTAAGAGGCTGCAGGTTCCCCACCTTGTGCTTTGCATTGTAATTTTATGTTGTGGCCAAAGCCAACAAACATTAGACTTGAAACTAAACTCATACTCACCTATCTCCTAAACAGGATAGTTTTATTAGCACACCAGAGTATGGTTTCGTTTCTTACATCTTTTTTTTTCACCAGAGAAAATAAATGTAATTTTAATTTTTCTAACCGATCCTATGTCTAATTGTTCAAAAACTAAGTATTTCTATGAACTCACATTTTTGTAAGTGTTTCATAGAATCTGAGCTGAGAAAGACCTTAGAGTGTAGAATGTCAAAGTTAGAGAAGCAATCTAGTCCAAGGAATAGGAAACTTTTGGCCTTCAAGATAAGGTCAGCTTTCTCTGATGCTTTTAATGTCACCTTGTTTCAAATGCAAACAGACTGAACTACAGTTTTGATAGTGTTTCCTCTATAGTGTTTCTCTTATATTAGTTTGATATCCCTAGTAATTTGTCCCTTCCACCTTCCTCACAATTTAGATATATTGAGTTTAGGAAGGATTTTTTTTTAAGAAAAAGAAAAAAATACTTTGCTCAAAAGTAACTTCCCAATTTAAAAAGAGGCAGATAATCTCAGCACATTGAGACAATACTCATACATCCCCAGATACTTAAAAGTTCACAGAGGTACTTCATTTCTTCTGTCATAGGACTCAAGAGAAAGAGCCATTCAACCTCGGAAGTGCTGTTGGCATTATCAGTGTACTAAATTTCTTTTCATTAATTTTAGGAGTGAAAGTCCCTCGAAATTTCCGACTGTTGGAAGAACTTGAAGAAGGTCAAAAAGGAGTAGGAGATGGGACAGTTAGCTGGGGTCTTGAAGATGATGAAGATATGACACTTACAAGATGGACAGGAATGATTATTGGCCCTCCAAGAGTAAGCTTTAAGCAATAACTTAAAATTTATTTTGCCTCATTATGAATATCTTAACCTTGTTATAGAAAAATTTACCAATAGTTTATTTTTTAAGCTAGATTATTTTTCTTGCCAATTTGAGTTTATATATACAATACTCTTCAATTGTTGGTAACTATTAAATGATAAAAAAAAGTATTTACCATTAGCTCTCTTATTTAATTGCCTAGTTTGATTTGTTTGACAGTATAAACAGTGAAGTTTGAGGTGATTCCATGTCAGATATATCTTAGCTAGAAAAACTTATTAATGGATGACTGTCATAAAAATTTTTGAAGCATCTGCAAGATATATTTTTTTTTTTAGCACTTGATGTTCCATTTCGAGTTCTTCTGTCTCTTTGTTATTTTTGGGAATATGAGAAGGTCTTATCATTTCTGAGTGGCTAAAGTTTATAATAAAAAGCTAGCTTTATTAATATTTATATTTACATTTTCATTTATTAGGATCCAAAAATTACCAGAAAGAATGCTATCAATAGTGTAGAAGTCAACAGATGAATTAATTAAAATCTTAATTCCATTTTGTTTCAGACATGAAGTCATTTAGGTGCTATTAAGTACCTACAAGGAACTGTAGGTAATAAAGAAATAAGAAACTTGGGCCTTAACTTCAGGGAATATATAATCTTTTGCTGGCGTTGTTATTACGTAAAATGTTGCACATGTTGGTATGATGGGAATATATGGGCTCTAATTTTCAGTCTGCCACTGAATGGCTGTGTACCTTGTGCAAGGTATCTTGCTTCCCTGATCCTTATTTTTCCAAACTATAAAATGGAGATAATCCCTGTCATCCCTATCTCTGTAGGCTTGGTAAGGGGCAAATGAGGATGTAGGTGGAAGCCCTAAGTGCTTTGATATAAGGATTGTGGGGTAAGAGCGCTGTCCCACTTGTACGAGGGCTAGTGTCTTCAGCGCTAGATTAACAGCAGCCACGACTGCAGGCATGTTGGCTAATAGTGATTTTCACTTGAATGCCTGGGAGTGAGGTTGCACCCTTGAGTTTTAACTTTGCTAGATGTTTCATATCAGCAGTGTGTGTACCATCTGTGCCTCTTGTCTCGGAAACATCGCTGTGGTCTGCCTCTCTTGTCTCACATTTCTTGCTGCATCATCCTTTTCTACTTATTATGCTACAGTCTGCTTAATAAGTACCCACCATTAGTCTTTCAATTGTCCATTTTTTTTTTTTGAGGCTATTGGATTTAAGTGACTTGCTCAGGGTCACACAGCTATGAAGTGTCTGAGACTGGATTTGAACTTTGGCCCTCCTCATTCCAGGGCTAGTGATCTATCCACTGCATCACCTAGCTGCCTCTCCATTGCCTCTTAAGTTATTTGTAATTTAGATTTTTTGGTGATCATTGTATCACATGTGACTCTTAACTGAATCACTTATCTTGACTGTTGGAGACACAAGGTCTTGCAGGCAATTCCTGATTACAAGAGCTTTTGTGACTTTAAGAAAAACTTTTGAAAAAATAATGCTTGACTTATGGGCATATATGTTGCCTACATGTAGTATTAACATCACTGTTAAGTAGTAGACATAGACCAGAGAGAGACAGACAGACCCCCCACTGGCTAAGATTTATTAGCTTTCAGAGTACTCTGCTGGTTTCCAAACTAGTGACTACGCTTTTAATAGCAATGAATTGTTTCATCACCAACTTTTTAAATGCATCTTAAAGAGCTACGTCCATTGCTTTGAAGCACAATGTTCCATTGGTTCATTAGAGGGGAACTTGTATTTATTTCAGTATTTTCGTTCAATTCCTATAGTGCTCATGAGAAAGAAAAATAAAAACCCGAAACTTTCTCTAGCATTGGCCTCATTTTGGCTTTCATTTTGTACATATAATAGATATTTTCATATGTCTGACCCCTTGATTTTTCAGTGTCTTCATAAAAATAACACTTTAACTTTGGCTGTTATTTATTTTCTTAGCATTCTGTTTTTGGAATCAGTGGTTCTCCTCTTTCTACCTCCCTCCTTCCTGACTTTTTGCTTAGATTCCAGATGTTTTATTTAGCATTAAGCAAAATGCATAGAACTGAGAAAGATTACAACTAAGTCACATTTGTGGAGAATCCAGCCATGTTCTTATCCAGCAATAACATGGTGTCTGTCTTTGGTGCTGGGTATACAAACATTGCTTCTGATACTGAGCAGTGGTATAACACAGCCGTTTCTAAATCATGAAACTGGTTGAATTCCATAGAGGAAACCCAGATGGCACTTCATTTCTGTTAAGTTTATTGGGACCTAGTCATTTTCTCAAGTACAACTAAACACATCAAAACTCAAATTAGATTTTCGTGCCCGTTTTTTTTTTTAATTGGATTTCTGGCTTGATAATTTAGCAATTTTTATGAAATGTGGAACATGACAGGTTATATAGTGTATCAAAGAAAATTGAAGTCACTTTTTTAGATGTGTGAAGGACTTCAGATCATATGGTCTGACTCATTTTAAGAATTAATTTATTGTATTCTGAACTTAACTATGAAATAAAAAGGATGTTTCCATAAAAATAAAAGAACAGACAAAAGGAATATACATGATGCTACAAATCTCCTTTATGTACAGCTTGCTTTTCTATTAGAACATTTAATAAATTCAGCATTTAGCTTTCAAAGCTCCTCTAGTTTTCTGTGATTCTTTTTGGCCTCCTTCTCTTCTGTACATTTAAAAAAAATACTTCCTTGACCTTTTTGAGGAGGAGATAGTACTTTATTCCTAGTCCCACCTTGTCTCCAGCTCTGCATTGGTTAAAAAAAAAAGAAAAGAATAGCCTTGTAAACAAATAAATGTAGGCAAACAAAACAAATTCTCACATTAGCTGGGTCCAAAACTGATGTTGTTTTATCTCGAATCTGAGGGTGTGAGGTCTCATGCTTCATTATTAGCTCTCTGGAATCATGGTTGGTCATTGGTTTTTCGGAGTTTTTTTCCTTTATGATATTCTGCATTAGTGCATACAAGTCAACCCAGGTTTCTCTGAAACCATGCCTCTATCATGTCTTGTAGCACAAGAGTATTCCATGATACTCATATACTATGCTGGTTCTTATTTAAAGAGGACAAAACTGAAGGCTTAGAAATGTGAAGGGGACTTGACCAGAGTCTCTCAAGGTTAAGGACAAGCTGGGACTAGACCCAGATCTCCTGACGTCTTGACCAGACAGTACAGCATATTTGTACTACACAGACCTGAGGCCCGTTTTTCTTTGTTTTGTTTTCTTGGGTGCTGTTTTTCTGTTTGGACTTTTCTTTGCAAAAAACACTTTATTATAATTCTCTGAAAATCTTGTTTAAAAAAATAACTACATGATATATCTTAGGTGTCTCTGCATACTTAAGAAATACCTACTGAATTTTAAAATAATCACTCATTTTCATTGGTAGGCAGTGATTAAAGTCTTTAAGAGTCTGTTCCATGTATCTTGTGCTATATTTCAAAGGTTTGTTCTAAGATGTCTTGTTTTTATCTAAGCAAAAGTATATTTGGTTTGGGCTGAAAATTTTGTCTCTTTCAGTGTGTCACATGTATTTGATTACTCTGTCTGGCCACTGGATGTCACTGTTGCAAAGGAAGCCACCCAAATGAGCTTAAGGTTACTTCTACATAACTGAACATTAGGATGTAGAGCTGGAAGCAAACTTGGAAGCCTTTTAAGTCCAGGCCTTTCATTTTAAAGATGAGGAAACTGAGGCTGAGAGAGGTTCAGTGCTTTCCCCACAGTCACACAGATAACAAATCACAGAGCCTGAATTTGAACATAGGTTTTCCAACTCCAAAACCACTACTCATTCAGCTATGCAGTGTTTGCCTCTTCTAAATGAAGAGTGTGGATGGATGATTAGCTCTGGAATAGAACCCCAGACCTTAGAGAGTGTGAATGAAAGCATCTAAGCCAACTTTCCCCTTGTTTTATATATGATCACGCTGAAAGCCAAAGAAGGGAAGTGACCTGTCCAAGGTAACACAGTGAGATAGTATATCAGTTCTTCAGAGTGGAAGTAGTAGAAGACAACACTTTATCTGGTTGGTACATAAAGGATTGGACCGCTGTTGCTTTTTCTGAAATTTGTTTAGTAAAAGTTCTAGGATTCGAAGAAACCAGGTCCAGGACTAGTTGGTGCTGCCATGTCAAATAGGGGAATTAGTTTTCTGATGGGAAAGTAGTGATACATAACTTAATTTGAAACCAGTATACTTGATTCCACAAACAAAAGCATTACTTCAGATTCTGTGTTCACTGAATGTTTTATGTTCTGATATGTTTACTGTCATGATCCAAAGTTGATTGTTGACTGTCTATATGCCCCTCTTCTTTTTCTAGACAATTTATGAGAACCGAATATACAGCCTTAAAATAGAGTGTGGACCTAAATATCCAGAAGCCCCCCCATTTGTAAGATTTGTAACAAAAATTAATATGAATGGAGTAAATAGTTCTAATGGAGTGGTAAGTTGTGTTTTTCCCTCTTATCTTCACTTGTATTCTTCTAGAATAAGAATCACGTAGCATTAACTTGAAAGGGTAATTTTAATCATTAGGACTTTAAAAAAAACTTTTGAGTTTTTTTAATTGTAAAAATAATATATAATGAAAATCTGTGTTGATTATACAAATTGGTAGATATCTGTAAGCCTGAGTCCATAATCTCTAGTTTGAATCCAATTCAAACATTGATTAGCACTGAAGGAGATATAAGGAAGATAAATAATATACTGGCCATTTTTTCTCCCTGCTCTCTATTCTGTATTTCCAGGGTACGTGTATTTGGAGAAGAGCAGTGATAGTAGAATTTGTAGCAATTCCTTAGTGTTGCCTGTATTGTTTCTGTGCAGTATCCCTTTGGCTATTACTTATCAAGGGCACAGTGTAGTGGAAAAGACAGTGAGTGGACTTGGAGTCAGAAGACCTGGATTCAAACCCCACCTCACACTTAGAAAGTTTTTGTACTTGCCTTTGGATCCATGATGCTTTACTTGTAGTAAATACTTGCTAAATGTTAATTGTTGTGACTTTGGACAAGTTGCTTCCCTTCTCTAAGCCTCAGTTTGTATATCTTGTGCACTATTTCTGTATGTAAAATAAGGAGGTTGGACTAGGTAACCTCTAAGGTTTCTTCCATTCCTAAATCTGTGGTCTGTAACATTGAGCTAATGCTACTTGTGCTAACTCCCATAGATTTGTTGCGAATGATGCTTAATGTAAACTACTGTCTCTGAATTGAGGCAGTAATATTTAAAAGTTAAGGTTTATGACTATATCTCTGTAGCCCCAGGCACTACCATTGATAAGTCTCTCTTCCCCATGTTTGATCTTTAGGTAGAGACTATTTTTAAAAATCTATCTTTATATGTTTCCCAATGGCACATTGAGTACAATAGGTAATAAATGAACCTTCTGGATGGGGCAGACTTTTTTAAAGTCATTATTAAAGAATACCTCAGGCAAGAAGGACCAGTGCCCTTGGTAGAGAAAAGGACCATTAACCCAGTGATCTGGAGTATTAGAAACAAGATAGAACCTCAGATTTGGTCAGATGTTTGGCTAGAAGAACTTCCCTCTTTCCTGCCTTGGATATTTTCCTTAAATATGAAGAAATATTAAGCAATTGCCTATTATGATTGTTTTTGAACAATTATGTAATCTTCCTAGAATAAGAACCATATCTCTTACAGAAGCAAAATCAGGAGGCAACTCAAGGTTCCCTTACTATTTTTCCTTCCCCTCAATAACATTAGTTTCAAGAGCAGAAAGGTGAAAACTTGAAAGGAGGGGTAGGAAGAGAGCTACTGACTTTCTTTGGAGTAGAATGTCTGAGTTGGAAGAGGCCTCAGAGGTCCATCTATTCAGCCTGTTCCTGTAGGAACTCCTTCCTTTACACCATCCCTGACAAATAGTCATTCAGCTTCTTGAGAAGACCAACAGTGAAAGTGACCTCCCTCCATTCCTCCTGAAGTAGCCCACTCCTCTTTAGGACAGCTCTGATTGTTAGAAAATGTTTCCTTACATCTTTCCAAAATATACCTCCTTGCAAACCTCTAACCTAATAGGTCTTGTTTCTGTCCTCTGAGGTTAGCAAAATCCTCCACATGACAACCTTTCATATATTTGTAGACAAGTACCATGTCTTAAGTCCCACCAGTCTCTTTACATATCCTCCCCCAAATTCTCTGCTCCAGAATTCTCTTCTCCAGGCTAAACATCCACAGTTCCTTCAACCAAATATCTTATGATTTAGTTTCTAATTCTCTGTTCTGGCTGACCTCTTCTGGACAGGTTCCAGTTTGTCAGTGATCTTCCTAAAATCTAGCTCCCCACATTGAGCACAATATTCAAAACGTAATTGGGCCAGGGTACCATACAAAAGGACCTGTTACCTACCTTGTCCTAGACATAATACCCTAAAATCTGCGTAGTTGTTTTGCCTGTCATATATCACGTGAAGGTTAAGGTTAGTGATTATATTATCAGAAGATAAATTTGGAAGAAAAAGGTAAAAAGTATTTTTCTTAGAATTACTGCTCATAGCATCTGAATCCTAACATACGCTTACATACATGAGAGGTTCCAGAACTCTATAAATTGATGGATTTTTGTTGAATTCTTTTTTTAGGTGGACCCAAGAGTCATATCCGTGCTAGCAAAATGGCAGAATTCATATAGCATCAAAGTGATTCTGCAAGAGCTTCGACGTCTATTGATGTCTAAAGAAAATATGAAGCTTCCTCAGCCGCCTGAAGGACAATGTTACAGCAATTAATCAAAAAAAAAAATCTTCCCCCTTTATTCAGTTTTAAGCTGTCTTCATTTTCCACAGTAGTAAATTTTCTAGATGCATCTTATAGACCTCAAAGTACTGGAAAGGAAGTTCCCATTCAAAAGCGATTTATCTTAAGATACTGTAAATGATACTAATTTTTTCATTTGAAATATAAGTTGTGCTATAACAAATAATCTTGTCATGTGTAACCACTGTCCACTTAGTTGAACTTCTGGTATCAAGAAAGTCTATTTAAATTTATTACTGTCATAACCAGTGTGGCACATCTAACTCAACTGTGAAAAAATATATCACACAATCACCTTGCTGCTTATTTGGCCAAGGATTCCACCATCCTACCCCTATCGCTACCCCTTTGCAATAGAATTCCAGCACTGAGCCATTTATTAAAGTAGACACAAAGGTTTTAACTTCCAGTATGACACAGGAAGCTTAATGGACTACTATTGAGGGTGTGTGCTAACCTGTCACCCCTCCCTTTGTGCTGGCTCTAATAAAGGCTGACAACGCTGGTGTCTTTAATTATTAAGTTCTTTCCATTTTAAATGGTGCCCCAGCAAGCCATTTTGTTTCCCCACAACCTTTGGCCAATGCCTAGATTGTATCCCTCTCCCACCCCCTCATCCACTCTCTCTTACATGGGTCTTTGGTGAGGGATTCAGGGTTCTTTCAGTGTCTTCTTTTCCCCCACCTTCATCCCGGGGTGCTGCTCTTCCCTTCTTCCTAAAATCAGTCTCCCCATTTCAGTGATATTTCCTCGCTTCTGGCCAGTAGCCAACCCAGGTAGGGTTGGAAGAAATCCCTGACTTCTTTTGCTTCTCATTTTTGGAACTACATTTAATCATCACCAGCCTGGGAAATAAATCTCTAACCTGTTTGCAGACCTGGATCACCCCCTGCACCAGTCCTGCCACACAAGGATGCTGGCCGTGGGCAGGGTTTTTAGCTCAGCTCTCGATACAGTGACAAAAGCAGTCATTTCCCAGGATCACTCAGATCTGCCAGCTTAGCAGAGGTTTTCATAGTTAAAAGGAAGATTCCCTAAGCACACACTCCAGCTGAAAGAATTGGCCTTGGCCTTGAAAGTCGAAGACATGTGACTTGACAAGCGTTGTGCTCGCTCGGTTGCTCTTTGCCATAGCTTACTTAATAACAGGTTTGAATTCGCTGGTTGGGAACAAAACCTTCCATTTGAATTTGGTGCAGATTTAGGGTTTGGCATTTCCTCCTTTCAAGTTCTTCAACAGAGAATGAAAGGGGAAAAACCTGGGTGCATTGCAGATCCCAGAATTTGGCTGGCAGAACTCCCTGGCAAATCACTGCCTTTTCTGATTCACTGTCTTGGACCACTAGCTGCTGCAATGTGGATACAAGCTTCAATAAAAACAATTTATTGTGTCCAAGGTTTTTTTTTAAATTCCGTATTTGTGTAAATCCACATTTTAAAGCAGCAGCTGTCAAGTCAGAAAAAAAGAATTGTTTCCATTAAAACTCTTTTGGGGAAAATATTCATTGTAAGGATTTCATATCCTCTGTAATTAAAGTTTAACATAACAGTATTCCATAAGCAGCCTTTTTATTGTCAGACCATTGCCTGGTTTTAATATAATAAAGTGTGCGTTAATATTAAGAGGCTGCAGTCTTATTCCTCTTAGCTTATTGATTTAGGAGCAGAATTGCTCTGAGCTGTGGCCTTTAATGTCCTGGATGCTAGAAAGAGAGCCTTCTGTGCCTAGCTAGTTCATAACCTCTTTTGTCATGTGTTCAGTTAATGTAGGTTTTCCAAATAAGTTCTCCCTAACCACTGTACTTTCTGCCCTGATAAAATTTATGGCCAAACAAAACAAACACTAGGATAGTGGGAAAGGATCCTTTCTCCCCTTGTCTCAGCAACTGTTACTGTTACGACTTTTTGTATGATATCTTGCATTTTTTTCTGTTTAAAGTTGCTAATCACTTTCCCTAAGAAGTTGTCCATCTCTTGCTGAAAGGAATTGATAGCTTTACTGATTTCAGCTCCCAAGGTGTTTATCTTGTTGGATTTTAATTGTTTGAAATGAAACAGTTTTGATTTTGAAGAACTGAGAATTTGGGTGACCAAATAAAGTTTACTTGAATAGTTGAGTGAGGTGATGGGTACTCAAGAAGTTACTGAGAAGGTACAGACTTCTGGATCCTGTTACTGTTAGGGAAGACTAGACTACCATTACCATGTTTGGAAGGTGTTCCCCTTGTCCTCTTCCAAGTATTTGTTTGGTTTGTTAGCTTTCCAAAGGTTAGAGTTGGTCTGGTTGATTGCCTTCCTCCAAGAAGAAGGCTTTTGGGTCACCCTCAGCCATGCAGTACTTCTTTAGACTGAGAGAAACAACCTCTGGAGAAGGGAGGTGGGATGGGATTCCTAAACAAGTCCCCACAGGAAGAATGGTTTGAATTTCTGCAAAAATAATCCTTATTTGGGGCCATCAATGTGAGTTGCTTTTAAGAGAGAGCTAACGGTTAACACCACAAAAACTGTTGGATTCTACCGTTTCCAAATGAAATAAAATGTGACTTCAGCTACTTTTGTAAAGCTTAGAATTCTTTCTCTTGGTACTTTGCTCATCCTTAGTATAGGGACACTGATACCTCCTCTTCTTTCTTTTGTATGCAGCCCGAGCCAGCTAGATGAAAAGAGAAGACAGATCAACCCTGGGAAACAAATTTTATTATCAGCACAGTTTGAAAGGTTTAGCTGTCGGAAAAAAAGACTTAAGTACAGGACAGAAGAGGTGGTGAACTTCATTCTTATATCCAAAAGCAGAGGCTGACTCCATATTTTCATGTCCTGTAGTTCACACCCCTTATCTTGATAGGATTTACCCAACCCAACTGTTACTGTATTTCTGAAAATGTCTTTAACGAAGCCCTCATTTAAACCTAAAAATGTGATTGGTTTGATTTCCCTGCCCCTGCCTTCCCCCCCTTTTAGGGAGGAGATTGGAGGCAAACAGTGGTCTGCTTATTGATGAACTTTCTAGACTGATGTATTTTGTGGGCAGGATCAAGAAAATTTGTGAAGGCCTCAGCCTAGCATTAGAGTAGAAATGTTATTTCAACCTTCCAAGCATCAAAGAAAGCCTTCTGTGCCTGGCAGTGTCATAGCCTTCTTTGTCACATATTTGCTTATTAGGGTCCTCTCTGACCCCTATAATTTCTATCCTTACTCATGCAGAGGTTGCCATGTAAAATGTCACTGTGTTTGAATCAAATGGGATGCAAAAGTGACTTGGAAAATATAATTGCTGGGGTTTTGAGGGTGGGAGAAACCTTAGAAAATTGATTCCCTTTGGTTACTAGATCTGCCTTCAGTCTGTTACCGTATTGGTCCAGATATAGGCTACACTCTTAAATTGACATCTCTATGAAAGAAAAAAAAAGAATGTCTACCCTGAAAAAATAATACTAAATTTCCTTTTAAAAATACGTTTACTGTGAAAGACTTTTAAAAACAATTCTTTCAATTCAAATAAAGGTTTTTTTAAATTCACTTTATCATCACTGCTTTGTCATTTTCACTGTCATTCTCTTCCTGCTTTCTATAATGTGTAACTTTAGGTGGCATTAAAGTTTCTATAAAATAAATTTTTTAGTGGGGTAAGAGAGTGGAGGAAGGGTAGAGTTAAGCCAATATTGGTACCAATACGGTAAATTTGCATTTACAAAATCAGGAAATAAGACATGAGCAATGTGTTAGAGCTGCCCTGTGACCTTTGCTGCATTCCTGAAAAATGAGTGAGGGCAGGTATGTAGGGTTTTCAAAGCAATATCTGTATGGATTGTTTCTGAGGCTTTAGACCAATGGGTTGATTGGTGTATGTGCCACCTCAGGCAAGGTTTAGTATTGTCTAGCATTGTGAATGGTATAAAAATAAACAGTTATGCTATTTTTTCATTGCCCTATGGAGTGTCTTTAGTGATCTTGTTTATATTGCCCTAATGGATACATGCTTAGTTTTAAAATTTGGAAGACATGAGGATGGAAGACTTTCAGTGTTCTCCTAAGCTTAACAGAACCTTGTGGTTTGGGTTGGGCTAAGTATATAACTTATGCATATGGATTTGAAGAGGCCTTCTAAAGAAAGATTGCAACTTTGGCAACAGAATTTTGGTCTCTTGGAAATACAATTAGTAAATTCCAAAGGATCAATCATGTTTTTGATTAACTAAAATGTTTTGCTACACAATACTTGAATAAACGATATAGACCATCAGCAGAAGTCTAGGAATTTGTCACACCAAGATTTTCATCAAAATAGTACCTATGGTAATAGAATTCAGGCTCTAACAGATTTGGAGACTGTTGTAAGCTCTTCCTTATGATTTGCTATATGGTCATGGCCCAACTGATGTTTACCACTGTTTTACTCTCCTTGAGAGTGAGGTGGCACATTTTGACCTTACAGATTGAAAAGGTTTCAGATGAAAGGTGCCCCAAACCCAGAATAACACCGGATTGTCACCGGTGTTCTTAGGAACTTAGAAATAGATATGGAATTTGCACTTGGAAAACTTGGGTTCAAATCTTGGCTCTGCACCTAGTGCCTATGTGACCTTTTAGCCGCTTACCTGCCCTAGATCTGAATTTCCTCTTCTCTAAAATGAGAGGATTGGACAAAACAATATCAACAGTTTCACCTATAATTCGATGGCTGCACCAGATCCACGGAGGAGGTGCATTTTAAGGTCAGGAATAACTCATTTGCATTGGCCATGGTTGATATAGCTGTGAATGACTAAAGGCATCAACAGAATTTGAAAATGAAATATAAGAAATCCCAGGATTTAGAATTGGAATAAACCTTAAGGATTCGTCTAATTCAATCTCCTAATTTTACAGGTAAAGAAAAATTGAGGCCTCACATGGTTATGATTGTAGATCATACCGTTGTAGAAAGTGGCAGAGCCATAATTCAGACCTTGCCTCTTATTCTAGCGCTTCTGCCACTACATCATGGCTGCTTTATTATGACCTTAGTGTGATCAGGGATCCTTAGAACCACGTAGACCATCAGAGCAGGAAGGGTTCTGAGAAGTCACTGAGGCCAGGGCTTCTTAACCTGGGGTCCATGAATTTGAAAAAAAACATTTTAACTTCCAACATAATTTCTTTCCTTTGTAGTTCTTTGTGTTATATTATTTTAAAAAACATTATTTTGAGGAGTCCATAGATTTTACCAGACTTCCAATAGGGACTGTGACAAAAAATGGTTAAGAATCCCAAGTCTAATTTGAACTTCTCTCATTTTAGAGAGGAAGTAGGCCTAAAGGTGTCCCACACAGCCAGTAAATACTGGAACTCAGGTCTTACAAAAGTGCTCTGCAAACCATAAAGCATTGTAGAAAGATAACTTGTAAAGTAAGGCTTCCTTGGGGGAGGCAGTGGGGAGGATTTAGGCTTTAGGTCTTTCACTGTAACTTCCCTTCCACTTCTCCAATAGTAGTAATATTCAGCCAGATACATCTGCTGGTATTCTCTGGTTGGTCTTTGGTTTCATGTTCTTACTCTTCCTTCGGAGGAACAGCCAGGTATTCGAGGGGTAGGCCATACCATCTCAGTTATTACTGGTAAAGACTGAGAGGTGAGGGGGGGTGTGCTGCAGAGAAGAGATTTAACTGTTCAAGTCAGGGCATTGTAAAAGTGCAAGATGATGCAGGGGAGAAAATAAACTTATTTTCTTTGCGTAACTTAGTGATTTTTCATCCAGCCTGGAAGATGCCCTCCTATACATACAGTGTGTCCACATCAGAAGGATCCCCTATCAGAAGGAATAATTGTTTTTCCTTTCCATGGTGCCCCAAGGGTAGAAGTCCGAGTCCTTGACCAAGCTGTAGATAGGCATGTTAGAGGAAGATATGAAGGAAAGCAGATGTTCTTTCTCTGCCTCCACCCCCAATATTTTTGGGATTTCATTTTATTATGTGACTGAGAAATTATATCTGTTTTCAGCCAAAAAGCCCCATCCCTGGGAACAAGAGTGATCAAGAGATGGAAAGCTAGAAGAGGCCTTAGAACATGAAATGTTAAAGCAGGAATGGACTCTACACCATTTAATCCAAGGGCTCTTAATCTTTTTATATCATGGACCCCTTTGGAAGTCTGGTGAAAGCTATGGACCCCTTCCTCAAATAAAGTTTTTAAATACATTTTTAAAAAGCACATCAGATTAGAAAAGAATCCAGTTTTAGCAAAGTAGAATTATCAAAATAATTTTTAAAACAAGTGTACAGATCCCAAGTTTAGAATTGCTCGTAGAGTTCAACCTCCTAATTTTATTAATGAAGAAAACCCAAGTTGGGAGAAAGGAAACAATTCTCCCCAAACCACATAGCAAGTTAATGGCAAAACTCAAACTAGAAACTCAGAAAGTCTCTTTTAGTTTATTGTTCCAAAACCTTCCCCTAATTCAGAAAAGGGTATACTTTGTTCAGAAGACCTTTCTCTTCCTGGGATACTTATCCCATGCAAATTGTTAATTTTTCATTTTTTTACCCTAGCAGATATAGGAAACAGACTCATCTTCTGTTTTACTGGGTTCTGAGGGAATGAGTCAAGTCAATTCTTTGAAGAGGGGAACCTGACAACCCCACTCCCATCCCATCCTTGAGGTCAGCTCAAGTTTCACAAGAATTTCTTTGGCCAAGGTCTTTCTGGATCTGTCCATCCATCAATCCTTCCACCCATCCAAGCATCCATCCAGGAGCTCAGAAGAGGGAGCCAGTGAGCTGTGGCAGGGACCTGAGTTCTGATAAAGTGTAAAATGACAAACTCACTTTGCAGCTCATCCATCCTCCCTACCACATAAGTACCTTGGCCTTCATGAGGGTCGTTTGTCTTCTCTCTCTAGGATCCGAATCTTTCTTCTGTTCTACCATCCCCTTCCTTCTGTTAAGTGACATCCCACTCGGAGGGAAGCAGATGTTGCCAAGATTCCAGCTAACAGGCTGTTGGTACCACATCTAGGCAACTCTCTCACAGCACCCGAAATATCAGATTCTTAAGCATTGGAGACAGAAGAATTTAGAGACTACCTAGTCCAGTCCTCCTGTTTAAAGATGGAAAAATGGGTCTAGAAAGGGGAGGGACTTGTTATAAGGTTGTATGGTGAATGATGGCAGAGACAAGACTCCAACACAGGGATTTTTCCACTCTTAGGTTTATACGTATGCTCTTTCTCAATGAAAGGAAAGAGGGAGTAAGGAGTTACACCTCTTTGAATACTGTCCCCTTAGAGCCACATTGTCAGACCGTGTTCAGGGAAGCTCGTGAGACTCACTGATCTAGTGGAAGAAACCCTGGCTTGAGTCTCAGATCTGACAATGAGAAAGTTATTTCCCCTCTTCAGTCCTTAGTTTTCGCCATTATAAAATAAGGATAATATCTAACATAAGATCATAGAGTTGGAGCTGGAAGAGATCCCCCTCATTTTACTGATGAGGCAAATGACGTACAAAGAAGTTAAATAATTTACCATGGAACACATTGTTTTGTGGTAACATTTGAATTCAGGTCTTCTTGACTACAAGTTCAGCATTTTGGACACTGCCACCTAACCGGAAAGCATTTATTAAGCATTTGCCTATATGCTAGACACTGAGTATACAAAGACAGAAGTGCAACAATTCTTACTCTCAAAGTGCTTAAATTCTTAATGGCACAGACCACATGTACATATGTAGGTATATACCAAAAGCAAAGCAGATGCAAGGTAACTTTGGAGGGGCAGGCATAATGAAGGTGGCGCTAGAGCCAACTCCTGAAGACTAGATATTGCAAGAGAGAGGAGGGAGAAGGAAGTGTATTCCAGATGTGGGGGATGGTGACACAGAGAGGACAGATGGCATATGTCTGGTGTGAGGAGGACCATAAAATGCATGTATGGGGTAAATATCAAAAATGACCAGACGAGTCAGAAGGCGTTGTGTTGCAAACAACTATAAATGATCATCCTATTTATCTCACAGGACTGTTGTAAAGGAAGCATTTTGTAACCTTAGAGTGCTATAAAAAGATGTCCTATATTTGTTAATAATTCCAAGCACCAAGTTGCTGGGATGTCCTTGTTTCTTGGGCCCCAGTTCAGTAATTTAACTGTAAGACCCAGCCTTTCCTTTCCCCTACTTTCTCCTCCTTTACTCAGAGCCCTGGGAAATCTGGGAACAATTTTCCAGTTCTGTTTATTGTTGGAAAGTGTCTTGTTCAGTAGTCCCCATGTTTGGAGTAGGACTACTTGCCACTGTGAGTTCACACTTTCCTGACTTTTCCATTTCTTGGGCAAACTGCTTGGCAATCAGCCTCGCTTCCAAACACCAGTGAGGGAAAATTTAGAACTTTCTATTTGGTTTGGGTGGGGGTTGCTAAATATGGGGCTTCCCTTGGGGATGGGAAGCAGATACACCTTTTGTGGCTTGGAGGTTATGGACCTTTCCCCAACACCCCAACAAAGCTCCCATTTCACCAACTCCTGGCAACCCTTGCTTGCTTATCAGCAAGAGCCAAGCAGTTGTTCAGTCCTCCACCACAGCTATGAAAACCTTCTGTCGTGGCCAGGACTCCTAAGATGGAGGATGCCAATGTGGCAGGTATAAATTGCTTGGTACAATGGTGGAAGCACTGGATTGAAGTCAGGATACCTGGCATCCAATTGTGGCAGCTCTGCCATTCACTACCTATTGGCCTTAGCCAGGGAACTTTCACTCCAGGCCATAGCTTCTTCATCTTTAAAATGAGTCTAGCTTCCTAATTCTAAAAAACTCTGATCTTCTAAGTTTGTCTTATGGCAAAGAGAGAATAGAGTGCTGTGTCTAGCATAGGTTCAGGATGCTACAAATGAAGTCAAGAAAAATTGTTTTTATGACGCTGTTGTAGGCCCAACTCAATTCTTCCTTCCCCAGCAGCCTTTCTTACCCGTTTCAGTCCCTGATGTTAATTCCATCTTCCAAACCTCAACCATGTTATATCACTGATTGATACTTGTCATCCTAGAGTTAGAGCTAGCCTTAGGGGCTGCTGAGTCCAGTGACTTGCCCAAGGTCATTCTAGTAGCAAGAAGCAGAACCAGGATTAGAGTCCAGAGTCAGAGTTTTCTGAGGACTCACCCTCTTTCCACTCCACCATAGTGAGGGCCATAAACCATCATCTCTCTGATGGCCTATGACAATTTTCTGACCAGGAAGCCGTCAGACCCATGATCTATCCTTTTTACATCCACTTCAAACCCTCGCACATGGTATTAATACATTGGAGGGATTTTTGGTGAAATGGGAAGAGGGTTGGACACAGAAAACCTGACTGACTCTTAGCCAAACACTCCCAAGCTATGTGTTTTTTTCCTGCTCAAAACATCAGTTTCTCCATCTGTAAAGTAAGGATCATGGGATTTGCACTAACTATTTCACTTGGGTGTTGCAAGGATCACACAGAATCCTAAAAACTTTGTAGCAGTCAAATGCTATGTAAATGTGAGTTATTATTAGTTATTTGCAGCTCACTGAAGTGTGTCCCAGGATCCTGAACCTATTATTATTCTTTTAGGGGAGAAGCTGGGGTGGTGGGGAGGAGGGGCAGCAAATGGAGAGAAGAGCCTATAGCTACAAAAATTCTTCTGTCTTCTCCTCCTGCCCTCCACCCCAACTGAGCAATCCCTGACTCAGTCTGAGCTCTATGACTCCTTTCCGTCCTGCCCCAGCACCCTTCTGCCTGCCCAGAGATGCTGAAGAATCTGACTTGGCCATGACAGTGTTGGTATAGGCAAGAAGTGATCAGAAAGGACGATTTGGGTTATGATGTCAAGGCCCTTCAACACCAAAAGATCTGTGGCGCCCAGAAACTTGAGCAGCTGCTGGGGCAGGGGAGATCTCAGCCCAGAGTGCTGCCAAACTGCATTTCCTGCCCCTCACCCCCACCCCCACCGCCCAGAAGCTGAAATCCTGAGGCACTTTGGAGTTCTGCTGGCTGCGGGTGGGTTAAGCTGCCAGATGTTTCCCAGCTGTTGGACCTGGGCCTCCAGCTGAGCCTGAATGAGCAGACCCTGTAGCTTGTAAGTATTCCTATAAACAGTTTGGGGGTTGATGAAGCCCTCACCTGGGGTGGCCACAGAAAAACTTCCCACGGTCCAGGAAAGGAGGTGGGCTTCCTCTGAGTTGGTGGTGCATGTTGGGGAACAGGGGGGAGGGCATCCTGCCTAGGTCAGGCCTGGGCCGCCACCTGCTAACGCAGTGCCTGTCCAACCCTGCCCCCCTCCTGGTCTTCTGGCGCCAGAACCGTGTGGGCCCTGGAATTTGATTATTTGTCTTAGCAGATAATTCAGGCCAGAAGGCTCAGCCTGCCCCTTTCCCTCCTCTGTGCTGCTCAGCACTATTCTAGGTCCTCTGACCCTCTCCCCAGTTACAAAAACCTCTTTTTACTCAGCTTTGTAAGGGCCTAAATAGTTGCTCTCTTTGATGCTACTGGGTTCAAACCTCCTCTTCCATTTTGCCATCCGTATGACCTTAGGGAATCTCCTCTCTTGACCTCAGTTTCTCCTCCTGTAAAATAAGGGGGTTGGACTAGATGAGCTCCACATCTTGCTTTCTACTATCGTGTCATGTATGATCTCTTTCAGCCTAGACATTCTGTGTGTTCTGTTATCTAACCCAACCCAGCCTTGCCATTCTATGACTAAGTCTTTTCCTTCTCTCCACACCAGTTCAACAGTTCAAGGACTCTCTCCAGCAGACTTCCCCTGCCTTAGATGAAAAAGACAGATCAGAGTAAGCCTGGGAATGGATTCAGATCATAAGACTGCCTATGGACCCACTGCCCCAGGTCCTGGCACTAAAATGAAGTGTCAGAAAGAAACCTTCCCAGGCCAGATGAGGAGTAGGAAGTGGACATTGCTATTTTCTCTACTAGAGATGAGGTTCTAACGATAAAAGGCAAGTAGGACTGGAAAGAATTTCCCATTCCCAGTAGGAATCCCCATTCGCAGGGCTGGCCTTTGTATGTTGCCAATGAATTTTAGCCTATTAAGCCAAATGTTGTTCAGTCCTCTCAGCTTTGTCTGACCCTTCATGACAAAACCCTTTTGGGGTTTTCTTGACAAAGATATTGGAGTGGTGGGCCATTTCCTTCTGCAGCTTATTTTGTAGATGAGAAATGGAGGCAAACAGGGGTAAGTGACTTGCCCAGGATCATACAGCTAGTAAGTGTCTGATCCAGATTTGAACTCAGGAAGATATTACTAGTATTCATATTTCTAAAGTGCTCTAAGGTTTACAAAATCTCCTTTTTTTCACAACCTGTGAAGCAGGTAGTCACCATTTTACAAACGCTAAGACCAAAACGCAAAGAGATCAATTTCTGCCTAAAGCACACAGGAAAGATCAAAGCAAGGACTCAAATTCAGTCTATTGCTCTTCCCACAAGGCAAGAACCTCAAGCACATATCCAAGCATTTCTATATTCTTGGGATTCATGTTCAATGCCCTTTCACTGATCTCTGCCTACTATTCATCCTTCAAGGCCCAGCTCAGTGTCTTCCTCCAGAATGCTTGCCCTGGCCACCCATTCCCTCCTCCTCTGGCCACCTTTAGCACTTCGTACCTCTTATGTAGCATGTGACCTTATACTGTAGTTATTTATATATTTATTTCTTCCAACCTACCAGATTCCAGTAGACAAGGCTTATTGTTCAGTCATTTTTGGGCGTATCCAACTCTTTGTCACCCTTTTTAGGGTTTCCTTGGCAGAGATACTGGAGTGGTTTGCCATTTTCATCTGCAGCTCGTTTTATAGGTGAGGAAACTGAGGCAAACAGGATTAAATGGCTTGTCCAGGATCACACAGCTAGTACGCGTCTGCGGCAAGATTTGAACTCAGGAAGAGAAGTCTTCCTGATTCTAGGCCCAGCACTCTAGCCAGAGTCACCTAGACTCTTTCTCATTAATCTTTGTGTCCCCTACATCACACAAACTGAATGAAATAATACATTTCTTTAGCACTAATATAGTTTACAAAGTACTGTACTCACAACTGCATTGTGAGGTAAGGAGTACAAATACTATTGTCCCTATTTTATGGATGAGTCCGAAGGAGATTAAGGTATTTGCCCAATATCATACAACTAGTAAGTAGTGGAGGCAGGACTTGGACCCAGGTCTCCTAACTCTAAATCCACTTAGTGCTGCCTTAGTAGTTACTCAAGGAATAACTCGTGATTGAATTCATTTTCAGTTCAGCACAGTGGAATTGATACATGGTATTAGAGAAGGAGTACCATACTTGGAGTTTGAGACTCTGTCTCCAGAGTTCTGATACTTATTCACTGGGTAATCTTGAACAAATCATTCAGCTCCTCGGTTTCCACGTCTATAGAATGATGATAATAATATCCATGCTACCTGCCTCGCAGGGTTGTTACGGAGAGAGCACTTTATAAACTTCACAGCTCTTTAGAAAGGTGAGCTATACAGCTCTTTTGGTGGTGGCCAAGAACTGGAAATTGAGGGGATGCCCATCAATTGGGGAATGACTGAACAAGTTGTGATATATGAATATAATGGAATACTATTGTTCTATAAGAAACGATGAGCAGGCAGATTTCAGAAAAACCTGCAAAGACTTATATGAACTGATGCTCAGTGAACTAAGCAGAACCAGGAGAACATTGTACACAGTAACAGTCACAGTGTTCATGACTGATTTTGATAGACTTAACCCTTCTCAGCAATGCAAGGACTTAAACAATTGCAAACGACTCATGATGGAAAATGCCATCCACACCCAGAGGAAGAACTATGGAGACAGAATGCAGAGAGAAGCAGACGATTCTCTTTTTTATTTTGTTTTTCTTTCTTTCTCATGGTTTCCCATTTGTTATAATTCTTCTATGCAACACAACTAATATGAAGATGTGTTTGATAGGAATGTATGTGTAGACTCTAGATCAGATTGCACGCTGTCTTGGAGAGGGAGAAGAGAAGGAGGGAGGGAAAATTTAAACCTTATGGAAGTGAATGTTGAAAACTAAAAATAAATAAACTGACTAGTAGGAAAAAGAAATGTGAGCTATAAGAATTCTGTAAAGCTGCCCACTGGCACTGTACCAGAAGCCACACCAGCTCAGCAAGGCCTTCCAAAGCCTGCCCTCCTCTCAAGAACCACGACACTGAAGGCTTCCTCCTGTGATTCCAGTAAGTGGCAGATAGTAGTGAAGGTGGAAGGCACCGAAGGCTAGAAGGAGGACTTTAAAAAAAGACAAGGAAACAGCAAAGAGGAAAGGGAAGACAGATAAAGAAGAAAGAAGGAAGTCATTTGAGCTTTTTCTTCAGTTCTGTCTTCCAGAAAGAGAGTTACCAGTTGTTTTCTAAGGCCTGTTCTAGCTCTAAATCCTACAACCCAACTGCTCTGTTACACGCTAGCATGACAAAGAAATGACCAGGTATAATATGGCAGACCCCATTATGAAGCAGCCTGGAAGAGTATGGCTTTTGTTATTGGGCAAGTCAAGTCATGAGCTTGGCGCCCAAGCTTGGGTTCCTAGGGAGTGTTTGCTACCTCACTAGAATGTAGAGGTGCTTGGATGTCCAGGACTTCCTATCCAGGAAGAACCCTGAAACTAAAGTTTCATTGTTACTTATTATATTATTATATATAATAACTATTATATACATATAATGACTATTATATACTCTTCTTAGAGTAAACAGAAATAGATAAATCCTATATGTCAAGAGTTAGAAGGGACCTTAGAGATTATCGGGTTCAACCCTCTCATCTTATAAAGAAAACCAAGACCTTGTCAAGGGAAGAGATTTAGCCAAGGTAACGTGATGAGTTAGCGACAAAGCTGAGCCTAGAATCCAGTTTTGTTGATTTCTGGTATAATATTCTTTCTACTTCTGCACATTGTTACTCTTCACTATCTTATAGGATAGTAGGGGAAATAAGACAGATGTAAAAAATGAATAAATGCCATGTGGTCATATAGTACAGACTATATTGCAGTTAAATCTTGTTGAATTTGCATGGCTTTCTGCAAGATATGCACCTTGAACAATATACTGGATTTGGAGAGGTAGAGAGGACCAGAGAGCGGAAGGGAGTAGTGCCTTAGGCAAGGATCATAAATTTACAGATCAACTAAGAATCAGCAAAGGTCTAGAAGAAGAAAGGTTTTATTTGGTGGGATGATAAATAGAGAAGGTTGGTTGGAATAAAGGTTGTCTATGGAGAAAGTGAAATAGCTCTGGGAAGAGAGAACTGGAATGCTAAGGTCTAAAAGTAGGAGTTTGGACTTTGCTCTGTAGCCAGGGGGAGCCACTGAAGCTTCATGATGGCAATCAATCCCCACTGGGTGCCATGTAAACAGTAACTAAGACCAGTAAATGACAATCCACAGTCCTGAGTGGTTGATTTCAATCAGTAAATTCAACAGACTTTTAAAAATTCTTGAATTAAATTTTGTTTTCAAGTCTTTGTTGTCTATCTATCATCTCCTCCAAGCTTATCTTTTCTTTTTTTTAATACTATTTATTTTCCCCCAAATTATATGTAAAAACAATTTTTAACATTTGCTGGCTTTTTTTTTAAGTTTTGAGTTCCCTCCCTATTCTTTCTCTTCCCTGAGACAGTAAGCAATCTGATATAGGTTTTACATGTGCAATTGTTCAGCAGACTTTTATTAAGTAAGCAAGATGTTGTCCTTTTAGAAGAGGCAGAGACAGGAGAAGAGAAAGGATAAAAAGATGGAAGAGACATGAGATCAAGAATCTCACAGTCCAAAAGAGGAAATGAAGTGCATCATTCCATTGGCATGAGGTGATGAGGTAGGGGTTTGGGGAGGCACATGCTTCCTCCCTGCGATCATCACTGTCTCATCACCTTTTGCAGGTCTCTGGAATCAGAAAAGCATAACCATTCCTAGTCACCCCCTTCCTCCTATGTGGATTGGTGAGGAAAGGGCTATTTCTGCAGGAGCCAGTTTCTCGCATCAGGATTATACCTGCAGTGGAATTATTCCCTGGACCATTGCAATCCACTATCACCATGGCCCTCTGAGCTACTCTGCCCCATACCCTAACACTACTGCATTTGGGTTCTGTCTGTCCTTGAGGCTGCCATATGCTTCATTTAAATTTGTCCCAGGTGAAACCTTCATTCATTGTGACCCTGGATGTGAGTGTAGATGCCAGTGCTGCTAGGCTTAGAAGCACAGTGTCCAGAGCAAGGGAGAAGGGCATCCTGCCAAGAGTCTGGAATGCATCTGGAGTGCTGTGTTCAATTCTGAGTGCCCCATTTCAGGAAGAACACTGACAGCTGAAGCATGTTTAGAAGAGTACAACCTGTTTTGTGAAGATCCTTGAAGCTGTGCCATGTGTTGCAGGAACTGAGAGATAGAGTCACTGTGTTCAAGCAGAAGGACTTTTATGTGGAAGAGAGATTCCACTTTTTGTTGGTCTGTTTTTTATATTTATTCATTGTGAACTGAAATACAGAAAGACCAAAAAAAAAAAAGAACATTTCCTGGTACACAACACAACATTAAAAACAGAATTCAATATAAATTTCCATTCCTTTCCATTTCCAGAGTGAATTTCCATTTCACACTATTTACTTAAAAAACCAACTATGTAATAAATACTAGATATCATTTTCAAAGCTATCCTGCTTTTCTGTGCTTCCTCCTAAGTTTTCTTTTGTACTTTGCTGTACACTTTTTTTGAAAGAGATTCCATTTGTTCTGCTTCACCCCACCCCTACAGTAGTTTGCAGGGGATAAAATCTCCAGGGAAGAGTTTGAAGGCTCTACTAGGGAAAACTGAGTAGAAATCAGGAGCTATTCAACAATGGAATGGGATATCTCTGGAGGTAATGAATTACTCCCCCCTGGAGATCTTCAAACAAAGTCTAGATGACAGTCCTTAGGGAAGGTTGTAGAGGGAGTCCTCCTCAGGGACTTGTTAAATTACACGACTTCTGAGGTCCCATCCAACTCAGATCCTGTGATTCTGTAAGGGAACTTGGGAGAAATAGTAATAAGTACAGTACGGTAGAATGCTCTGAGCATTTTCAGAAGGTTTTGCTTTCTTCCTAAGACTTGACTAAAGCCAAGATCAGGGCTAAGTAAGGAGAGTTCAAGAACCCTTATGCCAAGTGAGATATGTTTTCCTTCAGCAGGCAAGTATTCTTCCAAATTAGTATTGGCCCCATTTTGGACACTACAAGTGTCTGATAGAATCTGGTGTTGACATGGAACGGACTTCCCACTCCCAGATACATCAGCATCTTTATCCTAAGGGGTCAGCATTGCCTTTAGAATCGTAACCGCTTGAATATATATATATATATATATATATATATATATATATATATATATATATATATATATATATATATATATATATATTAAAAAAAATCAAATGAGCTTAAGAAAAGGCATTCCCTTCCCCCTTTTTTTGAGGAGTTGTCTGGGAAGAAGACTGGATGATTGAGGAGAAGGAGGGAAAGTCTCCATTGATTTCAGCGGCTCTGAAGCACTCTCTCAAGAAAGATGATTAATTAAACCTAGGAATCTCTGGGGGAGAGGCTGAGTCTCAGGAACCACTTGTAACCACCTGTCCAAGGATTTTTCCAGCAAAACAAATAACCAAGGAGGATGGAAGAAGACTAGTTTTTATTTCCAGCTCTGCCACTAAATTACCTGGTGACCTTAGGCAAATCACTTCCTTCTCTGTGCTTAAGGAGAAATTGGACCGACAACTGACGTTCAATCCAGCTCTAGCATTCCTTTTAAAAATTATTTTTAAACTGAATTGAATTTATTTTTTGTTACATTTTAAGCTCCAAACTGTCTGCCTCCTTCCTTCCACACCCCACACCAGAGAAGGCCACCATTATACATGTGTGTGTACATATATGTATATATGTTTATATGCAGGCATACATGTGTATATATGTGCACATATGTAAAACTACACTATGCCTATTTCTGTTTATCAGTTCTTCCTTTGAAGGTGGATGGCCTCCTCCTTCATAGATCCTTTGTAGTTGATTTGAATATCTGTAATACTGAGAACAGTTCAATCATTGAATAATATTGCCATTACTGTATACAACATTCACTTGGCTCTTCTAGCTTCACTCTTCATTACTTCATGCAAGTCTTTCCATGTTTTTCTAAAATTAACCTGTTCATCATTTCTTACAGCACAGTAGGATTGCATCATAGTCACATCCCACAACGTGTTGTCATTCCAATTCATGGGCATCCCCTCAGTTTCCAGTTCTTTCCCACCACAAAGAGAACTGCTATAGATACTTTAGAACAAATAAGTTCTTTTCCTCCCCCTCTCCCCCCTTACCCCAAATCATCTTGGGAAACAGACTTAAGAATGGCATTGCGGGGAACAAAAGGTATACACAATTTTATAACTCTTTGGGCATAATTTCAGATTGCTCTTCAGAGTGTTCACAAGTCCACCAACAGTGTATTAGTGTCTCAGTTTTTCCACAGTCCCTTCAGTGTTTATCGTTTCCCCCTTCTATCATTTTAGCCAATCTGATAGGTGTGAGATGATATCTCAAAGTTGTTTTAATTTACATTTCTCTAATTGATGATTTAGAGTATTTTTTCATATGACTATATATAGTTTGAATATCTTCCTCCAAAAATTGCCTGTTCATCTTTTGACTATTCATCAGTTGGTGAATGACTCATATCCTTATAAATTTGACAAAGTTCTGTATATATTTGAGATAAGATCTTTATCTGAAAAGCTGTCTATAAAATTTTCCCTCTAATTTTCTTTCTAATCTTGATGACAGTTTTATTTGCACAAAAACTTTTTAGTGTAATCAAAATTATCCATTTTATACTTCATGATGCTATCTCTTGTTTATTGATAAATTCTTCTTTTATCCATAAATCTGATAGGTAGTATGTTCCATGTTCTTCTAATTTACTTATGATATCTCCCTTTATGTCTAGGTCATGTATCCATTTTGACCTGATCTTGATAAATGGTGTAAGATATTAATCTATACCTAGTTTCTGCCAGACTGTTTTCCAGTTTTCCACCAATTTTTACCTAATAGCGAAAAGCTTATATGAAAAGCTTAAATCTTTACATTTATATGAAAAGATTATATGAAAAGCTTAAATCTTTACATTTATCAAACACAAGATTACTATAAGTGTTTACTACTGTATATTGTATGTCTACTCTGTTCCACTGACCCCCCTTTCTTTTTCTTAGCCAGTACCAGATAGTTTGATAATGACTACGTTTAAGACCTGGCTTAAGACCTGGCACTGCTAGACCTCCTTCTTTTACTTTTTTTTTCATTAATCCCTTGATATTCTTTGTTCTTCCCAATGAATTTTGTTATTTTTTCTAGCTCACTAAAATAATTTTTTGGTAATTTAGTTGGAATGGCATTGAATAAGTATATTAGTAGAATTTGTAGATTGGTATAGTAGAATTGTCATTTTATTATATTGGTTCTACCCACTCATGAACAATTACTATTTCTTCACCTTTTTAAATCTGACTTTATTTGTATAAAAAGTGTTTTATAATTTTCTTCATGTAATTCCTCTGTTTGTCTTGGCAAGTCTACTCCCAGATATTTTATGCTGTCTACAGTTATTTTAAATGAAGTATTTCTTACTATCTCTTCTTGTAGGATTTTGTTGGAGATGTGTAGAAATGCTGATGATTTGTATGGGTTTATTTTATATCCTGCTACTTCACTAAAATTATTAATTATTTTAACTAGCTTTTTATTTGCCAGTTCTAAAAATTCTATAATTTTTTTCAACTTAAGCCCAGCCCCACTTTAGGTTCTGATGTCTCATTCTTCTGTGACTGTCCTGTCATTCCACCACCAACACCTCTCCCCCACCCCCCAATATTTACCAGGCTTACTTCCTGCCCTGAGGCTCAACCTCTTTACTAAGCCCAACATTTGCTCATTTGGTTGTTTCCCATATTTCTCTCCCAGCTCTCCCAAGTCGGTGATTGATGGGTGTTGGTTCGATTTTCTGAGTACCTTCCCCAGAAATGTGGCCTTAAGAATTGAGTAGTCAGGAAAAGCAGCCCAGGATAGTTGCTGTAGGACCATGCCTCCACTTCTAGATGGATATATATCTATATCTATTTATATGTCTCCAACATAGCCACATGCATGGCTGTATATAAACATATGTGTCTATATATAAATACATGACTGGGTACATGTCTATGTATTAGTTCCTTGATATTAAAATGAATCCTTTTGTCACCTCCCACCAGATAATCTGAGCCCAGAAATCTGGAAAGCAGATGGAGGCCACCAGGAATCCTCTGTCTCCTGGGACACAGTATTTGACTCCAGCCAGGCCTTCCCCAGGGCAAGCATCTCCTCCCGCTTCTCTCCAACTTTCTTTACTTCTTTTCATTGGTGGGAAGATGGGGTGGGGTAGGGAATGGAAACTTGCCTTTAGAACTAAGATGCAGGGAGCATTGTTCACACGAACTGGCAGTCCTCTCTACTTCTTGAGAGCAAGGGTCAGTGCCCTCCCTGCTGGGGTCAGAGCTCAGGGTTACCTCCCAGAACTAGGGAAGCCCCTACTGATGAGGCTAGGGAGCACCTTCTCCCCTCAGAACATTTGGGTTAACTGTGCCCAAGTTACCTGTGGGCCTGGTGATTTCTTTGTTAATTTCCTGAAGCCATTATTATTGTCATTAATAATATGGATAACAACCTTATGATTCCTAGTGCCCTTATTGTGAGCGATAATAACAGCCCCCATTTCCATGGTTTAAGGCTTTGCTGTTGTTTGGGCCATTAAGCATACCTGACTTTTTGTAACCCATTTGGGACTTTCTTGGCAAAGACACTGGAGTAGTTTGCCATGTCCTTCTCCAGCTCATGGGTGAGACAACTGAGGCAAACAGGGTTAAGTGACTTGCCTGGGGTCACACAGTTAATAAGTGTCTCATTTGAACTCAGGTCCTCCTGACTCCAGGACCAGTGCTCTATGCACTGTGCCACCTAGCTGCCCTACTTTAAGATTTACAAAATTCTTTAATCAATAGACTTGAGTCTAAATATTTTTATCCCCATTTCACACATGAAGACTTTAAGGTCCTGAGGTCCCATAGCAAGTACAAAGTTTTTGTAACACTAATTGGGCTTAGGATTGTTCCTTTCCATGTGTGTCTGGTCTTCCAAACAGATTGTGAACTGAGGAAGGAATGTCTGCATTTTGTGCCTGTTTATCTCCCCCAGAGCTTATAGCACAGGTCTGGACATAGAAGGCATCCAGTTTTAAATGCAGTTTTAAGATTTTTTTAGCTTATGTCTTAGTGCTTTAACCTTTACTAGCTCAAAGCTGCACTAAGACTTTTGGGACACCCCATATAGTAAGCGCTAAATGAATATCTACTTACTGAGATACCACATATTTTCTGCCGTAACAGCAGAGACTGGGAGCCAAGACTCATGACTTGCTTTGCTTGTTTTCTTTCCTATCGCTACTCCTTCCCCGCTCCTGCCCCTTACTTCCATCTCTAAGGAAATCTCATCCAAAGTGTTCAATCAGATCTTGGGGGAGGACATGCTAGAGAGGCCCCCTGCACTTATATATCATACCTGGCATGGGAATGAGAGGAAGTATAACACTGAGAAAGGCTAACTCAACAGTTATGCTTTGGGGGCATCTGTGAACTGAAAGAATCTCATCACTGTGTGATCTTGGAGGGAATATAAAGTACAAGGGAAAGTATTCACAAGGGAAAACAATCCATTGGTACATTGGGTGAGCAGCCTGAAAATAGGCAGATTTCCCAAATCTTTAGAGAGATATGCAAAATTAGGGCTCCTGGCTGGTGAACACAAAGGCACCCTTATATAATTTGCAGGGCCTGGACATTTTTTAAGTGAGGGGAGAGTATATGCTCAGTTATGTTCCAGAACAAATTTCACCTTCCTCCATTTTCTCCTGAACAAGTGAGTGCTTTTGCTCACTATTCAGTGAGTGACTTTGCTTTGTCATGGGTACTTGTTGCCCCACTCATACTACACATTCATTATGGAATTAATAGCTAGTTCAAAAATTTGAGGTGGTAGCCTTTGCAGGGAGTTTGAAGAACTTACGAGGGAGAAAGAGAGAGTGGTTAGATGGAGCAGAGAGCTGGACTATGTGAAAATGAGGACTTAGTTCCCTGGTGGGAGCTCTATACAACCACTTGACCCTACGAATTGCAGTAAGTTGAAATATCAGTGGAGAAGTGAGGAGTGAAAAGAGCTTGAAACATGGAGCAATAAGGCACAGTCAAATCAATACCATCATTGCCACTGGAAAGAGAGTGTCAATCAACTCCCACGAGACTTCACTCATTATCTCTAGGACTTCCTAGACTCCTCAAAGGCAAGACGTGTCTTTTGTATTTCTATCCCCAGGGCTTTGCTCTGTATTTGACACATAAAAAAGATTGATAAATATTTTTTCATTCATTTATTGAGAGACCGTCAATCATCAAACACATATTAAGTTATTACTATGGCACAGGAAAATAGTCTGCTCTCAGAGAATTTACATTCTAAGGAGGGAGACAACATATACATAAACTGTGCTTGCAAGATAAATGGTTACTGTTTCTCCTTTGTTTTCAAAGACAGCCAGTGACATCATGGGAGATGTGTGGACTTGTGTGTGAATTGGATTTAAGTGAGGCAGAGTTGCACAAAGTCTCATTCTCTTCCTAAGTCATCAAAGTGCAGTGGCGAGACTAAAGTCAAGGTGACCAATAATGGCCCAGGATTCACTGGATGACCTTTGAGTCTTTGTTGTTTGGCCAAGCTCTAAGAGCCCCCATAGTGCTTGCTGCAGCCATCTTCGTGGGCATTGGGACAAATTCTCCTCGTCTACTCATTCTACCAGGGGAAGTCTTCACAAGCTTTGTGTAGATGTTCCCTTAATTCACCAACAGGTCTGAGACCTGTCAGTTACGAATTACTGAATTCAGATGTGGCTGCTGCACATACTACAGAGCCATAGGTGAGAGTTGGGTGAAAAGTGGACACCAAAAGGGAGTGAGCGGCCCTGAAAAGGGCTCAGCAAGCCCTCATACCAGAGGAGCTTCTGACCACCACATATACCCCTAGATAAATGTAGAGTAATACCTTAATAAAATAATATATATAATATATAATAATGAATAATATAAATAAATAAAAATAATATATAATAATATATAACATGAATAAATAAACATAATATATAATAAATACCTTGAAGGAGAAGGTACTTGCAAATGAGAGGATGAGAAAGGCCTCCAGAAGAATACAGTGCTTGAGCTGACTCTTAAGGCAGTGGAATGGCAGGTGGAGAGTGTGTCTGCACCTTTGAGTTGGTGGAGAAGAATAACACATTAAGAAACTGGAAAGGTAGGAAGAGGTTAGATTGTAAATAGCTTTAGTTTAATGTCAAATGGAGTTTTTATTTGATACTAGAGGCAATAGTGAGCCACTGCAGTTTATTGACTAGCAGATTGATATGATCAAGTCTACATTTTAGGAAAATCACTTTGGAAATTGATGGAGAGGATGGATGGAGAGGAGCAGAGAAAGATTTAAGGTAGAAAGTCCAATGAAAAGCGACTACAAAAATTCATCCAGAGAACAGAAGAGAATCATGAAAAAAGGTAGGAATGAGGGACAAATAGCACTTCCAAACTTCAAACTATATTATAAAGTAGCAGTCATCAAAACCCTTTGGTATCAATGGAATAGCCTAGAGTAAGTAGAATCAGAAATAATAAGATCAATAACCCAGTTTTTCATAAATCCAAAAACATATATTACTTAGGAAAGAACTCTATCTAATGAGAATGGTTGGGAAAACTGAAAAGCAGTCTGACAGAATTTAGACTAATTACACAGTTTTCCACAATAAATTTAAACTGGATGTACAACCTGATTATTAAAAGTCATACCATTAAAAAATTCCAAAAGAAGCAGCTTCTATGACTTTTGCAGCTATCAAGAGGAGACATTTTTTTCTAGTGGTTATTATCAATTTATCAAAGAAAGGTAAACTTTTGAAAAACAAGAATGAGCCTACTACAGCTTTACATGCTGTGTAGGCCAGCAAACAAACCAAAGTTTAACATACCCTCTGTATCTTCTTTCTTGCAGGGCAGAGGACCTGGCACCAGAATCAAGTCCCTCTCTTCTTACAAATGGATTTTCTGTTTTGCTTGGAAGCATTTCCCCAAACCTCACTTGTGATATCACACTGAAAATTCCCCAGACATGTCCTCTTCTGCTTATAGGATGCTAAAAAGTCTGGGGTGAGACTGCTCTGGAAATATGTAACGTTGGCAGCTTAGTTCCACCATGCAGAGTAAAATAAGTACAATACAGAATTAGAATAAGTTTGAAGAAACTTAGCATGAGAGGTGAATCTGATTCCTATCAGATCTTTCCACTTTATTTTAGCTTTAGTTCTATACATTTCATAAAGGAATTCTGGTGTCGTGTTAGCAGGTTGGAAAAGAGTGTCAGTCACGCCTTTATTTTACTCTGCCTTTCCCCAAAATGAGTCCAGGCAGGCAATGCAGTGACCTGAATTCAAATATGGAACAATATTCCAAAATAAAAATGGTCTCTTAGATTTGAGTTGTCAAGCAGGTAACTGGGGAGATGCCAAGAAGTGAAAAAACAGAGCTCTTAACCTTGAAAAAATAAAAGACACAGGAGAGAGAAAATGCTCAACCTTGGTCAAAAAGGTAAATGTACCAGAGGCCTGGGAAAACTTACCATTTCAAACTAGTGACCTCCTAAATAAGAAAGGGAGATTGTGTTTCTGGCATAAACCCATTTAGTTCCTCCCCTCCTTTGAACTGGGAAGGGAAAAGAGGAGAAATTCCCTTTCAAAAGAGTAAATATTAAGTATTACATCCCCAGCTCTTTCCTCTAGAGACCAAGGAGCTTGCTTATTTTGGAGTGGACACTCATGCCTTTGTGGATGGGTGTGCTGGCCCCGCTGCTTCACAGAGAATTTTTGGTTGGATTCTCCTAGATTCTCTTTTTCTATGTATGTATGTGTATGTATACATATATACACGTACATATGTGTATATTTCTATATATGTGGGTACAGATGCATGTATAGAAACACACATGCACATATATGTTCTCCACCTCTTGGTCTTGATCCTCCTCCTCCTCCTCTCCTTCTTCTTCACCTTCCTCCTCTTCTCTGTCCCCTTTCTCCATAGCCGCATCCCCACCCCCGCAATCTCTTCCATATGAGCAAGTGCATCGTACACTGTTCACTGCTGCTAAATGCTTTGGAAAGTGGTTGGGAAGTGAGTATTAAGCTACACCCCAGAGTCTCCAGCACAGCTGTTGAGATGGGCATTGTGCTGTTGTGCAGAGAGAACAGTTTCATTGGTGCGGCTGGGTTGGATCACTTGTGGAACTTTAGGAAGATCCGTTGTTTCCAAAAACTCTTCTGCAGCACCAAAGGCATTCAAGTTCCCCCGCACCACCCCAAAAGCTGACAAGACTGCTCCTCAGCCTACTGTGTATCACTCTTAATTACTGGGATGCTTAGTTATCTCAGTAACAGATGGAAGCTGTCTGCTGGGTGGGGTGAAGTGGGTTGGGAAGAGTGCTGTATTAAATCTGGCTTTCCCTTGACTTCATTAGAATAGCCATAGTGCATCCTCTGCCTGTTTTTGTTCATCTTATTCGTGAGCATTTTTTTTGTTCAGATCCTTAGAGCTCCCAGGTAATGGACTACCTGAGGTTTGTTTTAGAATTTCTTCCTCCTTTGGAATTATGTTTATGCCATCGCAGTGAGTGCCTCCTGGAGAAATAACCCAAGCATCAGCAGTCTTCCTGATCAAGAACCTCTCTGGCTGGTGCTTCATTAAGCTTTCTGGGAAATGGCAAATAGGAACTAGGAACCCTCTTCTCTATCACACACAGTTCCCTTCGAGGTGTATTCTTAACCAAATAAGGGATAGAGGCCTTATTACAAAAGAGAAAATAGCTCATTTTGACTACATGAAATTGAAAAATATTTGCAGAGACAAAATTGATGCACATATGATAAGAAGGGAAAATCAACTGGGGGGAAAGTCTTTGTATCAGATTTTTCAGATAAGGATTTGGTATCCTATTTATATATATATATATAATTATTGGATATATAACATAATTATATATATACACCACTAACAGAAATATCCAAACGCCATTCTTCAATAGGTAAGTAGTTCATAGATATGAATAAACACTTCTCAAAAGAACTACAAACTATTAAAACCATATTTGTTCCCAAAGTCTAACAATAAGAGACATACATATCAAAATAACTCTGAAGTTTTTACCTCATACCCAACAAACTGGCAAAAAATGAGAAAAGATAGGAATAGTCAGTGGCACAGGAGTTATGGGAAGATAGACACGCTAATGCATTGTTGGTGTCGGTGCAGTTGTGAATTTCTGTAACCGTTTTGGAAAGCAATTTTGAATTATTCATATAGAGTCACTAAATATCCATACCTTTGACCCAGAGGTTCTACTGCTACATATATAGTCCAAAGATGAAAAGAAAGGCCCCACGGACACCACAGTGTTGATAGCAATTCTTGTTTTGTGTTAGCTATAAGTGTAAACAACGGCTAAACCGACTGTGATATATGAATGTAATAGAATATAATTGTGTTATAAGAAATGATAAATATGAAGAATTCAGAGAAGCAAGGAACAACTTCCATGAACCGATACAAAGAGAAGTAAACAGGATCAGTAATGATGCATGCTACCCACTTCCTGACTGAGCCTCGATGGTCTTAAGATCCCAAATGAAATATATTGGCTCATGGCCCATGTGGGAAATTATTTTTTTGCTTGATTATGCATATATGTTACCAGATCTTTGTTTTTCTTTTTTTCTCCAATGGGAGGTGGGAGTAGGAGGGATCAAGAGAAAATAAAGGTTTATTAATTGAAAAATATAGAGAATTAGCATTATTTTTTTAAATGAAGTAGGCAGACCCAAGAAAATAATGAGCATAGTGATTAACAGCCATGTAAATAGATTGAACAGTGACCATGGAATAATTAAAAGTGAATGTTACAAAATTACAAAGTACAAGCATATTCTCAGAGAAGAAATATGAAAACACACCTTCTCCTACTTCTTTGTAGCGATGGGAAGTACACATTAGTGTTACACATGTAAGTGTGGAACATTAGATATATTTTCAAAAATTTTTGATGTATTGATTAATTTTGCTGATTTTTTTCCTCTTCCTTTTTTTCTTTTTTAAAAAATTCTTTATTATGTAGACTGGTTCTGTGGAAGAGTAGCCATAGAGAGGGAAATTTAAATTCTATAAAAATAAAAGATATCAATAAGAAAAAAAAGTTTGAGCTCTTATAAATGTAGAGGCAAGAGGTGATAAGAGAACTGGGTTGGTAGTTATATGGATGTAGAAAATGGAATGGACTAGCAAAGATATTGTAGAGAAAGATTTGGCAACTATTGGATAAATGGGTGAGCAAAAGAGGATGTCATCAAGGATGACACTGAGTTGTGTGAATCTGAGAGATTGGAAAGATGTTGTCTTCCAGAGTAATACTGAAGCTCAGAAAAGGGTGGGGGGGTTTTAGACGTTGAGTTTCAGGTGCCATATAGTTGTATCAATTTCGTGTTGTCTGTATCCCAAAGGAGGCACCCCTCCAGAACTGGACTAGGCCAGTCACTGGAGGAGCCTGACCCTAAAGAGAAGGAATTAGGCTTTTTCTCACACTTGCTGGCTCATTACACCCTCATTTCAGAGTAAAACTCCTGTGAAAAATCTCCAATACAAAGCTTACATATGACTCATTTCTGGGGTCTCCCTTAAAGAGATGAACAGGATCCCTTTTTTAAAGAATAGCAATTTATTTACCACAAAAGAAATGCTTAAAACACAAAAATCTCATAAACAGACCGAGACAAATAATTAAAATATGAAACAGTAACCCATCACTCCTTTTACACTCTCCTGGAAAGTAGGAAAAAATCCCCACCCCCACCCCAGATTTGTGGGACTACTGCACAGATTTTACTTTCATCTCTTTCTGCTCTGCCTTAAAAGCACCTCAAGATATAGATCTCCGTCAGCTAGAGTATAGCTTATCCTCCAGGTGGTGACCATCCTCTTCTGAGAAGCTCTTAGTTTCTGGAAGTTCCTCTCACTGGACAACCAGCTCCTAATTCAAGGATTCCAGACTTTTAAATTCACAAGCTAGCCACTAAGGCTGGAAATATCCATCTCTTAGGATCGCTTTTTGGTTATCTATGCTCAGCCCAAGAAATACAAAAGCAAAAGAAGCAGTTAAGGACTTGAGATCCAGTCCCAGGATTACCTAGGCAAGCATATATTCTCAATGCTATGTCCTTAGAGCTTCTAGAGAGAAATCTCCTCCTCCTGCCAGCAATCCAAAGGAGAGTTAGGATTGACTGTGTTTAAACAAAGAGGACTCCTTGAAAAAGAGCAGAGGTTATTTTCCCCTTATTCTCTTGTCTGTCCTATTGAGGAGAGCAACTCTTTCTGGTCTAGTTGCCAATCTTGTTTGGCACAGCATGCCTTTTCACAGAGACCAGGGAACCAAGGGCATCTGATCACATGTGCCCTTTATCAAGGGACCAGAAGAGAAATGTCTCATCCAAAGGGACTCTGCTCTGTTGGAAGTCCTCCAATCCTATCCCCTGCTAAACCTATAAATCTTAGTTATCGGACTTAATTTTTTAAAAAAATATTTTTATTGATATATCTTGTTTAGGCATCATCTGCATTTTCCCCATATCCTTCCCTTAACCTGTCCCACAATCTAGTTACGGTTGTATAGCTCTGACCCTGAGAGAGAAATAAGGATCTAAGATCAAGCCCCCTAACCCAGTTTGAAGCTTGTAGTAGTGTAACAAAGTAGGACACCCAGAACAAAAGGGAGACCGCAATTCTGTCACTCTGAGCCTACAGTGCTTTCCAGCTAGCTGACAGTGACTGAGTTTAGCAGCAGTTTACTAGAACTAGGAGCAAGTCCGTGGTTATGTTTCTCAGACCCAAACTCATACCAAGAGCTTGCAGAGCTTAGACTAGGAGGGTAGTGCTCAGACTTCACCCTGGATCAGATTGCTTTGTGTGCACAGAAAGTTTGCAGGCATGTAGTCTGAGCTGAGATCCTAGAAAGGTAGACAACTCATGAGAACAGAAAACAGCACCAAGAACAGCCCAGCCATTCCTTCCACAAGTTTGCTTGACTCTTAAGTTGAGAACTAAGGCTTGAGGAATGAGCAAACAAAAGATGAATCCTACTGTCATAAAGAACTATTTTGGTTACAGGAATGCTCAAGATACAAATCCATGAGAAGATAATTATTCTAAAATATCTATAAGTAAAGTGTCAAAGAAAAATATAGGTTGGAGGCAAATTGAGCTAGAACTCCAGGGAGAGATCAAGCAAGAGCCTTTTTAAAGAGTCTAAAGAATGATTTTATAAATGTGTAACTGAGAATCATGCCAAGACCACAAGATGGAAGGATCAGCTTCTGGGGGAAGATATTCTGTGTTCCCCTATGACATGGTGAGAGAAGTTGTTTTCAGTTTGCTGGGTAACTGGAATAGACTTCATGTTTAAAAGCTGTCACACTCTCTTTTCCAAGGCCTCTCAAGAGGGTGAAGATCCAAGTTCATCCATAACTGGTGAAGAGGATAGGGAAATCTTGGTTTCTCTCCTTTTTAAAGCCCTGTGTTTCCAAGAAATGGGTTTGGGCTTTCTTTTTGGTCTGTTTCCTTTTTCCTTTCAGTTCCAGGTACATGCTGTGAAATCCTTGATGGATCTGAATTTGAACCATTGGAGCAAGTGTCCACACTGGAAGTACCACCAGATAGTTCCAGCAGGGAAATCCTGAGAAACTGAGGTGCCTGGGATTTGAATTCAAGGTGGGTCTTTGAATATAAAACTGGGAATTATATAATGTAGAAACTAAAAGAGGTTATGAACCTAATCCTCTTCTCTTCCCCAGAGACTTAAGTGGTGTTGAGGAAATGTTTGTATGGTTATTCTTACTATACCTTTCAAGTAAGTATTTCTTTGTAAAAACCAAGTGGTTTAAAAGCTAAGTGGTTAAATGGAACTGAGATGGAGAGGACTACCTACAATTGAGGAACACCATTGATTGGGGTTGAAGCCAATAGCAGAGAGTCTAGACACCCATGAACCAACATAACGGTACCAGAGTACCCTGGAGGAAGGGTAAAATGTAACATTCCGGGTCTTCAGGCAGTGGAGGCCAGTGTAGTCACTGTTATAAATACACAAATATAATGAGAACACTAGAAGAGAAAATGGGAAAAGAACTGAGTTACAAAAGAAAGAATTGGAAAGAGAATTAATAGCCTAGCATAAGAAGTATAAAGTCATACCCAAACCACAGACTCCTAGAATGGATCAAATAGAAGTTAATGACTCCAAGAGATAACATATAGTAAAACAAAGCAAAACACTAAAAGAGAAAGAAGGAAAATGTAAAATAATTCATATAAAAAATAACTAATCTGGAAAACAGATTATAGAGAGATGATTTAAATTTTTAGACTACCTGAAAACCCTGATAAAAAAAAAAAGCCCAGACATCACATTTCAAGAAATCATAATAGAAAACTGTCCCTATCTCTTAGAAGCAGCAGGCAAAGTGAAAACAGGAAGAATTCACTGGTAAATTCCTGAAAGAAACCCCAAACTAAAAATTTCCAAGAATATTATAGTCAAAATTCAGAGCTTCCAGGTCAAGGAAAAAATAGTGCAAGCAGCCGGAAAGAAATTAAAGTATAGAGGGGTCACTGTCAGAATCACACAGGATTCAGCAGCCATCATTGTAAAAGAGTGGAAAGCTTAGAATATGATGTTTCAGAAGGCAAAGATATAATCTTACTACCAAGTATGACTTACTTCGCAAACATGAGTATAATTCTACAAGGGGGAAAATCAATCTTTAATAAAATAAAGGACTTTCAAGCACTCCTAATGAAAAGAATAAAGCTGCATAGAAACTTTAAAATACAAACATATGTCCAAAGAGACATAAAAAGGTAAATATAAGGAAACAGTCATAAAGGATTAAAAAAGATGAACAATTTATATTCTAATATGGGGAAAGGATAATGTGTTCCCTCAGGACACTATTAATAAGAGGCATTCTGTTATGTTTCGATGATCATGTAAGAAGGTAAAGGGAGAAAGAAAACAATATGCTGAAGAAGAGAAAAGGTAGAGGAAATTATCTCAGATAATTGCAGTATGCAAATCAAAGATTGTAGAAAAAGGATGGGGAATGGAAGACTTGAACTTTTTTTTATCTAAACTGATGAAAGGAGAGAATATATACATACATATACATATATACATAAATATACATCTACATACACACATATATACATATATATACACACAAAGTATTAGGCATAGAAATACATTTCACTCAACAGGGAAAAGGGAGAAAAATTATAACAAAATTCATCTGGAGAAACAAAAGGTCAAGACAATCAATGGAATCACAGGGGAAAAATGGGAAGGAAGATGGCCTAGCAGTACCCAATCTCAAACTATACTACAAAGCTGTAGTCATCAAAACAATTTGTTGCTGGGTAAGAAATTGAGAAGTTGATCAGTGGAACAGATCAGGTACACAATATACAGAAGCAATCAACAGTTACCTAGTATTTGATAAACCGAGAGATCTCAGTTTTGGGGGCAAGAATTCACTATTTGACAAAAACTGGAAAAAGTGGAAAGCAATCTGGCAGAAACTAGGCACAGACCAACATTTCACACAATATACCAAGGTAAATTCAAAATAGGCACATGCTTTAGACATAAAAGGTGATACCACATGCAAATTAGTGGAGCAGGGAAGAAATTACCTGTCAAACATATGGATAAGGAAAGAATTCATGACCAAATAAGAGTCAGAGAAGTTCACAATAAGTCAAATGGGTAATTTTGATATATAAAATTATGAAGTTTTGCACAAACAAAATCAATGCAGTTAAAATTAGAAGAAAAGCAGGAAATTAGGGAATCTTTGCAGCGTTTCACTCATAAAGATCTCATTCTTAAATATATATGAAATTAAATCAAGTTTAGAAGAATAATTGATAAATTATTGACAAATGGTCAAAGAATATCAACACAGTTTTCAGAGGAAGAAATGAAAACTTATCAATAACTATATGAAAAATGCTCTTAATTACTAATAATTAGAGAAGTACAAATTAAAACATCTCCGATGCACTACTTCATACCCATTATATTGGTTATCTTGACAAAAAAAGGAAAATTACAAATGTCAGAGGGGATATGGGAAAATAAGTACACTAATACATTGTTGAAGGAGCTTTGAACTAGTTCAGCCATTTGGGAAAGCAATTTGGAACTATACCCAAAAAGATACTAAATTGTGTTTACCCTTTGACCTGATACCACTACTAGGTCTATACCCCCAAAGAGATCAAAGAAAGAAGAAAAGGACCTCTAGGTACAAAAATATTTATAGCTACTTTTTTTGTAGTGGCAAAAATTCAGAAACTAAAATAATGCCCATCAAGAAGGGAATGCCTGAACAAGTTATACTATATGAATACAATAGAATACCATTGTATTGTAAAAAATGACGTAAAAAAAAATCTGGGAAGATTTGTATGAACCAGGAGAACAATTTATGCATTAACTGCAGTAACCAACTGTGAAATACTTATTCATTCTGATCAACACAATGACCAACCATAATCCCAAAGGACTTATGATGAAATACGTTATCCATCTCCAGATAGAGGAGTGATGGACTCAGGGTGGGGAATCAAAGATCTCTTCCTCTTTCTCTTCCTTCTTTTTCTCTCTCTCCTCTTTCTCCCTCTCTTCCTTTCTCCCTCCCTCCTAAGGTGAAATTTGTTTTGCATGACTATACATATTTGTAATGGGTTTTGTTTCTCTTGCCTTCTCGGTGACTGGAGGAGGGGAGAAGGGATGGGAAGAATTTAGAAAATAAAATAAAACTGAATTTAAAAAAACAAGTAACAGTCAATCACAAAAATAATGAAAAAAAGGGAAAGATGAGAGAGAGGGAGAATATGAGGAAGTATAGATTAAGGGAGGAATAAATTCTAAGCAAGATAAACTCTAAGAAGGGTAGATTTACAAAGGGGGCTTAAAAGAGAAGAAAGGATAAGAACCTGTTATTGGGCTCTGGGTGAGAAAAGAGAAGAGGTGCAGAGGAGCAGGAGCAAATTGCATTAAACCTAGAGCACTGGTGCTGAAGTCACTCTTCCCTCAGCACCCTCTTCTTTTAATAGAAGAGACAAGAAGAAAAAGAAGGAAAATATAAGAGAATACAATACAGGGAAACACATAGTCTCTTCTTTTTCCTGCGCTAACTTGGTTTATCCAAAAGCTTTTGAATTTCATATAATCAAAGTGGTCACTTTTTTCTTTTATGATACTCTCCCTTATGTGGGTAAGAATTTTCTCCCTCATAATAATTGTAAAAGGTGACTCATTCCATTCTCTAATTTTTGTATGATATATGATATATTTAAGACTAATATCCACTTAAATCTTATTATGGCATACAGTACAAAATGCTGGCTTAGACCTAATTTCTGCCAAAATCATTTCCAGTTTTCCTAGGAATTCTTTTTAGAGAATCCTTTCACTGGTAGTTTCTGTTTTTCAATTTTTCAAACATTATTAAGGATCTCACTAGAGTATGGCATCTGATATTAGGTAAGACAAAGCATGGCCCAGCATTCAAGCTTAGGGCTCTAGGTAGCTTCCCCACCAGAACATGGTGGTACTATAGGATCTAAAAACCCAATGGAAACCCAGAATTTCCAATCTAGAAAGAATCACAGAGAGCTCAAATTATTCTCAGATAATTGAACAAATATTCACGGATGCTCTACTATGAACTCAGCTTTCAGGGATATGTAGAAATGAATAAATTCTTTTTAAAAATAAAAGAGTTGGCAGAGACCTTGGAGATCAACTGGTCTAATTCTTTCATATTATTTGGAATTAGTGGACCTTCCTTGGTTTAAATTTGGTCTTACTAACTGGCTACGTGTCCTTATCCAAGTTATTTTTCTTCTCTGAACCTCGATGGCCTTACCTGTGAAGCAAAATTATACTAGATCATCTTTAAAATTCCCTTTTCCAACTCTAACTATTACAACCTTATTGATCTTCAACAGAGAATAAGGGACTTAAAGTAAGGTCCTAGGCTGACATTGAAGAAGTAACTGCAGGAAAATTTAGGAAAAAATTAAAAGAAGGGGATTGAATCCCAAATGCCACTTGGAATCTTTGAACTATCCAAGAAAATGAGGCTGGCAGACTCAGAGATGGGAAACACAGAAGCTGCTGATAATGCTGTTTTGACTTTCCTTCCCAGGAAATATGAAGAGAAGGGAACAAAGTCATCTCAGCCCTAACAATACTCTCCATTTCAAAACTAGGGTGAGATCAGCACATTCCTAGCATAGCCCAGGATTGAAGAGCAAGGAGAGAGGGTAATAAAGTAGCGTCCTGGTAGAAGGGAAGGAGCCCTTATAAGGGAGACATGGGCTTGAGTAACAGTCTACTCTGGGCCCCAGTGTCCTCCTCTATAAAATTAAATTCATATTGTAGCCCTGTTGTACCTTGGGAATAATGTGAAATAAAGATAGAAAGGTAGGTTGGAACTAGATTGCGTCGAGATCTGAATGACAGCTTGACAAATACGTAATTTATCCTAGAAATAAAATAGGGACTCATCAAAGGTTTCTGAGTAAGGGAAATGACACGATCAGATCTGTGCCTTAGGAAGATCTGACTGAACTGACTGAACTGAAGAGAAGAAATATTAGAAACAATGAGCCCAATTAAGAGGCTACTAGAATAATCCAGAAGAGAGATGACAAAGGTTTAGTAGCTGTGTGAGAAGGGGACAAATGTAAAAATGCTGTGGAGAGATCATTAACAGAACTTGGCTGTTAATTGACTATCAAAGTGAGAAAGAGGAATGAGTCAAAGATAACACTGAGATTGTGAACCCAGGTAACAGAAAGGATGGTACTACCCTCAACAGAAATAGGAATATTTGGGAGACTGGTATGAGTTTCATTTTTAAATTAATTTATTTTTAGTTTTCAACATTTACTTCCACAAGATTTTGAGTTCCAAATTTTCTCCTCATCTCTCTCCTCCCCACACCCGAAGACAGCATGCATTCTGATTGCCCTTTCCCCCAAACTTCCCTCCTTTTTTCACCTCCCCCTTTCTCTTATCCCTTTCCCTTCTATTTTCCTGTAGGACAAAGTAGATTTCTATACCCCATTGCCCATATATCTTATTTCCCAGTTTTATGTAAAAAAAATTTTTAACATTTAGTTTTAAAACTCTGAGTTCCAAATTCTTTCCCTTCCTCCTCCCCACCCACCCTCATTGAGAAAACAAGCAATTTTATATATATATATACATATATATATATATACACATATATATATATATATATATATATACACACACATACATATGTAGTCATGCAAAACACTTCCATAATAGTCAGGTTGTGAAAGACTAACTATATTTCCCTCCATACTATCCCCCTATTTATTCTATTCTCTCCTTTGGCCTGTCTCTCCTCAAAAGTTTTTGCTTCTGATTACCTCTCCCCCCATTTGCCTGCTTTCCTATCAACACCCCCCCAACCCCTTCCCCCCCTACCTTCCTGTAGGGTAAGATAGATTTCCATACCCAACTGAGTATGAATGTTATTCCGTTCTTCAGCCAAATCTGATGGTAATAAGTTTCACTCATTCCCTCTTACCTACTCCCTCTTCCCCTCACTGTAAAAGCTTTTCTTGCCTCTTTTATGTGAGATAATTTACTCCATTCTACCTCTCCCTTTCTCCTTCTCCCAGTACATTCCTCTCTCACCCCTTAATTTTATTTTTTAGGTATCATCCAATACGTTTCATTTTTTAATATGATGTATTTGAAATGTCAACAAGACACAAGTCTAGTAGTCAATTGGGGATGTGGGTCTGGAATTCAAGGGAGAGGTTTATGGCTAGATATACAGACTTAGGTGTCATCTGCATGGAGATCATAATTGAATCAAGGGATATGATAAGATCACCTAGAGAGTGTATGTAGTAAGAGATGAGGACCCTGGACAGAGGCAACACATGTGCTTAAGAGACTGAAGAAGGATTACAATCTGGCAAATAAAAACAAGAAAAAGTAGATAGAGAGGAGAAATGGGGAAAAGCAAAATTCAAGTGGAAGGAATGGTTGACTATGCTAAAAGCTTCAGGGAAGTCAAGGAAAATGAACCTTCAGAACAATTTATAGGATTTTGCCATTATGAGATAATTATGTTGATGATGATAATAAAAGCTGACATTGATATAGGAACTTTACAAACATCTCATTCAAGCCTAGGAACATCTCTGTGAGGTAGGCACTATGGGTATTGTTATGCATCATTTATAGATGAGGAAATCAAGGTTTAGGAAAGTTAAGTGATTTGTTTAAAGGCATACAACTAACTAGAGGGCCTAATGAATGCAGGATTCAACTTTCTCATCTTTAGTAACCTTTCAAAAATAGTTTCAATGGAGTTTTGGAGTGAGAGGTAAGATTTACAAGAAGTTGAAAAGTCAGAAGATGGTGAGGAAATGACAGCAGAAGTATAAGAGTTTGGTTTTGAAAGAAAGAAGAGATATACATAGTATAATAGTCTGAAGGCATGACAAGGTCAAATGATGATTTTTTTTAAGGATTGAGTAGCCCTGGGCATTCTTATAGGCAGTGTTAAAGGTATCAGTAGAAAAGGAGAAACAGAAATTGAGATTAATAGGTAGGAATAAGCTCCCAAAGGAGATGGAAAAGGATGTTATCAAGAGCACAAATATACTGATTGACCTTGGCAAAGAAAACGTCTCCAATATTTTTCCCAGAGTTTAGAGCAAAGAAGGAAAGAATTGGAGAAGACATAGAGACTTAGAGGTAAGTAGCTACAAATACTTTTGTACATCCTTTGTTTGTTTTGCTTAATATTAATCCTTCCCTTAAACTGTCCTCCTACTAATTCCTGCTTCTCCTTTCTCCCATTTCCCTGTGAGTAAGATGTATTTTTCTACCACATTGTGTGCATTTCTTCTTCCCATTTTTGGCCAGGTAAGATTAGAGGGAGGTGCAAGTGTCAGCAGCTCTGCCCCACCCCTCACCTCCCCCTCCTTGTTTGTATAGATGTCTATTTGTAGAGCTTGACTCTATAGGATAATTTTTTAACCTTCCTTTCTCTCCCTCCCCCCTCCAATTATATTTCTTTTCTTCTCTCTTTCCATTCTTCTCAAGAATCAGTCATGACAAGCCACTCCTAGACCTTCCATCTAATTGGACCTATTCTATGATGATGATGATGATAGGATTCAGTGGGTACACACATGTTTCTCCATATTAAAATGTAAGCAGTTTATTCTTGTTTAGTGCTTATGTTTACCTTTTGATGTTTCTCTTTACTTATGCTTGAACTTCAAAGTTTCTACGCACCTCTGATCTTTCTATCAGGCCTGCTTGGAAGTCCTCTAATGAAGGTCCATTCCCCTCCCCCGAGTAAGATTATGTTCAGTTTTTCCGGGAACATTATTCTTGGCTGTAAGCCTATATCCTTTGCCTTCTAGAATATGATATTCCAAGCTCTCCACTAATTTATAGTTGTGGCTGCTAAATCATATGGGATCCTAACTGTGGCTTCTCAGTACTTGAATTCTTGCTTTCTGGCTGCTTGTAATATTTTTTTCTTTGACCCAGAAGCACTGGATTTTTGTTCCTGGAAGTTTATATTTGGGAATTTCTGTCAGAAGGTGACCAGTAATTTCTTTCTATTTCCACTTTGCCCTATGGTTCTAAGAGTTCTGGATAGTTTTCTTTTAAGTTTTCCTAATATGATATCATAGTATTCAGGTAGTACAATGATTCTTAACCTTGTTTTCTCCTTCATTTATTTTCCTGATCACTTGTTTTTACTACAAGATACCTTAAATTTTCTTCTATTTTTTTTTCAATTTTTTGATGCCTGAAATCATTGGTGTCTATTTGGTTCATTCTAGTTTTCAGAGAGTTTGTTGTTTAAATAAGGTTTTATACCTCTTGTACCAAACTGCTAGTTCCTTTTTTAATTCTTTCTTCCATCACTCATTTCTCTTCCAATTTTTCACTCTAATGTTCTCATTTCATTGACAAAAACATTTTAAACTCTTGTTTCATCTCTTCTAGGAATTCTTGTTGAATCTGTACCCAATCTGTGCCTTTTTCTGAGGCTTTGCTTATAGATTTTTAAATTATTTTCTTTTTCTAGGTTTGTGTGTTAAGCATCACATTCTCTGTAATAGCTTTTTGTGGTCAGATTCACTTTTATTTGCTCATTCTTCCAGCCAATTTCCTGACTTTGGACTTAGGACCAGACTCTACGCACATTGGAGGAAAAGTCCAGGCTAGTTCTGTTGTTGGTTTCCTGGGGTATTGAGTGTTGTGTTCCTCTAGCATCTCAGGGAAAGCTGAGGGACCTATAAGCTTTCTGTGATCCCAAAGTGGTCTGATTGCTGTCCTCCTGGTCTGGAGCCTGCAAGTTCCTGACCTGGTTTTGAGTCTAAGAACATGAGATTGCTGCTGGACTCAGCACTTATCACTTAGTAGCAAAATTCTGCTGGTTCAGAGTGACAGAACTGCAGGTTCCTCTTCGGTCTGGGATTCTTCCCTGGTTATTCTCCTATAGACTTTTGAAACATACCTGATGCTTGCTTCTGAACCTGCTCCTTTGTCTGAACACTGCCCAGGGCCTCCCTGACCAGGAATGCCACCCCAGCACAGGATCCTTCATCATTCCATGCTGTGGAATATCTGAATCTGTGACCCAGAACTGGGTAGTAGGTAACAAAGCTACTGGTTGACACCTGTCCCTATTGGTATGGGTTAGGGGTGCCCTGGTAAGAGTTTGGGACCTCAGTTTATTCTGGTTAAATAGCCTCTCACTGCACTGAAATGCTCCCTACATGTTACTCTTGACCAGCCCCTATTTCCAAAGTCCACAGACTTCTCTGTCTGTCTCCATTATGTCAATCTTGGCTGGAAAAGTGTTTTACTGTCACTTTGTCTTGGATTTCCCCATTGCAATTCAGTCTGGTGCATTTTCTAGATTTGTTTGGAGGAGTTTGGATCAGGTTGGGGGAGCTCACTTTACTGCTGCCTTCTACTCTGCATCTTGGCTCTGCCTCTTCTATCCCTTTCCATCATCATCTTTGAGAGGGACTAGTCAATGTAACGTGACCATAGGCTCCTGGGGCAGTCTCCTCCGAGCTCTAGGTAGCATGTGGCCACTTCAGAGGTCAGAGCAGGAGTACTTGCAGCAGTGTGCCTTCTTCCTCCTCAAAAGTGGCGGCCCTTGGTAGTCATAGAAGGCTAAAGGCAACATTTTCTTTGAAAATGTTAGTGGTGGGCAGCACAAGCATGGATGTTCTTTCTATAGATGAGAGCTAGGAGATCAGTGTATCCAGGAATCCTCCAATCTCATTTTCTGACGAGAGCTGGAGGTTAGGGTCTCCTCTCCCATGTTGAGTGGTGCAGACAATCAGAGTAAGTTCTGAGTGGGGGGAGGGATGAAGCAGGGGAAGTGTTGGGGAAGGTGGAGGGGAGGGAACGGGAATTTAGAGGGAATAGGGATGGAGGAGAGGGTAGGGGGAAGAGCTTCCAAGGTGCTTTCTAGTGCTGATATTTTATGATTACTATGGTTACATAAATTATGTAAAATTAGACTACATTAATATTTACGATTATGGTATTTTATATGTTAAGTTCTAGAAATGTTGAGTGAGGACAATTGTCCCCAAACACCTACATTTCCAGCGAGACTCTCCCTGTTTGACCTGAGGAGTAACCAAGGCCCAGAGCTGATAAATGACTTGTCCAAGGTCACACAGTTCTCCTGATTGTCACATTTTGGAGGTGTCCTTTTTCCTTGGCTCTGATAAACCCTTCTGTTTATTTCCTTATAAAGCCTCTCATTTTCCCCTTCCCCAGGCTGCCCAAGGCTGAATGTGGGTGAGAGCAATCCCAGCCAGTCTTTGCGTCTATCCCCTTTCTTGACCCTGGGGAAATAGGGTTCACTTCCCTTCAAAGGGGATGCTTATCTCCTTGCTTGTTTGGAAAGTAGTCAAAGAAAGAAAAAATATACGGCTGGAAGATGTTGGATCTATTCATAGGTAATTTGAAAATCATAACACAGTGAGACAAAAAAAATCATCCTAGCTGGAGAGAGAGGATATCCTCTGAGAAGAAGCCTCTTCCATTCATTCAGTGCTTTGGGAGCACTTTGGGGAATAGCCCTGCACTAGGCCCTTGGGGGTATATTATGCTGTAATAGAAAGAGCACTGGGCTGAAAATCAGACCCAGCTCTGGTCATGGCTCCTCAACATAGGCAAATCCTCTCCCCTCTCCAGGACTCAATTTTCTCCTATGCTATATGAGGGGATTGAACTGGATGCTTCCTAAGTTTTTTTCTTCCTTACTATCTCCTCCCTCCCTAAATCCCACCCCCTTTCTCCCCTCAACATATATTTCAAGGGCCAACTAACCAACAGTGTTCCATAGTAGGGGATAATTCCTGGGAGAGGGGGAGATGCTGGACGGGCCACATTTCTTACCTTTCCTGACTCACGGGTAGAATTTTCATGCCCTTGTCCCCAAGGACAAATAATGTGACACTATAATTTCATGCCTTAGACACATACACCCTGCCCTGAACCAACTTCAAAATCTGTTATGACTCAGAAACTGTCTTAATTTCAATCATTTTTATAGGCGTGAAATCACGGCCCTGTTTACTTAGAAGGCATAAGTGTGTGGAAGATAGGGAGTACAGGAAAAAGAATTTTATGGGTCACAGAATGATAACATCAATAAACATGAGCCTAAAATTTCAGAGTTGTTTGTAGCCCACAAACAAAGAATGTTAGAATTGAAAGAGACCTTAGAATGCAGAATGTCAGAGATGGAGGGAGCTTAGCATATAGAACATGGAATGTTAGAGCAAAAATGGGCTTGAGAGGTTACTCAATCCAATACTCTCATTTTACAGATGAGGAAACTGAAAGTGGTTTGTCCGTAGTCACCCAAACAGTTAGTCACTAAGTTGTGCGAGAACCCAAGTCTCATAACTGTCAGTCCAGCGTTCTATGTGCATCAACAGAATTGGGTCCTCAAGAGCCTCTGTGATGTTCAACAATTTTTAGTAGGGACTTAACTGAAGACATAGAAGTATCCTTGTCACATTTACAGTTAATGCTGGGATGAAAGCTAATATTTTAGATGGCGTAGTCAGGATCCAAAATCATCTTAATAGGCTAGAATTAATGGGATAATCTCCCCTATAAACTCCTGCACTTGGGCTAAAAAATGGCAATCATCTGCTCAAATACAGAATCCAGTTTGCTTGTGATTCCCTTCCCCAACCTGGCCCCACACCTGCTAGTGGGTCCCTTACAATGGTTTTTTTAATTGAATAGTGTTGAATGCTTCTGTTTAAAGACTTCCAGGGATGGAAATGCCACCTGAGATAACTGGTGTTAAAAGATCAATAACACAGATGAAGTGGCAAGGGGGTAGGAGTAACTGGTGAGCTTTCATCCAAGAATGACATAGGATTTTGGTGGACTGAAGCTCCATAGGTTGTTGGTATGACATTGTCAACTAAAACCAAAAAAACTAGAGATATTTCAACTTCCTTTCAACTCCATGGTGCCCTAATCAAACTACAGCTGGAGAGGAGCTCAGAGCCCCCCATTTTAGTCAGAAAGTGAGTAACATTTGCTAAGTGCCCACTATGTAGTGGGCACCGTGCTAATGTATTCAGTCATGTTTCAGTCGTGTCTGACTCTTCGTGACCCTATTTGGGATTTTCTTGGCAAGAATACTGGAGCATTTTCCATTCCTTCCCCAGATCATTTTATGGAGGAGGAGACTGAAGCGAACAGGGTTAAATGACTTGCCCAGAGTCACGCAGCTAATAAGGGTCTGAAGCCAGATTTGAACTTAGGTCTTCCAGGCTCCAGGTCCATCAGTCTAACCACTGCACCACCCAGCTGTGCTAGGCACCGTGCTAAGTACTTTTTTTTTTTAACAAATATTCTCTCATTTGATCTTCACAACAACCCTGTGAGAGAGTTGCTGTTATTATCCCTATTTTACAGTTGAGGAAACTGAGGCAGTCAGAAGTTATGTGACTTGCCCAGGGTCATACAGCTAGTAAGTGTTTGAAGTAGGATTTGTTTTCAGGTCTTCCTGGCTTCAGGTGCGGTGCTCTATACATTGAATTACCTAGCCTCCTACTTAGATTTGTTCTGCTTGGTCCTGAGGTCAGAGCTTAGAAGCAACAGGTTCAAGGAAATGCAGGTTTCAGCTCAATGTAAGGCAGGGGTTTGGGGAAAAGCATGGGGAGTCAGATAATAACTGAGCAGAGAACAAGGTAACCAAAAACAAGTACTATTAAGCCGAAGAAAGATTAGATCTGTTTTATCTGATGCAATCTGACTAAACTTGGATCAGCAGATTGGAGCTTGAAGGAAGGACTTCCAAATGGTCAGTTGTCCCTGGTGGTAGAGGTTACCCCATGAGTAAGTGGGTTCTCCAGCAGAGGCTGACTGATTGCTTCCCAACAATTCACTTCATTAAACATTTTAAGCACCGTCTATTATGTGCAAGGCTCTGTTGTAAGGGAATCCTGCTCAAGTATGGATAGGACTGGGTGACCCCCATCCCCAAGTGGGCAGGTTTCATTGCGAGGTAGTAGGTTGGCCATCACAAGAGGTTTAAGATAGAGCTTGCATGACCACTTAAGTGCCAGGGGTGCTATTCAGGTATGGATTGAACTTCTAAGGTTCTTTCCAGCTCTAAAATTCTGTGATTCCTGTTCCTCTGAAGGATATTAAACATGGTCCACCCTTTCCCTCTTATAATGCCATCCCATGTGTGTATTTATTGGGGGGAGAGGAGGAGGCTGTGTGTGCATATGAAGATCTATGTCTATATGTTTGCATATGTACATGGACTGTTTATTTATATTTTCAAGGTAATGTGGTAGGGTGGAAAGAGCATAAGGCTAGGAGTGAGGAAATTCAGATTCTTGTCCTGATTCTGCAACTGACTCATTGTATGACTTTAGTAAATTCATTCTCTTCAGTTTCCTCCTTTCTATAATGAAGATTTTAGACTAGAGAACTCCTTCTAGCTCTTATAGGACCACAGAGGGATCTTAGACATCATGGAATCCAACCGTCTTATTTTATAGCTAAGGAACTGTACTTTATAATTCTAAGCCATGAGAAGTTGAAAGAGTTCCCTTATACTACTCTGAAAAATAATATGCATTTCCACTTACATGTATTTACTTGTATATGAATTCACATGTGTGTAGATATACACACATACATACATAAGTACACCGTGTTTGAAGTTGGGGCCTGGCCACAGTCTTTCCTCTTTATCTCAGATAACCCCTTGGCCCTGAATACTAGTTGCTAGAGTCAGGGACATGTGGACAAGTTGAAGTGGCCCTGAGAGGTAGCCCTGAGAAGCTGTCATCTGTTCAACGCCTCACCCTGAGGGCCAACAGATCTTGAGCAGTTTCCCTCCTCCCCTTCTCCACCTCCCCAAAATAAGGTCAACCACAGCTTGACCTACCTTGCCTTTCCTTGGATCACACTTGCTTCCTTCTCACTATTACAGCCTCTAACTACCTTGTTCCCTCCCCCATTATAATCCCCATACTCCTCCTTTTCTCCCCCCGCACATTCCTTCTCCATTATAGCTTCTTTTTCTATTTTTCGTCTTACTGTTTCTCCTTCTCCCTTCTCTCCTTCCATATTTCTTTCTCCTCCTTATTGCATCCCCCTTTCCTCCACATTCTTGTTTCTCCCTCCCTTTTCCATTGCAGCTTTCCACATCACACTTTCCCCCATAATACTTATTCCCCATCCTCATTTCTCTACACTTCTTCACTCCTCCCTCTTTCCTTCCTCCTCCAGGACTGATCCTTTTTCTCCTCAGTCCTCCTACCCTAATCAAAGCTGATCATTGATACAGCAGTGATATCTGGTGGGACTCCTTTTTGCTTAGTCTAGGGCATCTCCCACAGGGATGGATGCATGCTCTGGCTCATTGCTGATGGGCATATGCTTTGTTGAGATGACCACAGCAACTCCTTGCTCGTCACCATGAGTGGAGCTTTTGTCAGAGATGATCGTCAGGCAACTGAGTGACAGAGGGTTGGGCTCTTTTGGAAGGAACACTCCTCTGAGTAGAATAAGGCCCCACCCTATAGTTGGGTTTTCTCACTTTGGGGGCTTATCCAGTGATTTCTTTTCCTTGGACTTCCAGCAAGTGGGGAGAAGAGATTTCTCTCCCTCCATTCCCTTCCCCCAGTGGCAAGTATAGTTAGAAGCACACTGCAACATGAACATGTGCTTGCCTAACCGAGTCTGAGTCCCTAGTGGTTTTCTTCGTTTTCTGTCTTTTTTTCCAGGCGCAGGTCAGCCAGTGATCCTGGGAAATGAGTATGTCCAACCTTGATTGCCCCATTGGGTGCAGAAAGGCACCATTACCACCAGGAGAACTCTGCAGTTGAAGGATTAAAGTCAGTCATGCTTTCTTGTTTAGATAGACCTTGTGAGCGGCTCAGTAAAGGTCTGAGATGAGTACAGAGCACCCCAAATATCTGGTCAGTAGTCCTCCAGTGTGGTCCTAAGATGGTAGGTTCAGAGCTAGAAAGGGACTTTGAGGTCATTGAACCCAGTCCCCTCATTTTACACATGAAGAAACTGAGGCCCTGAGAGGTTAAATTACTTGCCCAGGATCACAAAGCTAGATAAGTGTCTAAACAGGACTTGAACCAGGTCTGATTCTAAGTCCAGTGATCTCTCCCCTATACCTCCACTTCCTTATCTTTGTCTCTCAGGAGAACATGAGAGTGATAGGTTATTGCTTTATGTTTCTGTATTTGTTAATACATACTTATCAGTCTTTTGCGTTTTAAGTATTCTTCTGTAATGGAGGAAATAAACAGCTGCCCTATACCTGATAAATATCATACAGAGCACAGTTAGCCCTTCCACATCACCAGGCTTAGGGGCATGGTGCCCCCTCAATCTGGAAAATCTGCATAAAAATTTTTAACCCTCCCTTCGAACCAGAGAAGAAGTCTGAATTATTATGATATCATGAAATGTTACTATTATACAAAACCATACGTATATTGTATGCATTTCTGAGTTTCTAAACCTTTTCTGTGTCATCTGCTGAACTTCACATATCATTTGTGGCTTCCACAAAACTCACCCCAGATTCCTATTTAATTTCTTATCCCTAACCCGCAATATATTGAAAAACCACAATGGGGTAAGACTCTATGTGAAAAGGATAACTGGATCTTTTCTAGAAGAGGGTGACTCTGTTACCCATTTTTGAGGGAGGCCCTAGACATGGGCCATATACTTAAGCTCTTAGAGATTTCCTCAGTTACCCTAAGTGGGGACAAGCCAGAGATGAAAAAAAACCCTCCCCACCCACCCACACCTCCCTTTGGCATCAGAGCCCCTCAGCATAAATCTGATCTGTGTAAGTATAGAGCAAGGATCCTTTGCAGGATGGGAGGCCCCTGAGGACCATAGGTCACATTAGGATATGCCTTAAGGAAGGGGTTCTATACCAGAATCACAGTAGAGCAAAGCTGAAAGAGACTTCAGACCTCAGGGGGCATTTAGTTCAACCTCTACCAGAGGAACCCGGCTCTTCAGCATCTCTGACAAATGGTCATCCAGCCTCTGCTAGGAGACCTGTCCGATGACAGGGAGTCCTGTACCTCCAGAGGCCTCCTGTACCATTAGGAAGATATTCTTTAAGAAGCTTCTTACTCCCAGAACAAGAGAAAGTTTTGGATTCACTCAAGGAATTCTAGGCCCTGCTCAGACCTGGGCTTCCCCTCTTTCTTCTAGCCAGGAAGCAGGGGAGGAGAATGGGGAGGATGGGAAAAGAGAGAGATGTGGGAGTCTCAACTTTCAGCTTCAAGCAGAACTTTTGAGTTTTTCATGATTTCTAAGGTGCTTTCCTAGTTTAAATCCTATGGTTCTATCATTTGGACTGTTCTCATCAAGTTAAAGGTAAGTGCTTCAGGTTAAAACACAAACACAGACTCAGTTTGCTTGCCCTTGGTAACACATTACTACAGACATGCCCATTCACAAATTCACATATGCCCAAATTAATTCATTCACAATTGGATATAAAGCACATGCCCACCTCCCCAGTACGCTAACACACTGCACACTGACAACTACAAAGACATAATAGCTTCCTGGGCCTCTGACCGGAATATAATTCTTCTCCCAGTGTTAGTTCTTGGAATGCCTTGGGGCTGAGGACCCTTTCTCCTAGGGTGTCTCTCCCGGGGACATTTAGTATAATAAGGCCCCATTTCTTCCTCCCCCACCCCCAGCCATGTTACTTAAACAAATGGTTCCCATTAACTTCAATTAGTGCATAAACTCGGCCTTTGATTTATAGGATCTATTAAATCCTTCCCAGTGTCCATTTCTTCCCAATCCACAGAGTTCTGTTGTGTTGTGGAAGCTAAGAGTAAGCAAAGGCCTGGCCTAGAAAGGCTTAGGTAATGGAGAACCAGTTGGCCTGTGGCTCTGAGTGCACTGACTGTGGATTAGCACAGTACCTGGCCCCAGTGGCATTTAATAAACATGTATTGAATTGAATTGACAAACCACTGCTAATTCTACAGTTTTCTAATTCCCTTCTCTCCTTCCATATGAGGGCATTGGGATTTAGGAGCTAATTCTCCAACACAAATTCTCACTATTTAACTATGGGTCTAACTCCAATTTCTCCCTTAAAATCAAGCTACAGGTTTGTCTTTGATCTGTCCTCCAATTTATCCCTTGTCCGTATTTGGGATGGGAGTCTTCACTTTCAGCTAAAGGCATAACTTTTGAGTTTTTCATGGTTTCTAAGGTCTTTTCCTGCTCTCAATCCTATGATTCCCTCATTTGGACTGTTTGCTTACCTTCACTAACATATTAATACAACATGCCCATTCCCATATTCACATATCCCCAAATTAATTCACTCACATGTTGATATAAAGTACCATATTTATAGATATATTTATATACACACACACAGTGTGTATATGTATATGTATATAGAGAACATGTATATATAGTATGTATATATCCTAGTGTATGTAATAAGTATATATAGTAATACACAAATTTACATTCTGACAGGTACAAAGACATAATAATTTCTTGGGTCTCTGGCTGGAGTATAATTCTTCTACCTAGGCTAGTTCTCAGAATGCTGGAGAGCTGAAACTCCCCTGAAACTGGGCCTCAATTTCTCTCTTTCTACAAAATAAGGCATCTAAATGATTTCTGTGTTCCTTTCCGGCTCCAATATTCTATGTTTCACCACTTGACCAGTCCTCGATTGCTATTCTGGATAATACCCATGAGGAAAAAGTGACAATAAGGAAAATGAGTCTCGGTAACACAGTCAAGGTCCCACAAATGTGGCTATGATCCACAGAGAGGGCCAGGACCTAATTCAGTCTTGAATACTTGCCAAAATCCTAATCATATTTGTCTGTAATTGGGCCCTAGATGGAGCCTTCTTTCTTAATAGGGGGCTTTAAAGAGTTTAACAGTTTCTAGGTCAAGAGAAATATAATCTATCATTCTTTGATCAATCAACAGGTACTAATAGGCCAGGCATTGTGACTGATGCTGGGGATACAGACAAAATTGAAACAGTCACTGTCCTCAATTAGCTTACATTGTAATAGCAGAGACAACATGTACATGTGTACAAATATGAATTCAAGGTAATTTTTGGTGGGCAAGTACTAGCACCATGGGGTGGGAGGTAGGGAGGATAATCAGAAAAGGCTTTGTGTGGAAGGTACTATTTGAGTTTTGAAGGAAAGGAGGGATCCAAAGAGGTGAGAGTGAGATCAAGGGCATTCCAAACATGAGCATCAGTCAGGGCAAAGGGATGGAGAGAGAGGATATTGAACAATGTATGTGATGACTGGCATGGCTGGACCATGGAGTGTTTGAGTGGAATAATGTACTGAGAAGGTAGGTTGGTGCCAGATTGAAAAGGGGATTTAAATGTCAAATCCAGGAGTTTGTATTTGATCTGAGAAATAAGAAGGAACCACTAGAATTTATTGAACAGTGAAGTGAGGTAGTTAGACCTATGCTATAAAAATACTGCAGGTATTTGACAGCTGTGTAGAAGAGGCAAGACACTGTTCTGTGCTGTAAGGTCTCTCCCAGCTCTAAAGTTCTGTCCTCTAACCTTCCTCTCAAATCTGATAGCCTATGTTCTAAAGTCCCTCTGAACTCCAGCATTTTACATTCTACAATCTAGGATCTTGCCAATTCTGACAGTCTATAGTCTGTGCTCAATTCTCTATGCTGAAATACAGTCCAATTGTCTCAGGCCAGATTCTCTTTTTCTCTAGAGGCTGAAACAAGTCAGAAAAGCCTAATTTGGAAAAAATAAAATAACTGATTGGAGTGGTTCCAAAGGTTCTCCAGCCTCAGAAATTGCTTTGTCCCCTCACAGATAAAGAGATCCCCAAGTCCACGCTAACAGCTCCCTTACCCAGAAGCAGTCCCCAGACTGATCTCATGGATAGTACCCATGAGAGCAAAGCCCAGAAAAAAAGTAACCGTCCAAGGTCCCACAGATGTGGCTATGATTCACAGATAGGGCCAGGACCTAATTCAGTCTTGAACACTTGCCAAAGCTCTCATCACATCAGTTTGTAATCAGGCCTTACACTGTGCCTTCTTTCTGGGTAAGGGGTGTTAAAGATGTTAACAGTTTCTAGGTTACGAACAAGTATAAATTCCCTTCCTCACTGGACTCAGACTATCCAGATGCTAAACATAAAAACTTAAAGCTGGGAGGTAACTTCAGGATATAGAGCGTCAGGGCTGCAACAAACTTCAGAGGCCACCTCGTCCAACTCATTTTACTGATAAAGAAGGGGATCAAAGAAGGGTTATTTGCTCAAAGCCACTTAGTGAATTCGTTTTAGACTAGGGCACTATACACACCATTCATTCTTCAATATCTAATACTAGTTGTTACAGGCTCCCTGTGAGACCTTGAATAATTCTATTCACTTCTCGATGCCTCAATTTTCCTGTCTGTAAGATGGGACTAATAATGTTGGCATTTCCTATTGCAGTGGATGGCACAGTGGATAGAGGGTTGCTCGGCCTGAACTCAGGAAGACCAGAGTTCAAATGCCACCTTAGACTATTAATGTGTGACCCTGGGCCAGTCACTTAATCTGTTTGCCTCAAGTTTCTCAATTGTCAAATGAGGACGATAATCGCACCTACCTCAAAAGGTTATTGTGAGGATCAAATGCGTTATTTATTAAAAGCCCTAAGCACAGCGCCGGGCACATAATGGGCAGCTATATAAACGGTCATTCCCCTCCTCCCCTGCCTCCCCTGCACACATTGTTTCCTCTGAAAACCAGAGGAGCTGCAGAACTGTGAACTACTCAGAGATGTGCCTCCTGACTCGGCGGTCGGGGCACACCTTTTAAGCGCAAAACTGTTGACAGACTCGGAGTGTACCCTCGGAGCCTCAGTTTCCCCTGACTACAGTGAAGGACTGGAGAAGGGGCCCTTGCAGCTCGGCATTCCGAAAACGTAGACAAAAGCAGCCCCCCACTCCACCCCCGGCACCGGGAGGCAGGAAACTGGCAGCCCCCACTGCACCCCCCTGTCTCCCCCAAGGCTTGGCGCAGACGCTTTTGATAAAGGCCCTCTGTCCCCGGGCCGAGTAAATCACGGTGTGTGACTCCTCCCGCTCCCGCCCCCCACCCCCTCAACCAGGGGTGGCCGCCGGCCCGGGACCCCAGCGTGCGACCCGCCTCAGCCTGGCTGGAGCCAGCGCACATCTGGAGCGCGGCACAGCCGCGAAGTCGGGTCAGTGCCCGCCGGGCTGGGGAGAGGACAGGGCAGGAGGGAGGAAAGGGGTGTGGGGGAGAGGGGGAGCGGACACCGCCCCGCCCCCCAGCGCGCACACACACAGGCGCGCACACACACACACACAGGCACACACACACACAGGCACACACACACACACACACACACACAGGCACACACACACACAGGCACACACACAGGCGCACACACGCGCGCTCGCTTTTCCTTGTCCAAACAAGGCTACCCGCGCGTCGCAGCCGCCCTCTCTTCCCCACTCCTCCGTTCCCTCCCCTCCCCTTTCCTCTCTTTCATTCCCTTCTCTCCCCTCCCCTCCATCCTCTCCTCTCCCGTATCCTTTTTCCTCCCCTTCCCCTTCTCTTCTCCATCTCCCCGGTCCTCCCATCCAGGACTCCCTTGTCTGTCCACACCGTGCAGGCGCTAGGTTCCTGTCGCCCAGCACAGCAGAGCCCCTGCGGCCAAGGACAGTATTGGGGCAGCCCCTGGACCTGTGCCCTCACCTGCCTGAGCCCCCAAACCGGAATCTGAGGCTGCCTGGGGAAGGGAAGGGCTCTGCAGATTCCTCAGGTTCAGTCATCCTCAGGGCAACAGTAGAAAGAGCATCACCCCGGCGGACCGAATCCGCGGGTCTGCTACTTAACATCTGTGTCGTTTGGGGAAAGTCGTTGCATCTTTGTAAGCTTCTGTTTCTTCTATAAAATAGGGGTGGAAATACTTTCCTTCTTTTCCCTATAGGATTGCCATGAGGAGTGAGGTAATGGCAATAAAGTGCATTTTAAACCTAAATCCTATAGAAAATGGGAGCTCATAAGTTGGTCATAGCATTCAGAGACGGAGGGAACCTGGAAGGCCACCCTTTTACAGATGTTTCTCTCTCCATAAAATGAAGGAGGGTTTTCATCTCTAATCCTTTCTGTGTCTCACAGCCTCTGTTCTAAGGTCCCTGTCCGCTCTATGCTCTCCTTCTTCAGGTCTCTCAAGTCTCCCCCTTCTTCCTCAATGACCCACAGCCATGAGGTTGATAATTAGAAAGGGCCAGAGCCCTGCCCACCTGAATGCACTCAATACTCCTGTTGATATCCTAGGACAGGATATCCTAGGACAGTGGGTGGAAGAGGGGAAAGGGGGTGGGGGAGTAGGCACTGAGAACTGCACTAACAGGAAACAGATAGTTCTGACAGGAGACCTGAGTCTCAGGCCAGGCTCTGCCACTGAGTCATTCTGTAACCTTGGATAAATGATTTCCTTTCTCTGTCTCTCAGTTTCCCCATCTGGAAAATGAGTGTTTGTGAACTTAGATGGTCTCTAAGGTCTAGATGGTCTCTACAGCACTCAATTCTATTCTCTATGACAGTCACCTGAAAAAAAAAAGATCCCAGCCTCGGATGGGTATGATAGCCAGGAACCAGCTGTTTTCCTGCTTTGGGAAGGGGGGAGGGAGCCAATGGGAGGATGGAGGTGAGATAAATCCCACAGCCAGCAGCCTTTGGCCTTCCTGAAGACTGACCTCAGCTGTTTGCCTCATCCAGCCACCTTCCAAACTCCTGGAATAGGAGTCATCTGGGCCTTGTGGGGCAAGGGGTAGGGAATAAGGTACAGACACACCTTCCAGAGTCACTTGCCCATGAATAGTTATGGGGGGGTAGGAGGGGATCAGGGTTATAAAGGTTATTGAAATAACAATCTGTTCCTGCTGTTTCAGTTCTCATCAGGGTTTTAGTTACCCTTTATCCAAGTTCCAAACTGAGGGATTACCTGGATAGTTAAAAACTATAGAAAATCAACACAGTCCCATCCCCCAACATCTCTGTTTCTGTATGGGTGGCTGTGTATGACCATGTGGCTCTGAATGTGTCCTTGGGGTCTGTGAACATCTGTGTTCCTCTGTGTGTATATCTATTTGAATATGTTTGTGTGGGAGGTAGGTAGTGTGTGTGTGTGTGTGTATGTGTATATGTGTGTGTGTGTGTGTGTGTGTGTCTGTGGAACAGAGAGATTAAGTTACTTGTCCAGAGTTATGCAATTTCTAAGCTGAGATTTGAACCCAAATTAGGGTGTGTGGATGTGGGTCTCTCTGAGTTTCTGGGTATCATTTAAGTGTTTCTCCCTGTGTCCGTATGTTAGGGTATATCCATGTGAGTACCTGTGTATAAAAGCTCATCTGAGTGATTCTGTGTAAGTAAATCCGTGTCTCTGGGAAAAGAGTCACTGTCCTGTGAAGTGGTCACTTCTGACCGCTTAATAGGACATATCTAGGTGACAGAAGGAACAGCTCCCTAGTGCCTGGGCTCCCCAGCTGCTGCCTAGAGCAGAGAGGAAGTTTTTTCCATGAATTGGAACCAAAGCACCATTGCTTCCACCCAAAGCATGTTGCAAACCAGGCATGAGTAAGGGCCATGAGGGCCACAGGGTCAGATGCCAGCGTCATAGAGGGCAGGGCACATTCTCACTTCTCCTAGGGGAGGTATCAGAGTACTAGAGGAAAACGACCAGGATGGTGGGGGAGCAGACAGGGCTGAGAAGGTAGAGCTGACTAGCGCAAGGGCCCCAGGCTACCATATTGCCTACTTGTCCACCAGCTAGTATTTTGCTTGTGTGGCATGTTTGCCAGGAATAAAAGCAGCTCCTGGTGCTGGTCTCCATGTGAAGTGAATGTGGTGTAGCAGACCTCTGTGTGACCTTGAGCAGGTCATTTCCTCTCTGTAATCCTCAGTTTCCTTTTCTGGAAATGGGAAAAATGAGTCACATCCCAGAGAGAAGGGGGAAGGAGAAAGTGTGTGTGTGTGTGTGTGTGTGTGTGTGTGTGTGTGTGTGTGTGTGTGTGTGTGTGTGTGTGTGATGCAGAGGTGGTGGTGGTGGGGACACAGTGGGGCCTGGCTTCCACCTGTTGTTATTTTGGTCTGTCCCAGGCAACCTGCTCGCCAGGCTGGAGCCAGTCACCATCTGGAAAGACTGGGCCGTTTATAAAGCTGACACGGCAGCGCCCCCCAGGGCCCTGACCCCACTCACCAATCTGGAAATGATTATGGGCTGAGCCGGCCTGTATTGGAGGCTGGGGGAGCTGCCAACATCCTCCCTCCCTTATTCTTTCTCTGGGAGTGGGACATGTGGAGTTCTCATTAGCCGGACAGACTGATATTCAACTCATTTTCTGAGCCCTAGCAGAGGAGGGGAGCTGGTCTCAAGCCCCCCACACCTTCACTGATGAGTGACAAGACCCAGAGTGAGGAGGTGTTCTTGGGGAGGGGGCCAGGAGTGATTGCCATTTTTTCCCAGACTAAAACTTGTAAAGTAGGAAACTGAGGCCAAAGGAGCTTTAGTGATTTGAGTAAGGTTGTGCGACGAATTCACAAAAGGGCAGAATATAAAAACTCAGGGTTCCTGGTTTCCTGCCTCTGGGCCAGGACATTGTCTCCCTGGGCCTGGAAGATCTCCCAACCTGGGTTTTGGATTCAGTGGTTGTGACCTGTCCAGGAGCCATCTCTTCCCACTGGTGGCTTGTGGAACAGAGGACAGGAATTTAAAGACGGAGGAGGGGGTGAGAGGAGGGGAGAGATAAGGAACCTGCTTTTGCCTAGTAGAGCATAACCATGCAAAGGCCCCACCTCATTTTATAAGTCTGGAGCAGGGGTGGAACTGAGCTATCCTGCCTCAGTCCCCACACATTTCCATATACCTACACTCAGCTGACAGCTAGGGCAATAATTTTCCTTCCATCTTTACGGGTGGACAGATTGGAGCGGGAGAACAAAATCAGTTCCCTGAGCTTTTTCTAAGCCATCCCCTGGGAAGGACCAAGCTTGCATGATGTGAGCATAAGAAATAGAATCCACATTTTAAAATAGATTTTTATGGGGCCCTCTTGTTTTTATATTGCCTAGATTTCTCCTCCCATTCCTCCCCCATATCCCTCCTCCTCCTCTTTCCCAGAGAGCTATCTGTTATAACAAAGAATTCTTGAGGAAAAAGAAAAAGAAATTCAGCAACGCTGATCAACATTGCAAAAATCCCCTGGCATCATTTGCAAAGTTCCATGCCCATGGGCCCCTCCCCCTTAGAGCCCACATTTCTGTAGTGTTTGAGGGTTTACAAAATGCTCTCTCTTCACAATAACCCTGTGAAGTAAGGATTATTACCCCCATTTTACAGATGAGGAAACTTTCCTGAAGTCACATTATTAGGAAATGGAAGAGCCAAGACACTATCGCAGATCCACAGTTGGCCCTCAGAGACCTCCTGACCTAACCCTATGCACCTGAGGAGTCTGAGGTAGGGAGAAGGTAAGTAACTTATTTGCCTGTTGTCAAAAAGCAGTAAACATTAGAGACAGAATTGGAACCCAAATTCTAGACTCCAGAACTAGTACTCTTTCCACTGTACCAACTTGACTCGAACCTGTCTTCTACCTCCAGCTCTGCAGGGATCCCCCCCACCCAAGGGCCCAAGAGATCCTGAGGGGATTTACAAATCCACAGATAAATCCAACATCGCCATTTTGATCTTTATTCAGTTTCCACATAGTATGAGGCATGACCCAGTATAAAAAAAATCAAGTTACTTTTCATAGACTGAATAAACATAGCTCAGATACATGTGTACAGTGTATGTACATTTTTCAAATGAATGTAGATGCTGTTGGGATTAATGAAATACAGCATTATTTTAAAGTCCTAATGAATTCACTATAGCTTTCTGTCCTCATGCATTTTCTCGGTCAGTGGATACCAACAGCGTAGCTGGTGATCCAGGAAAATTATTGACATTGAAACTTCAAAAAGGGGAACTTTCTCGCATCACCATGTGGCCTTATGTTACAAAATAGCAGCCTTAGCTAGCTGGGATAAAAGCAGAGGCTGGTAAGGAAGTGGGGCCCCAATGCATTCTTGGGGGAGGGCTACAAGGCCCCATGGGATAGCTATTTGAAGGACTCTGGAAGCACCCAAAGGGATTGGAAGTCTGTTGGGAAAGATGGAAAGATCCACCCAGTCCTGGTTTAGCTTTGGACTCAAGTCAGAGCCCCAAAGGGCAATGGGAGCCAGAGTAAGAAGATGTTCATTCAAGTACTCACTTTGCCAACTGATTATGTGACCTTGGGCGAATCACATCAAAGCTCTGAAATTATTAAAAAAACAAAACAAAACAAAACATTAACCCTTTCATCACCCACCTCACAGGGATGCTGGGAGGAGAGTACTATGGAAATAGGAATCATTCCTATAATTGTCAGAGCCAACATTCTAACCTCAGGTGTCCTGACTCCAAATTCATAATTATTTCTGGTGCTTCCTATCTCGACCCCTTATGGGGCCTGCTTAGAGGGCCAATGATGATAGTTTAGAAACACTGCTGCCTGGCCCCAGCCTCTCCCTGACTCCCCCAGATCTGACGTGAGTGTGGTTTGGGTTTGGCAACTCAATTGCTAGCCTGTTGTGACACCCAAGGTTTGCTGCTGCCTCTGGAAGACCTAGGGACAGGGATAAAGCAGACAGGAGAGGACATAGGGTGTTCTCCATACAGGTCCTAGGCAGAGACTCACAGTTGTCTAACTATCTGGAAAAATATGCTTTGGGTTCAGTCAATGAGTCTTTGCTGAGCACAACTGGGCATCAGATCCCATGGTGGACCATACAAGAGAGAAGATATCATCCTGGCTGCTGAAGAATTTGCACTCTAGCTGGGGAGGTACATCAGTATTGTGGAGAGAACACTGAACCTGTGTCAGGAGATTTGGATTCAAATTCCGCTTCCAATATTTGCTAGTTGTGTGACCTTGGGAAAGTCATTTAACTTTTCTGAGGCGGTTTCTTCATTTATAATATGGAAATAAGAATCCTTGTGCTACACACATAAACTCACAGAACTGTTGGGCTTTTTAAAAACTCCAAAGTGCAATGGAAATGTCAATTACTATTCCTATGGATGAGGAAAATGCTGTAGAATCTCAGTATCTAACAGAGTAAGGCAGACAGTCCAGGCTACAGACACTCAAAGCAGATCCCTATGGGCTGGAATAGTGGGCCAGGATGCCTTCCTGGAGGAGGAAGAATTTAGGATTATGGGACTTTATGGATTCATTCATTTATTTCTCTATTTGTTGGTCTATTTATTTATTTGCCCATTTATTCATTCATTCATTTCTTTATTTTTGCTGATAATATTGATGACCTTAATGAAAGCAAGTTGTTGTCATGTCTGACTCTTCATGACTCAGTTGGAGGTTTGCTTGGCAAAGACACTAGAATGGTCTGCCATTTTCTTCTCCAGCTCATTTTACAGATGAGGAAACTGAGGCAAACAGGGTTAAGTGACTTGCCCAGGGTAACACAACTAATAAGTATCTGAGGTAGGATTTGAACTCACAAAGATGAGTCTTCCTGACTCCAAACCTTGTACTCTATCCACTTTGCTGCCTAACTGCCCTTTATGAAAGCAAGATACATGACTTAAAACAAATGATTACATTTCTGCCATCAAGAAGAATAAATAAAATTCCGTTAAGATAATTAATTTGTTCATTATTTTTTTCTTCTTTTGATATAACCCATAAAAATAAAGCATTTCTAACTTCATTTATTAACTCACTTTTCCAGGCCCTTGCGAGAATTTATTTGAAGGAGATTGCTGTGATTGAATGTGGCATAACCAAAACATTAGAGACTTGACACCCAAGCTTCAGAAGCAATGTACACAGCTGCATGGACAAGTCAGGCCTTGGGCATTCAGAATCACCAAGCTATCACTGATGATCCGTTTAGGGAGTCCTACCTTAGTTTCTTCCATTTTCTATGGAGGCTAGAGCTCCTTTTTTTATTATTCTAAATTTCACAGATGCAAAAATGAACACCTTTAAAAACAAAATAGAAAGAAAAGAGGACTGCATGCAAAACTTCAGATCTGTTACATACAGTTTGCTTTTTTTTTTGGGGTGGGGGAAGAAATCAGGGTTAAATGACTTGCCCGGGGTCACAAGCTAATATCTGAGGCCCAGTTTGAACTCAGGTCCTCCAGACTCCGGGACTCAGGGCTCTATCCATTGTACCACCTACCTGCCCCCATATAGCCTGCTTTAAAAAAAAAAAGTATGTGATAAACTCAACATAACACTTTCAAAGCTGTCCTGCTTGTCTGTTTTTCCTTCTGAACTTTCTTCTATTCTCTTCTGTGCATTTTTTTAAATGCTTTATTCATTCTTCTTTCTTGTTTTTTGATAGATGGGGAGGGATAGAGAGACAGGGAGAAAGAGAGGGAGAGAGAGAGAGACAGAGACAGAGAGAAACAGAGAGAGTGCATTTACTAAATATTTACTATGTTCTAGGCACTGTGTGCTAGAAACATTTGTACTTCTAGAACACTAACAAACAAGACAATCCTTGCCCTTAAAGAACCTATTGCCATGTTGGAAGATAACACATGAAGGGGTGCTCAAACCTGCACAGTTCTTTAAAAATAAGTTACTCCTACCTTCACCTCAAGTTAGCATCTTACCATCATCATCATATTACATATCATATATCATATTATATATATATATCATGTCATATATCCCTATATAACACTATACAAAATACTGTATCATATTATTATATCTTACATCTTCCCTTTTACTATCAAACTCCTAGAAATAATTGTCTATGTTGCCTGCCTCCACTTCCCCACTCACTCACTTCCCATTCTCTTCCAGTCTCTCAACAGAAATTGCTTTGTCGGATATTATCAACGATCTGTTAAGTGATTAACAACAACCAATGGTCTTTTCTTAGTCATAGGATTCATTATAGGATTTTAAAGCTGGAAGGTATAGATCGTTGAATTCAATTTTGTCATTTTACAGGTGAGGAAACTGAGGCCCAGAGAGAGGAAATGACACAGGTAACAAGCAGCAGAGGCTAGATTCAAACCCAGGTCTGACTCCAAATCTCTTGCTCTTTCCACTACTCCTCCAATACCTTGTCATTCAAACTAGGTCTCAAAAGGTGGGGAAGACTTGTACCGGCGTGTCAAGCCTGGAAAGCAAGTTCAGGGACATCAAAAACTAGGCTAGACGAAGGTTCCTCTTGCAAAAGACAGACTAATTTTGGTCAGGTTCTGAGGGACCTGCATACCAGGAGGAGGAGTTTGGACTTTCTCCTGCAGGCAATGGGAAGCCATTGAAGATAGCTGAGCAGTGGATAGCTCTGTTTGCAGTCCTATTTTAGGAAGATGTTAATCTGGATACTGTCAAGATTGAACTGGAGGATGAGAGGTGAGAGGCAAAATTTGTGCAATGTTGGTCATAATTCCCAATTTATTTGAGGCAGGTAAAGCAAGGATTTATCTTCCTTATTTTACAAGTGATGCAGCTCAGTTTCAGAAAGTCACACTTTTTGCTCCCTATTTGCTGCCACTGGATACTGAGGGGAATTCCTTAATGAGCTAAGGGGGTGATGGTGGAGGGGAGGGGAGGAAGGGGAGGAAAGAGGAGTAGATGAGTGTGAGAAATGCTTCCAGTGAAGAATCCCCCATTGTGGATGAGTGGATATGAGAAATACAGAGAGGAAGAAGTCAAAGATGACTCAAAACTGGGAAGTGACATCACAGACCAAGGCTGGAAAGGCTCTCAGAGCTTTTGGTTCCTCATTTTAAAGATGAGGAAACTGAGGCCAGGAAGATGACAGGTGCAATAAGGGTCATCAGGAAGAACGCTCTACCCTGCATCTCCCTACCCCACAACATGCTGGATTTGGGCACCTCCCCCAGAGCTGAGAATGGGCATTTGGTTCTCCAGGGAGAGATATGCTGTCTGGCTCAGGGGCTCCTGCTTTCCTCTGTTACAAATGACTTGTCCAAGGTCACAAAGGCAGCAAGTATCAGAGCTTGGATCTGAAGCTGACATTGTCAGAGACAATGTTCTTTCTATGGTACTGGCCATTCTGGGAAGACTCCCTTCCTTTGGAAGGTAAGATAACCCGATGTCAGCCTGTGGGCCCTTTCTCCAACCCCACTGCTATATTCCATGTGACCTGGCTCTCCCATTGGGAAAGCAGTATGGTAGAAGGGTCAGAGTACAGAAATGTATTTTCAGCACTGCCACAACCTTGTATGGTCAAGTCACAGCCCATCTCTGGCCCTCTAGGACTGCCTATACAGAAAGAGATAGTTGGACTATATACTTTCAAAATTCCTTTCTTTCTCTAGAGGAAGTTAGAGTGAGGGAGAAAAACCCAAGAGTAGTTTTAAAAATCAACACACTGCCCCCCATACATACACCCAGCCCAGGGGTGGCCTTCCCTCCATTAGGGAGCCTCAATTTTAAATAAACCATCCCCAGGTCATGGGTCAACTCCAGGTCTCCCCTGCTCCAGAACCAGGGCAGCTCCCTGAAGGTAGTGCCCCCTTTCCTCCATCTCCTTGACAGGGGTGACTGAGAACATAAACACTGCCCAGAGCCTCAGGGGTCTCTCACAGGAGAGGTCTTGGACGAGGGCGGGAGCTCTTGGAGTCCTGTTTACACAGAGCAGTAGGGGTCACAGGCCTCCCCAGACTCCCAGAGCCTACCCGCTGGAATCTGAAAACAAATACAGACCCTGCTCCCCAGCCCACCCCCATCACCCACTGTTTCTATCCTAGGTCCCACTGGCTAGCAGTCTGTCTTTCAACCATGCCAGGCATCAGCCCCCCTCCCACACTTTGTGAGGGAACAGAAAATGGAACACAGATGAGTTCTGTACTGTCCACTTGAAAGATATCAGAAACCCCTATTCCCAGACAGAAGGTAGAGTCATGAAGCTATCAAACCTAGAGTCTTAAAATACACTATATGAGAGGGGACCTGAGAGATCCCTCTTGTCCAAAATCCTCTCATCTGTGCTATTCAGGAAATTCTAGTAATTCCCTATTACCTCCAAGATCAAATATGAAATCCTCTGTTTGGCATTTAAAGCCCTTCACAGCAGCCCCCTGGTTCCTCTTCCAGCCTTCATTAACCCCAATCACCCCATGACTGGCATCCTCACTATTCCTCACACAAGACACTCCATATCCTGACCCTGGGCATCTTCCCTGGCTGGCTCCCATGCCTGGAATGCTCTCCCTCCTCATCCCAATCCCTTGGCTCCCCTGGCTTCCTTCTACAAGAAGCCTTTCCTGATCCCCTTTAGTGCTAGCTAGTGCCTTCCATGTAAGATCTAATAGCAGTATACAAATATACAAGTATGTAGTTTGTTTGTATGTAGCTCTTTACATCTTGTCTCCCCTTAGCAGACAGTGGGCTCCTTAAGGGTAGGGGCTGTTCTTTCTTTATATCCCCATTAATTAATAAATGCTTGTTTAAATGAGAAGAGATCTATCTCGAGGAGAGGAGAGGGGATTTACAAAGTCACACAAACATGGGGGAACCAGGGGTTGCCCCCCACACAATGGGGGAACCAGGACTTGTCCTCAGGCTTTCTACTTGCTGGACCAGTGGTCACGAAGGAGAGAGAGACCTGAGGAAGCCTTAGTCTATCACCCGGAACCATGGATGCCAGGATGACCATGCTCTGGGGGCAACTTTGGCACTTTCAGCTAGCAGAGAGGATGAGATCCTTTCCTCATCTCTGTTTTAATGGGGAAGGGGCTGAGCTACCCACATCCTCCATCCCAGCAGGGTTTGAGTTGGGGGGAAGGTGACCTGGCGCTCTCTCCCAGCCCTCTCCAGCTCCATTTCCGACAGCTGCTGTCCCTCACTCCTGCAGAATTCCCCAGACAGAGATCTGCCATGTCCTATAAACAGGAAGTGTCCTGGTCCAAGGGGGAGGAAGAGGGGAGATGCCAAGGGTTGCCTGCTGATGTGAATTTTTCAGGTATGGAATTCTGGATCCCCAGGGATTACAGAGTCCTGGCCAGTCTTGGGGGACTGGTAAATGGAAATTAGTAAATGGAAAAGCATATCAGGGATTAAGATTTCTAAGGCTCCCTCTGAAACTGTAGGGTACCCCCCCCCCATCCGCATCTTAGCTGCCACTGAATTTAGGATTTAAAGCTGGAGATCTTGGAGAGGTCTTTATTTTTCAGAAGAGGGTTCTGAGTTCAAGAGAAGCAAGGTGATTTGTTCAAGGTCACAGAGGAAATTGCAAACAGCGGACCCAAACGCAGGTCTTTTTAATGCAAAGTTAATGTGCTCCCTACTCTACCCTGAAGCTTTCCTGTTGCCCTGGGTGGGTCCAGTCACCTGCCCTTAGGTTCAGGCTCCCCAGGTGGGAGGAAGTCCCTAATGCGAGGGAAGATATCTAGAGTAGCTTAGCATAGATATCCTAGGATGCCTAGGACACCTTGGCAAGACCTTCCCTCTAGCTCAGGTGCCTCCTAGACATTTGCAATCCTCCCCTCTCCCACCCTGCCACCCCTCCACACACACACCTGTGAAATCAATCTTTTCAGGGCTCTAGTCAGGTTTCATCTAATTCTTTCCTGAAGCCACTCCTTTGGCCTTGTCCTCCACCCTACTCTTCCTTCTCAACAACCTCTTTTTCCCTAAAGGAAATCCTCTCCCACCCTTTCTTTCTAGGTCCCTTTTCTGTGTTAAGGGATTGTTTTGTTTGCTTGTATTTGTCTCCCCACCAACAACTGGTTCCTAGTACACAGTAAGCATTTAATAAAAATGTTCTCTCTCTCTCTCTCTCTCTCTCTCTCTCTCTCTCTCTCTCTCTCTCTCTCTCTCTCTCTCTCTCTCTCTCTCTCCTGTGCATTTAATCCACTAATTTATTATTTATCTATGTGTGCTTCCTTCCATAACACTGTCAGCTCCTTGGGCTGTTGCCACATCTGTCTTTGTCTTCAGTGTTGATCACAAGGCCTTACCCATAGTAGGTTTTTAATAAATTCTTCTTGACTGAATCATTGATATCAGCTTGGTGGGGAGGGGGAGGCTGATATCATAACTCCATTAGACAAAGGATTGGATTAGATGACCTTAGACATCCCTTCCAATTTTCGGAGTCTGTGAGTGTAGGAATGGATGGGAGGATTAGACTGTAACAGGTGTTCTTTCCCATCCCTAAGGACAAAGGCAGGGACAGCAGAACTGGCAAGCCTGAGCCGCTCTGTCCAGTAACTAGGGCCCCTGGAGACTAGCCTGCGAAACTCCAGGAAGTCCATCTCCGTTCCAAGACAAAGGTGGAGAAGGGCAGTCAGTGTATTTTCAAAAACCCCTCACCTTCTCAGAATAAAGAGAGCTGCAGAGGTTGGAAAGTGAGAACAGAGCTGGAGAAGGACATGCAGCTGTCCAGAAACCAGGAACATCCACCAAAGCCAAGCCTAGCACAGGAGAAAGACCTGGGACTCAGGCTGGGAGAGAAAGTGTTGCCCTGGGTCTCCCTCCCACAAGCGTGCAGCCACAGGGAACCAGAAACTCTCTTCCTTCCCCTTCCCTTTCCTCTTCCTTTCAGTGAGAGGACAAGAAGAAGGAAGGAGATAGCTTTTTAGCCCCAGACCAGCCCCTCTTTCTCTGCCTTAACAGCTGAGGCAGCTGGAGGTACAATGGATAGAGCACTGGGCATGGAGTCAGGCTGGCCTCAGACACTTACTAGCTGTGTGACCCCAGGCAAGTCATTTAGCCTCTGTTTGCCTCAGTTTCTTCATCTGTAAAATGGGGGTTAGAGTATCACCTCCCTCACAGGACATAGGATCAAATGAGATAATATTCATAAAGTGCATAGAATAGTGTCTGGCATACAGTAGGCACTATATAAGTGCTTATTCCTTTCCCTTACCATCATAGAACAATACAGCTGGAAGGAACATTATCCCAATTTTTTGTTTTCCAAATGCAGAAACCAAGACCCTGAAATGAGGCTTCTAGTCTAAGGAGCAGAGCTAGGACCCTCATCCTCTGCCCTGAAAAAGCAGTGTGCACTCTTTCCACTTCAGTACTGTGGCCCTGACTCCATAGGGAGGCAGCCTCATTCAGTAGGAATAGTCATCGATCAGGATTCAGGAGACCTGACTTCAAATCCTGATTTGGCTGTGTGTGACCTGTGTGACCTTAGAACAGGTTATTTAGTTCCTCATCTGTAAGAATAAAGGATCAGATTAGATAACACACCTTTGGACTCTAAATCTATCATCCTACGAGCCACTTGATGATGAAAAGAAAGTAGGGAGAAACAGGAATCAGACAGGATAGAGGGAGGAACTTAAGTCCTGAAGCTGGAGTACAACCCCTGAAAGGCACCCAGAAATTCACAGAGTGCTAGAACTAGAAAGGACCAGTCATCATAAACCATGAGGCCATAGATTTAGTGCTGGAAAGAGACTTTTGACATCATCCAATCCAATCCCCTTATTTTATACTGGAGGACATTGAGGTCCAGAGACACAGTGACTTGCCCAAGGTCACTCAGTAAACACCAGAGCTGGAATTCAAGACAATCCTGTCTCCACATAAGAGTGCTTCTTCCACAGCTATCATGTGGTACCCCAAGACAGCTAGCTAGTGTCACAGCAACTAGGTGGTACAGTGGTTAGAGCACTGGACTTGAACACAGGAAGATCTGAATTCAAATACAACCTCATGACACTAGCTGTCATGGGCAAGTCATTTCATCTCTGTTGGCCTCAGTTTCCCCATCTGAAAAATGGTACCTATGTCCCAGGGTTGTCATGAGGGTCAAATGAGATACTATTTGTGAAGTACTTAGCACCTGTCACATAGAAGGAGTTATATAAATGTTAGCTGCTGTTATCATTATTACTGCTTATATGATTATTTCTTTTTTTTGTATTTAGGTACCTTAGAGATAACTAATCCTATGACCATGATAGACCTAGTTCAAGTCCTAGCAATGATAAGATCATATTATCATAGATAATAAGATCAATTAGAGGTAGAAGGCATGGATTTAAGAAGTCATGTACTCCAGTCTTTGCATTTTACAGATGAGGAAATTAAGGCCCAGAGAAATTGAGTGATTTGCCTAACATCACACAAGTTATGGGGAGAAAAGCCATAATTTGGACCTAGGCCCTCTATCTCCAGAGCCTACCACTGTATCATATAGCCTCCTATCCAACCTTTTTATTTCACAAATGAGAAAACTGAGACTCAGGGAAGGGAAGTGACTGTCCCAAGTATACAGGTAGCTAACAGTAGAGCTGAAAATAGAACCTAGATTTCCCAACCACTCATCCAGCGCTTTTTCCATTATCCCATATTGACCCATCCCATTAACTTCTAATTCTAAACTCCTTCTCTGGACTCAATAAAATGTCAGTTCAGGACAGTCAAATCCAATCATCCTTCTTGGAGACAACATGGAGTGGAGTGGGGGACTCCACTAAGTCTTTTGGTGGCTCCAGCCCCTGGAATTTGTTTGAGGGTCCTTAGAAGTGGCCAGAACACACAGACATCTGTGCCCAGGACTCACATTAGCCCCAGGATTTCAGACTATCTTCCTGTTTCTGCCTGACCCATTGAAATAGTTTCCTGGCCTTCCTGACAGGGCCTGGGATGGAGTCAGAGCTCAGCTCTGTGCAGCCTTCACCTCTGACCCCAAGCTGCTGAGCTCAGGGAGGAGAATGAGCTGTGTGCCCAGGGGCTCCTCGCAGGGAAGGAGAAGAGAACCTTGACTCGAGGACCTTGAAGAAGGGAGAAGAACCCACCCCTGAGTCTCTGTCCTCCAGATTCAGATTCCAAGCATTTTCACTGACCGTCCCAGCTAAAATCCCACATGGTACATCCCTCTGAGGTCATCTCCAATGGATCTTGTCTATATCTTGATTGTACATGGTTGCTAAATGTTGTCTCTCCTGTTAGACTGTGACCTTCTTGAGAGCAGAAACTTGTGCCTTGCATTTAGTGAAGTACTCAAAACATAGTGCTCCTTAATAAATGCTTAATGACAGCCCGACTGGCCCCATGGCCCGGACACCTAGGAATGGCCCCAGCTGGCTGGGGACTAAATAGGGTAGAAATATTTAGGGGTGTGGAAAGCTCCTTCCACATATGCTTCCTCTCAGGAGCGTTAGAAGACTGAGTCATTTAAGGAACTGGCTCAGTACAATGAAAGGAACAGTGCCTTTGGCACCAGGAGACCTGAGCTCATTTACTGACTGTGCAATCATGAGTACGTCACCCTCTCTGATCTTTGTTTTCCTCATTTGTAGCATAGGAATAATATTTATCCTGCTTTTGCCACAGGGTTGTGAAGTGAATTGTTATCACTGTTACTTAATTCAACAAGCATTTGGAGAGTGCCTCTTAGGTACAAGGTGTACAATGTACTGGGAGAGGGCAGGAATGAGGTGAATGAATGAAAAAGCACTTATTAAATGCCTACCATGTGCCAAGCACTGTGCTAAGTGTTGAGTATAGTGCTCAGACTTGGTTGTCAAAGAGGACATGACATCACAGGATGATTTTGTGACTTGGGTGTGAATTGGATTGAAGTGAGGAACAGCCACCCCATATCCTCAACCTCACTCTCTCTTCCAAGTCATTGGAAGTTCAACGGCAGGACAGAAGTCACAATGACTGGAGATGGCTCAAGATGCAGTGGGTGACCTTGGCATCCTCAATGTCTGACGAAGCTCTGAGCACTCCATGGTATTTGATTCAGCCTCCTTCAAAGTCTTTGGAACAGATTGTTCTCATCTGCCCATTCCACTGGGGGACATCTTCACGTGCTTGGCATAGGCATACCTCTAACTCACCGACCTGTTAGAGGCCTTTCAGTTAGCCTCAACCTGGTTCAACCTGTCTGCTGAGGTGTTTCCTGGGGTGTAGGTGCTGTCCATGCTACAGCTTCTTGGAGCCACAGGTGAGAGTTGGGTGAAAGGTGGACACTAAAGGTGGATGAGCAGCCCTCACACCAGAGAGCTAGTCCTCCTGAACACCTCATACTCACAAATACTGAAGATACGAATATAGATAAAAACAAAGACAGTCCCTGGCTCCAGGGAGCTCACAGTCTAATGGGGGAAGATCATACAGGAAAGGAAGCTGAAAAGGGAAGGGGAGTTTATAAAAATAATACATTTTAAAGCTGAAGGGAGTTTGGAGGCATCATTTTAGTGATGAGGAAACTGAGGCCCATGATCACAGAGTTAATATGGAAAAGGACCTGAACCCAGGTCTTTGGACTTCCAGATGAGCTTGGTGTGAGAGTCTAAAGAAAAGAATCCAGGCCTTGCTGAAGGGAGGTGAAAAGGGAGAACTGGAGGAAAAAGGAAGGTAGGGGACCTTTGAGAAAGAAGGATGATGATACTTTTCTTCTGCTGCACATTTGCAGCAGGACAGTGCCCACTCAGTGGTCTCTGGACCAAACAGGAATGAAGAGTCGAGGGGGGAAGAACCACTTCCTTACCGCTCAATGGCTATAACATTGTTTGGGGGTAGGAGGAAAGGAACCTCCGGTCATTTCAGGCAGGAAACAGGTGCTCCGGGCATTCCAGGACCCGGAGTCTGGCCTCTAATGGGACAAGACACAAGAGCTTTCTTCTCTGTGCACCTGGAACATGCTATGTGAAGGCTGCTTGCCCCCCTCCCAACTGATAGACTGTGCAAGGAAGGAAAGATAATTTCCAGAAATGCCCTGATTTTCAGTGCTGGGGGTCCTAGATCTGTTCAGAAGGACATGCCAAGGCTATACCATCCCCAGTAGAGATGATGGTCTACCCCATTCCTGTTTGGTCTCCCTGCTGCTCTCCTTGGTCCAGACAGGAGGGAAGGTGGAAGTTCTCCTCCCACCACCACAAATCTTCTCTGCCCTCTGATATCCCTGGCCCTGGAACTTCCCCCCTCCCCTAGCAGGGGACCATCCTTCCCCAACCTCATCCTTTTCTAGGGGCCCAGGGCAGGAAATGAGCTGGACTCTCCTACCCCTACTTCCTCCAATACAGAAAGTGTTAGCTGACCTTGGGAAGGAGGAGGGGACCAAGGTGTAAGGAGTTCCCTATCCCCAAAGCAAGGTTAGACAGATCAGTCCTCAGTCCTACACTCTAGTTACAGCTCAAAGATCCTGTTCTAAAGTCCCTTGCATCTCTGATGTTCTATATACTCTTCTGTTTCTAAGAGTCTACGATCCTATGATCAATTGGCCAAGTTTAATGGTCACAGACCAGAGGAGTGTGCTCCCCCTTGGGGACTTGTGGAAGGCTTTGGGTTGATCCTTCTTCCACTGAGAGCACTGGGACCCTTTTCAGGAGTGATGAGCAAATGTTAAATCCTTCCTCATTGCCTCTGGGAGTCAGGCTGGACTACTCATCTGCCCCCACTGAGGGTCATCACAATAAAGTGGAAAGACTCATCCACATAACAGAAAATCGTAACTTAAATTTTAGATGGGCAGGATTTGAACTCGGGTCTTCCTATCTCCAGACCTAGTGCTCTATCCACTAACTGGAAAATCCTTAATTTTGCCAAAAAGGAAACAAGCCCAGAGAGAGTGGATGATTTACCTATGACTTGGGGACTCTTTGGGCTAATTCCAGTCCTTCTTGATCTTCCTGAACTGTCTCCTGCTGATTCCCTGAGTTACCCTGCTGAGACCTGTCACCAAAAGCCAGCGAGGCTTGGGTTTGAATCTGGACACTGCTGTATGACTTTGGGCAAATTCATTAAACTTACTTGCCCTCAGTTTCCTCATCTGTAAAATGAGTGAAGCAAGGGGGCAGTTGGACTTCTCTCAGCGTTAAATCTATGATACTGTTATCATAACCCCAGCTTCAAGGAAGGAAGCCCTTCCCATGTCTCTCAAGTTCTATTCCACTCACTCTTCAGTCTGCTCTGGAGTGGGAATAAAGACCCCTCTGATCTCTCCTCAACTCAGTTTCCCCTAACTTTCACACTTTTCAGGAAAGGTTCTTCAATGGCCCATTCATGGCTCCAGAAAGGAGAGATGGAATGAAGGCAGTGGAAGCAATCAGGGGCCCTCGCCTTGGCTCCCCCAGGCTTCTATGTTTAGCAAGAGAGGAACCAGGGCCATTGCAGCCCAGCTCGAATACTTATTCAATTCATTCCCTTAAATAAGTCACCCTCCCCTCTCTGGGTCTCAATTTCCCAATTTAAGGAAGGATAGGATTAGAATAGGTGATTTCTAAGGGCCCTTCCTGCTTTGACCTTATAGGATTCTAAATTTCCCTTCTACAAACTGACCTCTGGATCTGGCCTTTCATGTAGGGTGTGGCTTATTGAAATGTTTAAAAGTTAGGCATTAGAGACTCATTGGCCTCTTGCTCCTCTTTCAAAAGGAGTGTATAGTGATAGTGTATAATAATAATATATATATATTGATAATATGCATATTGTATAGTGATAATAACCATATCTTGCATTCATCCTGAATTTTACACTTTGGAAGGCTTCTCACTTGATCCTTCTATAGGTCGGAGACAGAGAAGTGAGGCAGGGATTACCACCCCCATTTTGTGGATGAAGAAACAGCCTCATGGAGAATATATAAAAGGAATGCAGGAATACTTCTCCACATCAATGTAAATGAGTTGCTCACTTGGTTTTCCTAGAAGAGGTACTGTGAAAGTATTGGAACCAGGTCTCAGGAGAAGTTGAAAGCCTGCAAGAATCATTTTATTGATCGCCTTGGACCTGAGATGAATCTCCTTGCTTTCCCTACTTTGAATGACAGCTCAGAGTGAAAAGATATGAGCTGGAAAAGTGAGCTTTCATTTGGATCAAGTGATCCTAGATATAAAGATAGAAAGATCCTCAGAGGCTGTAGAATAGGGGTGAAAATGAAGCAGACCATTATCTTTTGTGTTATGTTTTGTTTTATTTTATGGCTTCTCCCATTCATTTTAATTCTTCTATTCAACATGACTATGGTGAAACTGTATTTAATTAGAATGTATGTGTAGAACCTATATAAGATTGCAAGCCATCCTAGGGAGGGAGTGAGGAGGTGGAGGAAGGAGGGGGAGGGAGAGAAAAATATTTAAGATATATGAAAGTGATTATAGAACACTGAAAACAAATAAAATAATTAAAAAAAGAATAAGGGTGAAAATAATAGTACTTATTTCCCAGGTTTGTTGTGAGAATCAAATGAGATAATGTCTGCAAAGTGCTTTGCATACTGGCTTGTTTTTGAGATTCAAATAATGTTTTATGCTAAAGAAAATAATTCTTTATGTCATCCTAGATGAGGTTCTCAATACCATAAGATAGTAGAGATAAAAGGCTTTATAAAATACAGAATGAGAAATATCAACCTAGAAAGAACCTTAAATTCTTTCTAGTTCAATACTTATCCCCCCATTTTATAGATGAGGAAACCGAGTCCCAGAAAAGATAAGAGATAACTTACCAAGTTCTTCCAGGAGAGAGCAATCAAGATGATTAGAGAATTAATGATTGGGCTATTTAAGTATCAATAGAAGGAACTGGGAACATTGAGCCAGGAGAAGATTTTGGGGGTAGGGAAAGTTTGAACATCATAGCTATCTTCAAATATTCAAAGGGTGATTCTGTGTAAGAGGGTTCTTCTTAGCCTGGTGGGTGGAATTAGAAGCAATCAACGTATAAAAGTATCAGAGAGACCAAGGTTAGGGCCTTGATGATTTTGAAGATCTTTCTAGCAGTGAGAACCATCTAAAAGTAGAATGAGCATCTTCCAGAGGGAGGAGGGAGGGATTCCCCTTACCAGATCTCTGGATGACAGCTTGTCAGAGATATAGAAAGAATTATATATACACAATAGAAACTGTATGCATTATACAAAGTCACATATGTGTGTTTGTCCTTTGTTGCCAAAAAAGACCATGCCATCAGAGAAATAATGACATGACTTGCACTTGACTTTGCTTTTTGAGTGAGGGAGGGCTGTGCAGGTCAACAGCCTCACTTCTCCCCCAGAGCCATGTGAATCCAGTGACCAGATATTCATCAGGATGACTGGAGATGACCCAGGATGAGGAAATTGGGGTTAAGCGACTTGCCCAAGGACAGCTAATGAGTGTCAAGTGTCTGAGATGAGATTTGAACTCAGATCCTCCTAACTCCTGCAATGGTGCTCTATCCACTGCATCACCTAGCTGCCCCTACAAGGTCACAGCTGAGTTGGAAAAGCCCCAGGGGTCCCTTCCAGTCCTGTATTCTGTAATTCTGTGAAGGACTTACTAAAAGTCCTATAGCAAGGAGATTTGAACTCACGTCCTCCTAACCCAAGTATAGTGTCCTCTCCACTATACTAGACTGCCTTAGAAACTGAGGCACAAAGAAGGACTCTGACTTGGTCAAAGAAACACAAGTTAGTGTCAGAGCCAGTCCTGGCCACCCAGCCTGCCCCATTCCTGCCGCTTTAGAGGGAGCCACACTCACTCTTCAGAGCAGGCCTGTAATAAAATGACGAAAATGTTCATACCCTTTGACCCAGAGATTCCATTACTAAGCTTATGCTCCAAGAAGGCCATTGATAAGAAGAAAGTCCCCATTTACATCAAAATATTTATGGCAGAGCAGGCCTTCCCCCATTGGGAAAGCTCAGAGCTAGAGAGGCCCTAAGGTTCTGCTTTGGGCCTTGAGGTCCCTCTCCAGGACCCCTGGTCCTCCTTCCCCTGCCTCCCACCAGCCAACTCTTGAGGAAGAAACCCAGCTCAGGAAAATAAACCCTTTGTCTTTGATCTGCATTTACAAGCGGGTGCTGTTTATAGTGTCTTGTATACAACTTGTCACCCTCCCACCTGGGGAACTGGGAACTGTTTCTTATCACAGGCACTTTGGATATTAACAGGCCCTGGGAGAAGGCAATGTGTTGATCCAGGGGCCCCTTCCCTGGTGCTCTCTCTTTCTTAATTTCTCTCTCTCTCTTAAAGGCCCTCCTACCCTTTCTCTCTCTCAATCCTTCTCTCTTTCTCCAATCTCCCTCTCCCTCTCTCTCCCTCTCCCTCTGTCTTCTCTCTCTCTCTCCCTCTCCCTCTCTCTCTCTCTCTCTCTTCTCTCTTTCTTCTCTTTCCTCTCTCTGTCTCTCTGTGTCTCTGTCTCTGTCTTCTCTCTCTCTCTTCTCTCTCTGTCTCTCTGTGTCTCTGTCTCTCTCCTCTCTCTCTCTTCTCTCTCTCTCCTCTGTGTCTCTGTCTCTCTCTCTTCTCTCTCTCCTCTCTCTCTCTTCTCTGTGTCTCTGTCTCTCCTCTCTCTCTCTCTCTCTCTCTCTCTCTCTCTCTCTCTCTCTCTCTCTCTCTGACACACACAGCCCCCTACCCCAGCCAGTACCCCCTTCCCTGAGTCAGTGACATTGAGCTTTTTTGGTCCATTTCAAGTCCCAATGAGGTGAGAAAGAAGTAGGGTTGGGGATGGGGAGCGGGGAATTCCATCAGAGGCTGGAAATGTATACTGAGATGAAGGTAGTGATAACAAGACCCAGGCTCCAGAAAAATCCCTCCTCTGCCTGGACCATGAGCTTCTCTAAATCCAAGGGAAAGAGAAGGCATTTAAAGTCATTATGCATTGATTAAGTGCCTGCTATCTGCCTAGTCCTGTAACAAGTTCTGGGAGTGTAGAGAAAAAGGACTACAGGCCAAGAAACAGGATATCCAGTTTCAGTTCATCACCATCCCTAACTCATTGCGTGATGCTGGATTGGACCAACTCTGAGCATCAGTTTCCTTCTCTATAAAATGAGGGAGTTAGACTTGGTGATTTCTGAAGTCCCTACCAGCTCCAACATTCCACCTTCCATGTTCTACGTCTGACATTCAGTGTTCTAAGGGGCCTCCCAGCTTGGATACTCTAGAAGAGAAATCATTATCATGAGTGTTTTACACTCAAATAGGATGTTTAAGTTACAAATCACCTTCACTTCTTATTTGATTATCATTACAACACTATGAGGCAGATGATATGTGATATTATACTCATTTTATGGAGGAGGAAATTGAGGTTTAGAAAGAGAAACTACAGAGGAAACGAATGAGCCTCAGTTTCCCAGATCTCCCCAGCACCTCCTCAGACCTCCTTCTTCCTCTCTTCCTGGGAAGCCTGAGGCCACTGGGACCAGCAGGCACATTTTTCTGCTGAGGCCTGGGCAGGGCGGGGCTCATTCCTAACAAGAGGCAGCAGGTTTTGCCCTTCTACAGGCAGGTGCACAGACCTGCCAGGCCGGTTGTGTATATGGATAGTTCTTCCCCTTTCTCTCCCCCAAGTAAAGTTGAATAATTTTGTATTCCTCAACAAAACACCTGCTGTGAGTCCTTGTCTTTCACCCGTTCTGCCTTCTAATGAGGTTTTGGCTACCCATGGCCCTGAGCAGAGGTAATATGGGCCCCCACATAGCTGAGACTTGGTTCAATGATTCATACTCAGATCCACACAGAAGACTTGGGGCACTGGGCTCTGACCTCCTTTGACAGCAGATAGTGAATGCAAGGGTCAGGGGGCAGCTGGGCGTTGAAGAAAAGACCCGGTACTGGGAGTCCATCCCCAGTCTGGCTCTATCTGGTTCTGCCACTGATTGGATGTGTAATTTGGGGCAAATTCCTTCCTTTCCCTGAACTTTAGTTAGCCGTTCCCTAATCATCCAGTCTCCTATCTACTTCTGGAGGTTGAGGAGAGGGAGGCGATGGAAAGGATTGATGCTGTTACAGGAGATCATAATCCAGGCCAGACCCCAGCAAACTAAGACCTTGTTCCTGGCTTTAAAGTCAGTGTGATAATATACTGCTCCCATGATGAAACCAGCCAGATTTTTCCTCCACTTCATATGTGGGATACCTATCCTGAGGTGTGCAGCAGCTGAGCTTAGGGATGTCCAGTCCATTTGTTTATGTGTGCAACTAGCGAGGTTTGATGGCCAGTTTCCTTGGGCACCTCAGTCAAAGTTACTCATTCATTCCTTCATTCTTTTCATTCATTTACTCCCATACTGAATGCATTCACTCATTCATTCACTAATGGATTCATTTGTGTATTCTTTCATGAATTCCTTTGGACATTCATTCACTAATTTCTCCATTCTCATTCCTTCACTAATTTGCCTGCTCATTTATTCATTTAACCATTCATTTACTCATTCACTTATTCATTCAGATAAACAACATTTGCTGAATGTCTATCACATTCGAGCCCCATGCTTGAAAGCTAAAGAACAAAGAAGTCCAACATTACCGATGAAACTTTTTCTGAGGCAGCATAGGGGTCGTAAATTGGAAAGAATAAGAGACTAGGAGCCAAGAGAGCTGGGTTCTAGGTTGTTTTGCCAATGACTCAGTAACCTGTCACTTCCTTCCCTGAGCCTCAGCTTTCCCCTGTAAAATGAGATAAAAGAAACTACTCCACCTAAGGTAAGGAACAAATAAGATTGCAGGTATGAAAGTGCTTTGAAAAATTAATTACATTAAAATTTAAAAGCACAATACAGGTAATTGTTAATATTATACAACAATAAGAATAAATACAGGTAATTCATTATTGAATACTTCTCTTGTTATTTTTATTACATGCATCTTTTAAAATACTTTCCCTCTTCCTCTTCCCTTCTTTTATCCTATTCCATGCACCTGCCCATCTTTTTTGTGCTTTACCTTTCTTTCCCTCCCCACTTACTTCCTCCAACTTCTCTCCCTTGGTGGGGTCTTGGACAAGTTTATTCCCCTCTCTGGGCTTCAGTTTCCCCATCTAGAAAATTAAGAGGGTGAATCAGATGATTTGAGGTTGTGTCCAGCTCTAAATCCTATGGTCATATTATGATCCCTCAGGCCCTGCTTGATTCAGCAAGGGAGCAGAGCTGACAAGGTGACAGGTGACAGGTGATGTCCTATTTGGGTGGCTAAGGCCTGAGGCCTCTGATTACAGGTTTTCTCTACCTCCTAAGGAGCAGCCCCAGCCCCAACCCCAGGCCCCTGGGCTCTAACTTGCCCTGAGTCCTCATCAAGGCTGGAATGTTCACCTGCCTGGCTGTCCATACCTGAACCTCTAAGCCTAGGCCTTCAGGGCAGCTTGGCCTATCAACTCAAGCCCAGGTTGTGCCCCCCCCAGGAAGAGGAATGCTATCCTCTTGACCAAGTGGCCTTCCTGGTTCATAGGGCCATGACAGCTGCTACCAGGGATGATACTACTGCTCTATCTGATAAGCAGGCCATTACAGTCAGACTGATCAGAGCAGGGTTGACCCTTAGGGCTCAGAGATTTCACCTGCCTAGGTTCTCTCCTAGAAGGAATCAAAGCTTATCAGAGCACAGGGATAGACAGGAAGTTTCTTGCCTCTCTCTGACCCAAAGGGAATCCTCTCTCATAAGACTCTCTTAGAAGACAGTTATATATTTTTAGTAATGGATAATGGGGAAATTTGATTTTCTGGACTATGTATACTTATTATGAGGATTTTAAAAAAACTATAGCTGGGCAGGCAGTGAAAGGAAGAAAAATAAATGCTTCCTAAAATTAGTAAAATATTTTACTAAAAGAAGAAGATGACAAAGTTTCCTCAAAGTTCCTGGTTGGAATATCATAATGTAGTAGAAAGAGGCTACTTGAGGTGAGAACACCTATCAGGCACATCAGAAAAGGCACCAAATTTGGAGTCAGACTTAGCTATTCACTATCTGTGGGGGCAGGGGCAAGTCTTTTAACCTCTTTTTGTCTGTTTCTTTATTTATAAAAGGGAGTAAGGAGAACAGGGGAGAGGAGGGAAGAGAGAAGGCCTCTTTATTAGAACAAAATTCTTGTGCAAAGCCTAAGCCAAAGTCTCTTTTTCCCCATCTACTAGTTCCTCCTCAGGGATATGCTAGAAAGTCAAAACGCCCTCAATTTCTGGAATGGAATCCCTTCTCCATTCTCTTGATAACTTGTAAATGATCACTAGGACATTCCTTCCTCTAACGGAACAAAATTCTTGGGCAATTCAAAAGACCTTTTAGAATTCAGTCTCAGGCCTAGAAATGATTGATTGAGACATGGTCTCACTGAGTTGAAGTACCACGCCTAAAATAGATGAGGTGGTCTGGATTCCATCATTACAAAAGAAATCATACCAATAACTTGAATTTATTGTGCATTTGTCCCTAGGGTCATTGGCAAGGTTATGAGGAGTCTCCCCAAATTCTAGATAAGAATGAGAGAATCATGGAAGGGGAGATGATACTGGGAAATGTATTACAGAAAAACAAAGTGTTACATCCCATTTCTATAGGACTTTACCATTTACAAAGAATTCCCTCTACAGTAATAGGGAAAGTAGGAAACTAAAGAGAATTTGCAGGGAAAAATAATGAGTTTTATCTGGACATATTAAGTGCTCTAATAGATAGGAAGAAATCCAAGAGAGATGGGAGTCCCAAAGACCTAGAGAAAAGAGAGTATCAAGAGAGAGGAGAGTGATCAGCAGCGTCAAAGGCATCAGAAAGGTCAAGGAGAATGAGGACTGAGAAAAGGCCATTGGATTTGGCAACTAAGAGATCGTTAGTAACTTGGAAGAGAAGTTTTAGTGGAAAGTTAAGGTCAGATGCCGGATTGTAAAGGGTTAAGAAGAGAGTAAGAGGAGACAAAGTGGAGGCACCTATTGCAGATGGCCTTTTCAAGAAATTTAGCCACAAAAAGCAGAAGATAAATTAGACAAGAGTTAGCAGTGGGAAGGATTGAAGCAAGGGTTTTTCAGAATAGGGAAGACATGGGCATGTTTATAGGCAGTAGGAAATGAGCCGTTGGAGAAGGATCGAATATAGTCTTTTGTTTGTCTTTAAAGCTCTTCATAACCTGGCTTCTTCTTACCTTCCCACTCTTATTAGATTATATTTCCCTCCATGTACTCTACAATCCAGTGACAAGTCAACGTGCTTTTTTTTTAAAGCATCCTACTATGTGCCAGGCACTGTGTGCTAAGCACCAGAGATACAAAGAAAGACAAAAAATTGACCCTGTTCTCATAGCAGGGGGAAGAAGACACACAAAAAATTATATACAAACAAGATATATACAGAATAAATTGGAGATAAATCTTATAGGGAAGACATTAGCATTAAGAAGACATTAGCATTAAGGAGGATCAAGAAAGGCTCTTTGTAGAAGGCGAGATTTTAGATGGAACTTGAAGGAAGCCAAAAGGCAGAGATGAGAAAGGAGAGAATTCTAGGCAAGGAGGATGGCCAATGAAAATGCAGAGGTGGGTGGTAGAGAGTTGTATGTCAGGAACAACAAAGAGACTAGTGCCACTAGATCCCAGGAGTATATGGAGGCAAGAAAGGCATAACACTAGATTTAGCAGAGACTTGGGGGACAGCAGTCGCAGTTTCAGTTGAATGATGAAGTTGGAAGTTACACTGCAGACAATCACAAGAGTTAGAGGAAAAGAAGTAGAGTCACTGGTTGTAGAAAGCCTTTTCAAGGAGTTTAGCTACAAAAGAGGAAAAATATAAGATCAGAGCTAGAAGAATAGACAGATCAAAGTCAAGGCTTTTTGAGGGAGAAGATATGGGCATGTTGTAGATAGCAGGGAAGTAGCCAACAGATAGGGAAAGACTGAAGATTATTGAGTGGGGATGAAAAAAGGGACAATCTCTGGAGAAGGTGGGATGGAATGATATCACTTGAGGAAGGTAGGTAATAAAATGGATAGAGCACTGGGCCTGGAATTAGGAAGATCTGAGTTCAGTTCTGACCTCAGACACTTACTAGCTTTGTGATCCTGGACAAGTCACTTAACTTCTGATCCTTGCAACCTCTTAAGCCTCTCCAAAATGGAAAGTGGAAATTGCATAACAAAAATAGAGCAATTTCAGCTCATTGCAGAAAAGGTCTCATCAATGACTGAGTCAGCTTCAGGGTAAAGTCATCCCTAGGAATGATTTGTCTTTAGATCCCTGTAATCATTAAGTAAATGTTTCATTTTAAAAGTCAGTTGTGTTAGGAGAGAAGCAGAAAACTGGGAAAGAATTTTTACAACCAGTGTCTCTAATAAAGGCCTCATTTCTAAAATATATAGACTCAAATTTATAAGAATGTAAGTCATTCCCCAATTGATAAATAATCAGAGCATATGATCAGGCAGCTTTCAGAGGAAGAAATTAAAGATATTGATAGTCATATTAAAAATTCTCCAAATCACTATTAATTACAGAAATGAAAATCAAAACAACTCTGAGGTACAACATCACACCTATCAGATTAGCTAACATAACAACAAAGAAAAATAATAATTGTTGGAGAAGATGTGGGAGAGTCGGAACACTAATGCATTATTGGTGGAGTTGTGAGCTAATCCGACCATTCTGGAGAGTAATTTGGAACCATGCTCAAAGGGTTATAAAAAGGCTTATAGCCTTTGACCCAGCAATATAGTTTCTAGCACTGTATCCCAAAGAGATAATAAAAATGGGAAAAGGACAGAAGTGTACAAAAATATTTATATTTTTGTGGTAGCCAGGAACCGGAAATTGAGGGCCTGCCCATCAGTTGAGGAATGGCTGAACAAGTTATAGTATATGAATGTAATGGAAGACCATTGTGCTATAAGAAACAATGAACAAGTGGACTTCAGAAAATCCTGGAAGGAATTATTTGTACGGATGCTCAGTGAAGTGAGCAGAACCAGGAGAACATTGTGCGTGGTAACAATCATGGCGTTCGATGACTGATTTTGATAGACTTAGCCCTTCTCAACAATGCAAGGACCTAAAACAATTCCAAAGGACTCAGGATGGAAAATGCCATCCACATCCAGAGAAAGAATTATGAAGTCTGAATGCAGATCAAAGCATACTATTTGCTCTCTCCCTTTTTTGTTTTGTCTCTTCTTTCTCATGGTTCATTACATTGGTTATAATTCTTCTTTACAACATGACTAATGTGAAAATATATTTAATATGAATGTATATGTTGAGCCTATATCAGATTGAATATCTTGGAGAGTGGGGAGGGGAGAGAGAGGAAATTTAAAACTCAGAAGTTTGTGGAACTGAATGTTGTAAATGAAAAATAAATAAATTTATTTTTAAAGGGAAAAAAAACCAAAGACATGCACAAAATAAAATTTTGGGAATGGAAAAAAATTTACTACACATCAAGTAAACCCCACAAAAAGCAAGAGTTGCCATCATGATATCAGAAAAAGCAAAAACAAATATTAAAAAAAAGGGGAGGGGGACAAGTAGGGAAACCATATGAAGCTTAAGGGAACCATAGACAACAAACCAATATCAGTAATTAACATATGTTCCAAATACCTTCGCATTCAAATTCATAAAAGAAATATTATCTGAGCTTCAAGAAAGCATAGATAGTAACTACTCAAGACAGGAGACTTCAATATCCCTCAATCAGTTTTGGATAAGTCTAACAGAAAGATAAATAAAAGGGAAAATATGGAACTAAACAAATTCCTGGAGAAACTAGAGTTAAAAGATTTATGGCATCTCTAAGTGAGATAGCAAAAGAATATAGCTATTTCTCTGCAACATGGAACTTTTACAAAAATTGACCATGTACCATATATGGCACGGAAATATTGCAAACAAATGCAAAAAGGCAGAAGTGGTTAACACATCATTTACAGACTATAATGCAATAAGAATAGAAATTGGTTCTGGAACCACAAGATACCGATCCAAATAGATAAAATCTTAAATAAGTGGACCAAAGAACAAATCATAGGAGCAATTAATAAAATATATAGTAAAAATTATAATGAAACAACATACCATAATTACTGGGATGCAACTAAAATTGTCCTCAGGGGAGAAATCATACCCTATAATCATACATTAACAAGATAGAAAAAGAAAAGATTAATAAACTGAATATACATTTTTTTAAAATTGGGAAAAAAACAAGCCAAAAATAAGTGCAAAAGAGGAGATACTAAAAATTAAAGGTGAAATAAATAAACTGGAAACAAATAGAAATGACAAAACTAAAAGCTAACTATTTAAAAGAGCTAGTTAATCTGACTAAAAAGAACAGAAAATTAAATCAACAATAGCAATGAGCAAAGTGAAATTACCGCAAAACCTGAAGAAATAAAAAGAATAATCAGAACATATTATGCATAGTTATATGGCAATAAAACAGAAGATAAAAGAAATAGAGGAATAGCTTCAAAAATATAAAATTCCCAAACTACCAGAAGAACAAACAGAGATCTTAAGTAACTTGAACACAGGAAAAGAAATAGATCTAGCTCTAATGGAACTATCACAGAGAAAAACTTCTGAACCTGATGACTTCCCGGGAGAATTCAGTCAAACTTTTAAAGAACAGTTAGTACTCAGACTTCACAAATTATTCTCAAAAATTGATAGAGAACCTTAGTGGAATCTTTTTATAAGACAAATATAATCCTAATACCTAAACCAGAGAAACAGAAAGAAAACAATAGACTAATATCATTAATGAACATTGACTCAAAAATTTGTCAAACAAACTGAAATGATTTATCCAAGAAACCATTAGTTATGATCAAGTGAGATTTATACCAGGAATTCAAGGAGGGCTCAAAGACATTAGAAAAACAAGCAACATATTTAATTACATTAAAAACCAAAATATCTAAGACTACATGATCATCTTAATAGATGCAGAAAAAGCCTTTGACAAAATACAACACTTTTTTATGCTAAAAATCCTATAAAGTATTGGTATAAAGGAACTTTTTAAAATATCATTAAAATCATCTCCTAAAACCAAAAGCAAGCATCATATGTAATGGGAATATACTAGAAGTATTTCCAATAAATACAGGTGCAGAACAAGGATGTCCACTCTACCCACTCTTTATTTGATATAGATCGGGAAATGCTAGTGATGGAAATAAGACAAGAGAAAGGAATTAAAGTAATAAAAATGGGTAAAGAATAGATAAAGTCATCCTTATTTGCTGATGATATGATGGTTCACTTGGAAAACTCTAAGGAATCAACAAAAATACTAATTAAGATAATAACTTCAGCAAAGTTGCAAACTACAAAATAAATCCTCACATATCAACAGCATTTTTATATGATAATAACATACACCAAAAACAATAAGAGAAAGGGAAAACTCATCTAAATAATTACAAAATTCATAAAATATCTAGGGATCAACCTCCCAAAGCACACTCACACAGAAAAAAGACTTATGTAGATTCAATTACAAAACATTCCTTAAAGAAATAAAAAACAACCTAAATAGCTGGAGGAATATTTAGTGATCATAACAATATAATAAAAATTATAGTAGTGCCAAAATTAATTTATACTTTTAATGCTATCACATTGTCAAGGGGATATTGTATGAAACTTGATAAAATAGCAATAAAATTCATTCAGAAAAGTAAAATATTCAGAATATCAAGAGAAATGATAAAAAGAAGTAAGGATGAAGGGGGAATACCACTTCTGGACCTCAAACTATGAGAGGTAGTAGAGGGAAAAGGAAAGAAAAAGGAGAAGGGTTGAGAGAAGGGAGGGCAGTTTGGGAGAGGCAGTGGTCAGAATCAGACCTCAAAGTATATTATAAAGCAGTTGTCATCAAAATCATTTGGTATTTGTCAAAGTGTAGAGAGATCTGTGGAACAGTAGGCAAGAGAAGTTCACAAACAATAGTAAAAAACGTAAGTTAGCTAGGAGAAAACTTTTTATTTGATAAAAACTGATGGGAAAACTGGAAGGCAGCTAATACCTTATATTCCACTCCACAATAAACCCAAATAGATATATGACCTAAATATTAAAGATCATAGAATAAAAAAAATTGGTGTAGTGATGGTGTAGTGAATAGAGTGCTGAGCCTGAAGTCAGGAAGATGAGTCTTCCTGAGTTAAAATCTAACGTCAGTCACTTACTAGCTGTGTGACCCTGGGCAAGTCATTTAACCCTGTTTGTTTCAGTTCCTCATCTATAAAATGAGCTGGAGAAGGAAATGGCAAAACATTCTAGTATCTTTGCCAAGAAAACTTCAAATGAGGTCAGGAAGAGTAAGACACAACTGAAACAAATGGACAACAATATAAAAAAAATTAAGGGAGAAATAGATCATATACCTCTCACAGTTATGGGTAAAAGATGTATTCTTAACCAAACAAGAGACAGAGGCAATTATAGAAGATACCTGAAACTGAAAATTTTCTGCACAGTCAGCATTAATACATCTAGAATAAAAAGGGAAGTGGTTAAATGGGGGAAAATATCTTTGTATCAAATTTCTGTGATAAAGGTTTGGAATCCAAGAGATATTAACAATTAATAAAAGTGTGTGGAAAACTGTTAACCATTCCACAATAGATAAATAGTCAAAGGATATGAGCAAAAAGTTCTCAAAAGAATTGCAAAGTATTCACAACTACATGAAGAAAAGTTCCAAATCACTAAAAGAAATTCAAATCAAAAACAACCATGAGGTTTTACCTCACACCCTGCAAATTGGCAAAAATGGTGAAAAATGGTAACACTCAATGTAGGACAGATTGTGGGAAAATAGACACGCATATGTTGGTAAAGTGGCACAATCATTTTTGAAAGCAATTTGGAATTATGCAAATAAAGTGACTAAAATATACACATCTTTTGAACCAGAGACTCCATTACTGAGCTCATCCTCTGAAGAATACATTGATAAGAAAAAAAAAGTCCCTATTCTCCAAATATTTATAGCTGCACTCTTTGTGGTAGCTAAGAGTCAGAAACAAAGTAAATTGCCCATCAGTTGGGAAATGGTCAAACTGGTCAAACGAAGTGTGGTTCATGAATGTAAAGGAATGCTACTGGGCTATAAGAAATGATGTATGTGACGAATACAGAGAAGCATGGGAAGATCTATACGAACTGAGCAGAGCCAAGAAAATAATATAAACTGTAACTACAACAATGTAAAAGTAAATAACAATGATACCCCAAAAATTTAAAAGTAAATGTAACAAAACTATAAAAATCAAGTGGCACTCTAAAGAAATCCTAGGAGAAGATATAATCAACTTACCCCTTCCTGGAGGTGTAGGGTCCAGTGGTGTTACACATCACACATGTTTTCAAACTTTTTCAAAGTATTGATCAGTTGTGCTAACTTTTTTTTTTTTTCCATCTCTAAAACAGACCATCTTACACAGAGGTGGGGGAAAGGGAGGAATACATGGGATACTATGGTGATGTAAGAAACAGAAAATAAAAACTCATTTTAAAAAATAAAATTTAAATTTAAAAAAGTTTAAAGATTAAAAAAAACCTTATAGTACTTAGCAAAGTGCCTTTCACATAGTAGACATTGCATAAATATTTATTCACTTCCCCATCCCCCAGGCATGTAGAGGGGTTTACCTTGACAAGAAGAGTCATCTTGTCATGAGAGATAGGTGGGGGTGAAGGAGGAGGTACTAACATAAGACATTTAGGTGATATTACATGAAGTGGATGAGAGAAGAGAGAATTCTCAAGAAATGACCTCAATTTTTTCAGTGAAATATGACTCTAGCTTTCTTGTTATTCCTCCCATAGGGCACTCCTTCTCACTCTATAGTTTGTCCCTGGCTGTTTCCTATGCCTGAAGTTTTCATTTCTTCTCTCTTCCTCTTGACTTCCTTCAAGATTCAACCCAAATCGCTTCTTCCACAAAGGGTGTTTTCCAGCTGCCTCCCCTACCCACACCCACCCAATCCCACCTCTACCCCTGCTACTGCCTTCTTTTGAGATTTTCTTCCATTAAACAGTATGTATCCTCTGTGTACATTGTTTATGTTCATGTTGTCTCACCCATTAGAATGCAAGATCCTTGAGGGCAGATTGTGTGTTTTTGCTTTCCTTATATCCCTAGCACTTAGCACTTAATGAATGCTTGTTAACTTACTTTCTCCTCCATAACCATCCACATATCCACCTCCAGTTTCTCTCCTGAGCTCCAGTCTTACATTACACATATGTGATGGACACCTGTCACTAGATATCCCATAGAAGTCTCAAACCCAACCGGTCAAAAATAGAACTGGTTACCTTACTTCCCCCCATAAAACCCCCCAATCTATCTCTAAAATGATCTACATATTTCTCCCTTTCCTCCATTTACCCTACCACCCAGTGACATGAACCTCCTCAAACTGTTCCCTGAACTAGATGCTCCATGTCTTGACTGAGCATATTCACTGACTCCTTCCTCAATTCTGCCTCTTAGTTTACTTGACTTCCTTTAAGTCTAACCTAAAGTTTCACCTTCAGTAAGGTTTTCTCAGTCCTCCTTAATCTTAGTGCCTTCCCTATAGTCTTATTCTCAATTTCCACTATGATTTTTAGTGTATGTAGTTGTTTGCTTGCATGTTGTCTCTGCTGTTAGACTATGAGCTCCTTGAGAACAAAGACTAGTTTTGTTTTGGGGTTTTTTGGGGAGGAGATGGTTTGGTTTGATTTGCTTTTTTGCCTTTCTTTGTATCCCCACACACTTAACGTGGTACCTGGCATATAGTAGATGTTTAATAAATGCCTGTTGACTTGCCTCTGTTAAGAAGTCATCCAAGTTCAATACTGTAGTCATCCTCAACTGTCTTCCCCTCAACCCCATCTATATTCAATCACTTGCTAAATCTTGTTGAGCCTATCTCCACAATATCTTTTATAAATTCTCCCTTTCAGAAAAAATGTACATGTACATGTACATACACACGTACAAAAATATTTATAGTAGCTCTTCTTGTAGTGGCAAAGAATTGAAAATGGAGGGGATGCCCATCAATTGGGGAATGGCTGAATGAGTTATGGTATATGAATGTAATGGAATACTATTGTTCCAAAAGAAATGAGGAGCTGGTAAATTTCAGAAAAACCTGGAAAGACATAGGAACTGATGCTGAGTGAAGTGAGCACAACCAGGAGAACGTTGTACACAGTAACACAGCAACACTGTGCAATGACCAACTTTGATAAAATTAGAAAATGCCATCCATATCCAGAGAAAGAACTATGGAGTCTGAATGCAGATTGAAGCATGTTATTTTCTTTGTTTTTTCTTGTGGTTTTCCCTTTTGTTCTGATTCTTCTTTCACAACATGACTAATGTGGAAATATGTTTAATATGATTGTACATGTATAGCTTATATCAGATTACTTGCTGTCTTGGCAGGAAGGGAAGGGATGGGGGGGTGGAATTTAGAACTCAAAATCTTATAAAAGTGAATGTTGAAAACTAAAAATTAATTAATTACTCTTAAGAAAAAGAAATGAGCACTAAGCAGAAACAGAAAAAAAAAAATTCTCCCTTTCTCTCCACTCTCTGAGCTACCTCTAGTTCAAGACCTCATCGCCTCTCACCTAGACTCTTAATTGTTCTCCCTGATTTGCTAGGGGTTTTTAAACAGGAGTCCATGACCATTTTAAAAAATATCTATATAATTACAGTTCAATAAAATTGTTTTCCTTTGCGATACTATGTATTTTATTTTATACTTTCAAACACATTATTCCGAGAAGGGATTCATACCCTTCACCAGATTGCTAAAGGAGTCCATGACTCAAAAAATGTTAAGAATCCCTGAATCTAGGCCCTCCCCTCTTAATTCCATTCTCCCCACAAATTTGAAAGTCTTGCTAAAGCACAAGTAGCATCCCATCACTTCCTTGTTCAAGAAACTTCTGAAGCTTCCTATTGCCTTGGTGATCAAAAAAAAAAAATATGTGATTGGCTTTTTTCTTTGTTTTAAAAAAATTGATATATTTTGTTTGTACAACCCTTCATTTTTAAATATATCTCTTCCTACTCCCCTTGCCATTGACTCACCCCTTATAAGAAAGAATAAAAGAGAAAAAAATTCAAAACAAAACCAATTAGTATATCAATCAAATCAGACAATATAGGTGATGTTTCATACCTGTCTCGCACGCCTGCAAAGAAATGAAGGAGGTAAATTTTCTTATTTTTTCTTCTCTGGGGCAAAGCTCAGTCATTATAATTACATAATATTCAGTTTCCTTTTTTTAATGTTTTTCCCCCACACATATTATGGCAGTCCTTGTGCTTATCATGTTTACAGATCTGCCAATTTCACTATCAGTTCATATATATTTTCTCATGTTTCTCTGAATTCAGTCTGATTGGGCAGGTCAGGTTTGAGAGAGAAAATGATAAGATACTCATAGACCATCTAACTGTAATCAAATGAAAGTTTGCTTAGTCATCATGGAAAGGATATTCAGCAAGGATACAGCACAGGTTCAGATACACAGGGGCTCCCCCAGTCTCCAAAGCGAAGCATGTCCAGTTAGTAGAGTATGGTGACTGAAATGGCAATAGTATATTCACCAAGTCTGAGGGACCCTGGGCCCTGACCACTCCTGGGCTGTCTCTTTTATCTCCTTTGGCCACTGAGAAGCCATATCAATAGCCCAAGCCTTAGCCCCTTGGACCAATTAAATCTTGGGGACAGCTCCCCAAAAGTAACCCAGTCCACATGTTGGGGACCCTGGCAGATGTTGTTCTCACCATAAGCGATCACGTGGTATAATGGGAAATGTGCTGGATTTAAAACCTGAAGAGCTGGGTTTGATTCCCAGGTGTGTTACTTACTGCCTCTGACTATGGACAAGTCACTTTGCCTCTGCCTTTAGCCTTGATTTCCTGCTCTGTAAATAGAAAGGGGATTAACCTGATGATTCTTTTGGCTCCTCTCAGATCTTAATTCCATGGTCCTAGGACTAGACAATCTGTGTGCGCCTGTCTCCTTTTCCCAGCTAGACTGCTGGACCGGATGAAAACAGAAATTTGGTCTTAATCTTCCATATCTAGCATTAAAGCCTAGCTGGGCACTAGAGATCTTTGTGATTGGATGGTGTCCTTTTATCTCCCCATTAAGTGCCTACCGTGGGCTCAGCCTCTCCTTCTGATTCATCACTCCGGGGGTAAGGGCAGGGGAGTCAATATCCCTCATCATCTGCCCAATGGAACATTTTTGCCATTACCTTCTGGGAGCCCTGGGTGGAGAAAACAGACAGGGCCTGGCGTCAGCTGCTGCAACAGCAACAGAGAATGGTTTTTCCAGGCCCTCCCTGGGACTGATTTCCCAGCTGTTGACACCATTGGCCCAGGAAGGGCAGGAAAGAGCTGTACCTTCTCTCAAGGCCAGGCCTTCCTATGATTATTTCTAAGCCATCTCCAGTGACTTTCTTCCTCATCACCATGGACAAGTTCTCTTTCCTTCAGTTTCTTCCTATATTGAAGGGGGATAATCATCCTCAACCTGCCTGTCTCACAAACTTGTTGGGAAGAAAGCATTTTACAAATCTTAAGTGCTATATAATGAGGAGTTATGATGGTTGTTGCCCACACAGCTCTGGGTAGAAACTGAGGCTCACGAAGAGGTAGGGATTTCCTGCATCCTGAGTTCTAGAGGCACTCGAATCTGCTTCCTCCACCTGCCCAGGAGAGTCCCATTGGAGGGTAACTCTGGACTGGCCGCCATGGTGGCTCATCAAGTTGGGGAAACTGCACCAAGATTTTCTCAGAAGACTTGAGAAATAGAGGAAAGGTGGTGAGTGGGCCAAGGGCTTCTCAGCTAAACGGTATTTCAGGACATCCACTGTGTGTATGTATGTGTACAAATACAAGTATAGAATCTGGTATGGTCACATATGTTCTCAGGGGTCTGGTATGCATGTACATATGTATGTGCCTATTTGTGAGAAACAATACACTGTGTATATATGTATGGAAATGTATACGGTAATTGTTACGTTTCTAGGAATGTGGGGAGGAATGCTTCCTTCAGTGCTGGAGACTCAATCTCTCCTCCATCCTCTGGGGTCTGAGAAAGAGAGGCCTCCCTCCCTTAGGCAATGGGAGCCCAGGACACCCCTCCACCCCCATTATTGCCTGGGGCTCCTCTCTCCCCCACAAATAAAGGTCTCTTTGCTCCTCAGAGCCAACCTGGCTTTTCCCCACTCTCCTGGCTCTCCTCCTCCTCCACCTCCTCTCTCTCCAAACTCCCTGAGTCACACACCGCCCACCCCCCCCCCCCATTCATTCCCTCCCCCTTTGTTGTGGAATTTCTTCCCAGTCTCCTGGCCTGGTGGCCCAGCCTTGGGCGGCAGCCTCCTGCCAAGGAGCCAGCCAGAGCAGACTTTCTGTCTGCTTAGGGACTTCCTGTGCCGGCCTGGGACCCAGCTTTTAAAAGGCTTCAAGAAATCCAAGCCAGGGCCCAGGGCTGCCTGCTCCCCGCCTCCCTCTCCCTCTTTAATCCCTCCCTCCCAGTGGTTTTCCCTCCCTCGGTCCCTCCCTTCTTTCCTCACTCCCTGACTGCTTCCCTCTCTCCCAATTTCCTTGCTATAGAAATAAACCTTCTAGAGGCCTGAGTGTGCCAAGAGAGTCAGAGAGAGTGAGAGATACAGGCAAAAGGGTACAACATTTTGGGCCATACTGTGGGACATGGGGTAGCCAAGGAAAATTAATGTCATGGAAAGTGCTAAGAGCACAAGCTGTCAGAAGTTAGAAGTCTTGGTTCTACCTCAGTTACCTTAATGGTTTTCAGGTTCTGTCTCCAGAAAAACAGACAAGGACCTGATCTCTAGCCTCGGCATTCTATGTTTTATAAGCTAGCTTCCCTTCTAGATCTGATATTCCATGTCCCAACATCCCTTCTAGCTCTGACATACTAAGGACTCTTCCAAACATGATATTCTATCTTTATCAGCCCCCTCCTTTCCATTCTCATAGTTGCCTCTTTAGGCTCTCGTGGTATTTTTTTTGGAGGCAAACAGAGTTAAGTGGCTTACCTAGGGTCACACAGCTAGTGTCTGAGGTCACATTTGAACCTGGGTTCTCCTGACTCCAGGTCCATGCTCTATCCATTTCAGCATAATTTCCTGGCCTGCCCCCTTTCCCTCTCCTCAGCTACCCATTCTTTAGAGCCCTGCCTAAGTCCTTAGCCCCTCCTCTAGGTCAAACTATTCCTAATTAATTTAACCCGCCCTTGACCTCTCCTTTCTCTCTAGTTCCACTAGCCTTCACCCTCTGCCTGGCAGACCTCTAACACTGATTTTATGCTGACTTCTACTGCTTTCCAGTTGTCTCATGGTTGAGATGGAGTTTTTTTCACATTTTTTGCATTGAACAGTTTTCAAGAACCATACTTTGGTGTATCCATGAACTCATCCATGTGGATATTTCCTTCATTACTGCAGATCAAAACCCATCCATCCTGGATAATTTTTGCCACTGATCTTTCCAGAGAGCATCTGCCCAACCTCTAAACTAGGTCTTTAGAAATCTGGTACTGCCCCTGAGACTATCCATCTATCTACTAGCCCTTGGCCTTGCTACTTGACCAACTTTTTATACACAAGGCTCATAGATGGAGCCTATGCTGAAGCCTACTTAATAAGCCTACCAGGAGTCTCTCAATTTTCTATCTGAGAACCAAATGACTAGTAAACTGTAATCATCACTAAATCTGAAATGCTACTATTAAAATTTAATTTAATATGCTGTTCAGTCATGTCCTACTCTTTGTGACCCCATTTAGGATTTTCTTGTTAAAGATACTGAAGTGGTTTGCCATTTCTGTCTCCAGCTCATTTTTACAGATGAGGGAACTGAGGCAAACAAGGTTAAGTAATTGCCCAAGGTCACACAGCTAGTAAGTATCTGAGGCTAGATTTGAACTCAGGTTCTCCTGACTCTAGGACTAGTACTCTATACACTGTATCAGCTTACTGCCCTAGTTAACATATTAGAATTAAGAAAAATAAAATAAAGTTTATGTCTAACTATTAAAATGAAATATTTAAATAAAAGAATAAATTTAATAACATTAAAATATAAAATCTGTGGTATAAATATTAATATATTTTTAAATATTAAATCTGTTGTGGTAGCAGAAATCAAGAATAACCTCAAGGAGTTAGTTTTATATTGATCCAGTATTAATTAGGATTGCATTAAATATAAGTGGGACTTATGAACTAGAACTATACATGCTTGTATTATGTAATATGGAGATAATGTAGTATGATGGAAAGAGCCCAGGACTAGACATCAATAGCCCTGGATTTGAACTCTAGTTTTGTATCATTAAACAAATCACTTTCCATCCTCAGGCTTCTTTAGGTTTCCACTATAAATAAGAGAGTTAGATCAAATCATGTTTAAGGGCCCTTTACAGCTGAGGGATTCTGACGATGCAGCCCTGTCTCCACAGTCATTAAAGGAATGAGTCATAGGAATCATAGGAATTTACAGCTGGAAGGGCCTTTGGTGTTCCATGGAGAATCACCCCCATCACACACACACACACACACACACAATGGAATGTAACCCCCTTTGAGAGCAGGTTGTTTCTCCTTTTTTGACATTGTACTCTCAGTGCCCTGTACATTTTGGGGAGGGACTGATAGAGAAAACTCCTGGTGAGGAAAGTCCCTTTACCAGTACATATCAACACCTGCTCAACAATTTATAGACTTAGAAAGTTGTCTAATATACTGAGAGTAAATAACTTACCTAAGCCACATAGCAAGGTGTAAGTGATTAAACTTGAATCCAGGCCTTCTTGATTCTGAAAGAGGTTTTCTATCCACTTTACCATTTTACATAGTTGAGGCTAAATAAACATTTGTTGACGGAATGATTGAATGAAAGGTAGCATGGAACAGTGATTTTGGAGTTCAGCGGACCTGAGTTCAAATCCTTTGTCACTACCTGTGTAACCTGGCACAAGCCACTGCGCCCCTGTTTCCTTATCTGTAAAATGAGGGAGTTGGACCGGAGGGCCTCTTAAATCCCTCCCAGCTCTAAATCTATAATCTTAGCAACTGAATCTATCCCAGCCACCTCATTCTCAACTTTTTTTATAGTCCTTCAATGCTTTTACAATTCACCCTGAAACTCATAGACTTGACAAGTCTCCACCCACCCAGCACAGAGTGGATGTAATAACTAAATACTAATTGTTTCTTTCTTACCCAGGAACCCTGAGGGTCTTCTCCTCCCAGTTTGATTTTTTTTTTTAATTAAAGGGGCGATCCTTTGAGTAACTTAAAGAAGTCTATTCATTGAATGGGTGTATCTCACTCAAAGTAAGATTGTGATAAGACCTAAGCCTGAAAGGGCCAGGGTCTCTGGGCATCCTGGGCCATCTCCAATCTTCCTGATGAATATCATGCCCCTGGACCCAGATGGCTCAGGAGAAGGTGAGGTTGGTGACCTTGCACAGCCTTCCCTCACTCAAATCAAAGTCAACTGCAAGTCATGTCATTATCTTGATGTCTTCTGATGATGTCATCATGGTCCTCTTCCAGCAGGAAGGACAAACACAATTCAGTCTGTGATCTCGTTACTTCAGGTACTATCTTAATCAATAAAGACTACAACCCTTTTATGTTTTTCTTCATCCTATACTATTCATGTAATGCAATTCTTATTTCTCCCAGAGAATCTACCCAACCAACGTGTTGGAAGCCTTCCTCTAGGTCAGGTGTCCTTAACCTTTTTAATATCATGAACCACGTTAGCAGTCTGGGGAAGCCCATAGACCTATTCTCAGAGTAATGTTTTGGGGGTTTCTCAAAAATTCATAATTGAAGGAAATGCTAAATTGCAGTTAAAGGATAAGTTTTTTTCCCACTCAGATTCACAGCCTCCCCTGAAATCTCTCCATGGACCTGGGGACCCCAGGTTAAGGTTTAGGGGTAGGGACAGTACCAGGACATTTGCTATTTTCTGCTCCCACATGGCCAACCCTACTGTTTTCCTGATACGTTTCCTTGCTGATATTAGAAAACAACAACACTAATGATACTTTAAGGGGCCTTAATGTCACTGGTTCCTCCATACCTTGGTAGATTTCACTGTTCTGACCATCACTCCACAGTCAGCCTTCTGCTGCTGATGCTTTTGTCCCGGGCACATGGTCCGTGTCACTGGGACCACACTCAAAGCCTTTCTAGTCTTATGACTCAAAGTTTGTTCTTGACCAGGTATGTACTCAGTAAACAGGATTCAATCAATCAATGAACCTCAAGCAATAAACACAAAGAGTCAGCCACTACTGAAATGACTAAACAACAACAGTGAAGTCCTTTCCCATTCTAGACCAATGATTCGATGACAGCCAGCCTGGATCCCCAATCAAAATTCTTTCTACCCAGTGAAGTGTCCTGGGTCCAGCCACCCCCTTTTCCACTACGACTTGCCCTTTCCTCTGCCAGTCTTCAGCCATTCCTCTGGGCTGATGGCTTGCCCAGGTCTCTGCTTTGTTGGTTCCTGTCTAGGGCATATCCTGCTGAGTCACACTGGGCTTGGAGCCACCTGGCCTGGGGATCTCCCCAGCCCAGAGATATGAGGAGGAGAACCACAAGGCAGAATTAGCCCGATGCTGACTCACCCCAAACCTCAAGACCTTTCTCCTTTCTGTTGGGTAATGAGATGAGTCTTCTTCCCCCTGCAGTCACAGCAGTCAATTCCCGGTTTTAAGGCAGGTTGTCAGCACAGAGCTGTGTGGGACAGCCCCTAGGCAAGGGAGGAGGAGTGCTCCGGGAATGGTCTCTTGACCATCTATTGGTTTGACTCACTCACGCAGATCTGACTGGGGTTAGGGAGAGAAGGGAAAAAGGGAAGCAGTAATGACAAAACAGACCGGCCAAGTGGAAAGGTCATTAGGCTTAGAATCTGGAGAGATGGAATTTAAATTCTGCCTTCTTTGCAGCCTGGCCTTGGACAAGTCACTTAAACTCTCCAAATTTAGATTTTCTCTTCAGTAAAGCGGAGACAACCCCTAGGCTTGTTGTGAGACAAGCCTTCTATTAAGCTTGAACAAGACAAAGGACTTGGAGTTGAAAGAGACCTTCTCACCTAGGGACTCAGAAACCTTGTCCGTTCCAGTATGGGGAAGCCTGTGCACACTTCTCAAAATAATATTCTTAACTGCATAAAATACAGAGGATTATAAAGAAAGCCAGTTATATTGAAATAAAGTTATCAAAATGTAATTTCATAAAAGAAAAAAGATATACCAAAAAAATCAAAAGCAAATGTAACAAAATTATAAAGATCAAATGGGATTGGAATGAAGAAGAGATATGTGAAGATACCCCCAACCACCCCCTTTGTGGAGGTGGGAGGTCCACAGGTTGCACATTGCTCGTGTTTTCTGACTTTTTCAATGGATTAATCGGTTGTACTGACTTTTTTTTCCTCTCCAAAGAGAATCCTGTTTGTCCTGTGAGATGGCTGGGAGAGAAGGGAGCAGGTTGAGGGATATATAGAATACTGTGTTTATGTAAGGAACAGAAAGTAAATTTTTAAAAAATGTATTTTAAAATATTTTAAAAACCAACAACTTCATAGACCCCAGATTAATAACACTTGGTCTAAACCAATTCCTCTAATTTTAGAGGAAACTAGGGCCACAGTAGGACCTAAGTGGCACCTTAGGAGGTACTGGGGAGTAAAGAAGGGAAGATCATGAGCCTTGAGAGCCTAGTACCCTGGAGAGCTAAGCAGACAGAGAGGGACTAGCATAAGGGTGACTACTACTTTGACACCCGTAAGAAGATAGGAATTTGGTAGTTAATTTGGAACTCTGTGGCTGACAAATAGATGGCCAGGGATCTAAGCAACACTGACGTCAGAGCCTTTACATATGTAGCAGAATTGTATCTTGCAAACCATACCCAGCCCAAGGACTACCTGCCCTTTGCACAGCTCACCCAGGTCCACCCAATCTTCTTTGAATGGCTACCATCAACCCAGTGCCATTTAGCCGTTAGCTATCTTCCTTCCTTGGCCAGTCTAGCCCTGCCTTTCCACAGCTTCAGTCTATGGTCCACTATATATATATATACACATACATACATACATACACGTGTGTTTGTGTGTGTGTCTGTGTGTGAGAGAGAGAAAAAGCTTGACTAAAGCCCAGAGAGGCCAAAGGTCACATAACTAATAAGCAGTAGTTCTTTGATTCTCGGATTCCAAATCCATTGTGCTTTCTACTATACCAAGATGTCTCTTCAATCAACCAACAAACGTTTGTGAGGCAAGGCACCAAGCATTTATTAAACTTTTATTATGTGCCAAGTAGGCACTGTGCTAAGCATCTAGGATACAAATACAAGTTAAAAAGAAAGTCACTTCTTGCCTTCAAGGACCTTACATTCTAATGGGAGAAAATAATGAATAAAGGGGGACAGAAAAGTCAGAAGCAGGGAACGGGGGAAAGAAGGTTAACTGGCCTCAGCCCCTCACTACAGTGGATGCTCAGGAGGAGAAAGAGGAAGAAGAAAGAAAAAAGGAATGGGAGAGAGTGGGAGCGGCAACAAAGGTGGCAGAGCACCTACTGTGTGCCAGGCTCTGTGCTAGGCACCGGGGATGCAAAGATAAAGCAATTTCTTCTCTCAAGGAACTTACCTTCTATCAGGAGAAATGTTATGTATCACATACACACGCACACAATAGAGCTAGAGAAGAAAGAGATATAGAGATAGATGATATAGAGATAGAAATATATAGATATAGGTAGAAAGAAGGATATACATATATAGATATAGATATTGATACAGTTATAGATGAACATACATAACTATAGACATAGATATAGAGAGATGGATATAAATATAGATAAAATAAATACAAGATAATTTTTTGGTGGAGGAGAAGGCACTGGTAACTAGGGAGGGGGGAAAGGCGAAGGGATCAGGAAGTATTTCCTAGAAGGAGATACTTGAGCTGATCTTTGAAAGAAACTAGGTATTTTAAGAGGGGAAAGTGAAGTAAGTGCATCCCAGATATGAGTAGTCTGAATAAAGGTGAGGAGACTGGAAATAGAATTTTGTATGTGAGAAACAGCATATATATCCCATAAATATGAAAATCTGTCCTCAGAATGGCCTGGTAATTGATCCTGAAGGACAAGAATTTAATCAGGGAAAGATGCCTTTCTGTCTTAACCACCGTGCCCAAATCTATACCCAATATTGTGCAGTTCCACCCAGAAATAGTAAGGCCTGGGTGGTTGTCAGACCTGCTACTTTCATTTTCTAGGAGAGACTCTGCTATTAGCATCCTCAAGGGTCAGGAGGGACTTGAAGCAGGGGGATGGTGGAGATACGCTGCCATGAAAGGGGCCTTTGTCTTCCTCCTAGACCTGCTTTACTATCCAGCTGTGGCTGTAGGCTAGCAAAGTTGATGTGACAAGGCAACAGATACCTGCTGATGACCTTAGGGGACAAAATCAGTGTGGTACAGAGGCTTGGGATAAGGTGCAAGCCTGAACGGGGAGAAGCTAAGTCAGACTGTAGAGCCCATCTTACCCATAGGCAGCAATGGTCTTTCAAAGACTCAAGAAAGACCCCTCAAGACCTCCACCTACCCTCCTTTTCTCTTGCTTTCTCATAAGTGCCTGAAATTCCACTGTCAGAGCTTCATTGCTTTACCTTAAAACTCTACCACCCGGTAAAACTCAAGTGCCCCTGATGAGCATTTTAAACTACTATCTATACTTTAATGTGAGTAAGGCTAACTTGTTTATTGCCAATAGATTTTGCAAAGAGGGAGGTGAAAATAGGTTAGGAAAGAGCAAAGTGAGTCTAAGCACTGACACTTACATTGTGGTTTCGTGTCAATTACCTTGCTCAGTTCTCAGAATAAGGCTGTGAGATGGCAGGGAAGAGATTTCACCGGCGATTACTCCAATCATGGATTTATGATCTCATCAATGATGTTATTCCTTCCAGGGACAGAGTCCCAGGCTTTCCTACCCTGGGAAGCTCTTGTCCATGTCCTCCCGTAAATTTTCAATAATAATAATGATACCCAGAATTTATATAGTGTTTTAAGTTTTGCAAAGCACTTTACAAATATTAACTCATTGTTTTCTTATAACAATCCTGGGAAGTAGGTGCTATTATTACTTTCACTTTACAGATAAGGAAACTGAGGCAGAGGTTAAGTGACTTGCCCAGCATCATGCAGCTAGTTAAAGGTAGTTACATGTCTGAGGTTGGATTGTAACTCAGACCTCCCTGGCTCCAGGTCCAGTCCAGTGTGTGTGTGTCATTTCTCTCTCTCTCTCTCTCTCTCTCTCTCTCTCTCTCTCTCTCTCTCTCTCTCTCTCTCTCTCCCCACTATGCCACTTAGTCTGGCCAGTGTGCTGGGACTCTGCCTCAATGGGGTTATGGAGTCTTCAGGTTTTTCATTGGTGATTCCTCACCCTTGCTATATGACAGCCCAACTTACTTTTTTAATCAGAAATTAATCAGAAAATAACTTTTACACAAATTCCTCGCAAGCTATAATATGGATTCCTGACTTTGCACTTTCAAGGATCCCCTGTTGGAATGCTGGAACCCACTTGAGCTGATCGTTAGATGTTTGTTATGAGCATTAAAACTTTAGAAATCATCAGTCACTACAAATTAGGGCTTTATTTATTGCTCTGCTGATTTTCTAGACTTTAAAAAAAAGTGATAGAGAAAATATCAATAATGCAGATGAAATTTTAAAATGGGTGAAGGGCACATTTCCCTTCCCCCAGAAATCTAGTTGTTAAACATTTAATATCACACTCTCTGATACAGGCAAGGCAAAAAAAACAAACAAACCCATGGAAGTAAATATTGGTTACAATTCCCCACTATCACAAAGGAGATCAGGACACAGTCCAAGTGAAAGAGGGATATTTTATAAGAGGTGGGATCCCATCTGTGGATGAGGCTCTGCTCCTGGCATCAAATCTCAATAGTAAAGACAGAGACTCTCACACCAGATCTATAGCTACTCATGAGAGTTTGGTCTAACTATCTAAACAGGAAAAATCAAGTGGATGAAGAGTGTCTATAGTCCAGAATATAACACCAAGTAAGGTTAAGAACCTATTGATCTCCTCATATGTGTGTCTGTTATGTAGCCAAGTCTGAGGCAAACATTGTCATTGGACAATGAGGTCCTATTCAGGACAACTGATGCTTTATCCCTGAGAGACTGTATGAGGGATGGTTGTTCTGTTTTGTTTTTAATACTCCAAAACTTCTCCCTGAAACAAAGGCCTGCCTCCTAAGCACCAACATTCTTCCAGTGCTGCCACATGTTTGTGAGTCATGGAATACCACATTGTTCCAAGAACTGAAGTTGAAAATTCCCCAAAGGGCAATGGAGAATTGTATGATGGGCACAAGCCCCATAAACAAGAAATTACAAAGGCTAAGCATTGTAAAGGATGTCAGAAAAGGCATGATTAAAAAGGAGATTATTATCTTCATTTTGTTAATAGTAGCAGGTGTGGTAGAAGGAGCACTGGGTTTGAAATCAGAGGTCCACATTCTGCTGCTTCACCAATAAAGGTGGACTGAGGGGCAACAAGGTGGCACAATGGATAGAGATCTGGACTTGAAGGGAGGAAGACCTGAATTCAAATCTTACCTCAGGGACTAGCTGTGTGACCCTTGGCAAGTCATTTCACTACTGTCTCCTCAGTTTCCTCATCTGTAAAATTGGAATAATAAGAGCACCAACCTCCTAGTGTTGTTATGAGAATCAAATGAGTTAACACTTGTAAAGTCCTTAGTTAGCATAGTGCCTGCCAGATAGTATGCACTTAGTAAATTCTTGTTCCCTTACCCATAGACAAGTCACTGCACCCTGGCCTTAGTTTTCTTCTGTAAAATGAAGGTGCTAAACCAGATGATCTTTATATGCCCTTTTAACTCCAAAGCATGATCACATAAGTCACACTTCCATAGTTCATCAAGGTATGTAAAGTGCTTTCTTCACAACAGTGCTATGAAGCAGGTAGTACACATGTTATTAACCCATTTTACAGAGGAGGAAACTAAGGTTCAAAGACTTGTCCATGCAGCTGATGTCCCAGCCAGGAATAGAACCCAAGTTTCTTGACTCTAAATTCAAAACCCTCTCACCTCCAGGTATCTCCAGCTGGGATCAGAGCAGACTAGGGAGACTGAGATGGGAATCAGTGTAAGACAAATTTCACCAGAGCAGAGTTTTGCTGTGGGGCTCCCAACTCACACATGGTAGGGAGATTCCAGGCCAGGAGTATTTCAGGTCCAATAGTACTTTACTCTCCTCCTCAGAATCAGAATTTAGAGCTGGAGAGGACTTTAGAGGTCATCTTGTGCCACCTTAGTGTTTTATAGATGAGGAAGCTGAGGACCCAGGAGGCAAAAGGACTTGTGTTCACAGATGTCTTAGTTTCCAGAGTCAGGATGTGAACTCAGCTCTGATTCCCAATCCTGTGTTCTGGGACCTCACACCCTCAGGACCAAAATCAGCTATTCTTTTCTATGTCCTGTTTGAGGGAAGGGCCTAGAAAGGGGTCCAGGTCCCTTTGACTGACCCTCAACTCAGTTCACTAGTGCTTCTCTGGCCCTAGATTTCCCCCAAAAGTCATTATTTCCAAATAAGATTCCCCTGCTCAACCCTCAGCCCTCTTCCCAACATTGCTGGGACAGGCTAAAAGGGGAACTCACCTGGCCATGTTCCCACCTCCTCATGGTGACTCATAGTCCTAGGCCTCAGCTTAGCCTCCCACTCTGCTCCTGCCCATGTCAGGCCCAGCACTAGCCAAAATACCTAGCTCATATATTCTCCTCCCCCAGCTCCCGCCCTTGCCCCAACCACCCATCCACCCACCAATGAACGTCCTATGCCCAGAGCATTCAGTTAGGGCACCAACTAGGGCTGTGGACATAACCAAGGCAAACTTTCAGGGGATCATAGATTGAGAGGTGAAAGACACCTCGGAGGCATCGAGTCTAGCCACTCCCAAACAATATAGAGATGAGGATTTGTCTGAGGTTTTACAAGCAGTCAGTGACAGAGCTAAGATTTGAAACCAGGTCCTCTGATTTCAAATCCAGCTATATTTCTGCTACACCAAGTAGCAAGGGAATTAGATAAGAACAAGGCTTTACTGGCCACCTACATGTCCCCACCCCCATACTGGATCCCGGGGAGGAGATGGGCACACTTCCCTATAGTCTTCTAAGGGAAACAAGACCCACATAGAAGAAAGAGTCAATGGGGCAGCTAGGTGGTGCAGTGAGTAGAGTACTGGCCCTGGCGTAAGGAGGACCTGAGTTCAAATGTAGCCTCAGACACTTGACACACTAAGTAGCTGTGTGACCTTGGGCAAGTTATTTAACCCCAATTGCCCTGCCTTTCCCCCTCCAAAAAAAAAAAGTCAAGTCATATTTATGGGGAGAACAGCATGGCCACTGTCATTAAATCTCAGGAGGGCATGGAGAAGATGTAAGTACCCTGAAAAGGTAAGAAGAGGCCACATATGGGAGGACTTCAAAAACCATTGAAGATTAATGGATATTAGAGGGAGCCACTGGAGTTCACTGAGTAAGGTGGTGATACAGTCAGTCAGGTCTGTGCTTTAGGAAAATCCCTTTGACAGCTGAGAGGAAAATGGATCAGAGTGGGAAGAGGTTTGTGATGGACAGACCAACCAGCAGGCCAAGAATGAGGAGAGGAGAGCCTGTACGCAGGTGCTGGCAGGGTCAGAGAAGGAGGTGTATACAAGGGTGGTTCTTCTTCATGCTTGAGGAGGATCAAAATCGAATTACTATGTGGGGATATGGGTGATGTCTTTTTCTTTTGACTCATGAATAAAAGATTTAAGTGAAGCAGTCATAGGCCTCACTCTGTCTTCCAGAGTCATTGAAATTCAGGGCCAAGATCAAAGTCAAGATAAGGGATGATGGTCCCGGATGCAGTAGATGACCTTGGAGTCTTCTAGGTCTGACCAAGCTCTAAGTGGGGTGATGGGGAGATAGACTATAGGGGAATGGGGTGTTATATATGAGGAATAGCAGGAAGGCCAATTTGACATGATCATAGTGCACAGAAAGCCAAGTAATGTACAATAAAGAAAAAGAAAGGAACTTAGGTCCGCTGGTGAAGAATTTTGAAACCCAAAAACAGAAGCATAGATTTTTTTGGTCCATGAGGCCAGAAAGTCGGAATAAGCACGTACTAGGTGTCAGTCATTGTGCTAAGTGTTTTACAAATATCTCATTTGGAGGAAGCCATTAGAATTTACTAAGTGACAATGGTCAGACGTACTCTTTGAGAGATGTTAGGGACAGATTGGAGGGCACCTAACTTTTAAAAAAAATTTTTCTTTTTTTCTTCTTAATAAACAAGTATTTTCTCTCCCTCTCTTCTTCCTCCAGCCCCACTGGAAAAAAAGAAAAACAAAATCCTTGTAATTCATTTGCACAGTCAAGCAAAATGAATTCCCAAATTGGTCATGACCAGAAAGATTTGTCTCATGCTGAGTCTTAAGGCTATCACCTCTCTGTCAAGAAGTAGGTAGGATGCTCCATCATCAGGGCTTGAGAATCAGCAGTGGGCATTGCATGGATGGTGAATTTCAAAGTCACTCATCTTTACAGTGTTGTTGTATAAATGGCTATCGTATAAATTGTTTTCCTAGTTTTGCTTGCTTCACTCAGCATTGATTCATAAAAATCTCCCCAAGTTTCTCTGAAGTCCTCCTTTTTCTCCTTCTACTCACTTTTTATGGCATAATAGTATCCCATTACATTCATGTGTCCTACTTTGTTCAGCCATTCTCCAACTAAGGAATACTCCTTTATTTTCAGTTTTTTGCTACTACAGAAAGGGCTTCTATAAACATTTTTACACGTAGGAGACTTTTTTGAGAGGAGAGAAACTTGAATCCCAGGAGATAGGGCTTTGAATTTTGATTTAGCAACTTACTACCCTATGCAACCTAAATCAAGCTACTTAACCTTTCTGAGACTGTTCCTGCCCTATGAAATGAGGAGACTGAACCAAATGATGGCCAAGGTCCCTTTCAGCTCTAAATGTTACAATCCTATGATCCAAGAAGGCAGAGGGTCAGTGAGGGCTTGAGTCACCAAGGGCTTCAATTGGTCTTAATTGCCAGGAACAAGTCCACAGGGTCAAAATTTGGGGCTTTGGTTCCTGCTGATCTCTCCCTTCCAGAAACAAGCCCAAAGGACAGGTTCCATTTCCCATACCTCCTAATTCCACTTTCCCAGGGACAGGGCAAATGAATTGGAGAAGAGAGTAGATCCTTTTTCCTGGATCCTAACTCCTGGGTTTTCCCTTTATTTCCTAGAAAGGATGACTTCCCTGTCTCAATTCTACACATTCTGCCATCCTCCATTGGCCCATCCCCCCTAAAAAAAACCCTGAATTTGAAAGTTATTAAACCAACAAATATTGTTTTTATATTTTTTTCTTATTCCTGGATTAGCCTCATTGCCCACTACCTAAGAGAATAGGGTAGGATCTCAAAGCAGGAAATTTTTAAGCGTCATCTCATCAAAACTTTCCAACAAGTGTAGCATCTCTGACAAGCTGTTATTCAGTTTTGGCTTGAACACCTTTAATGAGAGGAGTCTCTCTACCCACCAAGGCAGACTATCCCACTTTTCACAGAATCGCAGATGGAGAACTTGAAGGAACCCTACAAGGCAACTAGTCCAGTCCTCTCATTTTATAGATGTGTATTCATCCTTCTTTGCCAAAGAAGACCATGCCATCAGAGAAATAACGACATGACTTGCCCTTGACTTTGTTTTGAGTGAGGGAGGGCTGTGCAGGTCACCAGCCTCTCTTCTCCTCCAGAGCCATCTGAATCCAGTGACCAGACCTTCATCAGGATGACTGGAGATGACCCAGGATGAGGCAATTGGGGGTAAGTGACTTGCCCAAGGTCACCCAGCTAGTGAGTGTCAAGTGTCTGAGGTGGAATTTGAACTCAGGTCCTTCTGACTCCTGCGCTAGTGCTCTACCCACTGCACCACCTAGCTGCCCCTATTTTTATAGATACAGACATGGAGGTGCACCCATGTAAAATGACTTGCTCTGATAACACAGGTAATAACAAGAGGGATGAGATTTGAGCTTAGCTCCCCTGACTCCAAATCCAACACTCTTTTCCCTGTGCCAAGCTGCCTCTCCTTTCAATAAGTCTAATTATTAGGAAGTTGTTGTTTTTTTATTGATTGAAATCTGATTCTCTAATCCAATGGACTCCTTCTGCTCTGTCCCACCTTGATTCAGGTCCTGGTGAGGAAATTACTTCCCAGAAGTGGGGAAAGTGACTTTCCCAAGATTCTGTGAGTTCTTATTAAGTGCTGGTTGTGTGTTAGACCCTAAGCTAGGTACTGAGGGCACAATGACAAAGGAGAAGAGGTTATGACTAGACCTCAGGCTTCTTGACTGTGCCCTCTCTAGAGAGCCCTTCATGACTTCACACTGTCTCTGCCATGTCTTTACTTCCGTCCCCTCCACACCTGACCTGGGGCCCCCAAGCATGGAGGGGGTGAGCCATGGGAGGCCCATTGGAGCCCAAAGCTTAGACTATCAGTCAATGAGGCCCCTATGGAGCCAGGCTGGCCTCCCCACCTAAGTGTCAATGAGGGCATTTTGGAGTTCACAAGTGGCTGGCAGGACAGCCTCCCAGCCAAAGGGGCAGGAAGCCATTTGGATCCGGGGGGTGGGTGGAGGGTAGATTGGACTCTGTGGGGAGACCCCTTTCCTAGCTGGGTCCTAGGGTCAGACTCTGCATTTCTACCCCAATTCTCACCCCTATCCCCCACTTTCACTTGTCAGCTTCAGCTGTGATGTAATGGCAAGAGACCTGGGTTCAAGTCCTAAAGGGGCCACTAATTCCCAGGGCGATCTTGGTCAAGACCTTTCATCTATCTAGACCTACAGATCTCATCTGTAAAAGAAAAGGTTTGGAACATTATAAGGGCAAACAGCATCTAAGGGCTTAAGAAACCAATTAACACGCTGTCAGGCTTTGTTTATGCAAATTTACTACAAGGGTATTGTTTTCCAGTGGGGATTTGAAGAGTTGCAAAGGAGAGAAAATTGATTTTTGTTCATTGAAAGATTATAAAATTGAATTTAAAAAATAAATAAATAAAATGAGAGTTGGCATGATGATCTCTAAGTTCCCTCCAGGCGTATTTTGTGTCTCAGTTTTCTTTCAACTTTGACATTCTGTGTCCTAAAGTTCCTTCCGGATCAAACATGTTATGACTCTCTTCTGAACTCCCCTCTTCCCCTGGCTCAGAATCCCTTTTGATCAGGGGTGTGGAGAACCCCACTTTCTCCTTGCCCAGTGCTTGTACTTCCAGAACAGGCCTTGGTCATATCTTTGCATCAGCTACCTGGAAAATGCCCCCTTCCGTCTCTTGGGCAGTGCCCAGGGCATCAGCTCCCACACAGGGATTTTCCCAGAAAAGGGAGCTCAGGTAGGAGGAAGGTGGGGAAGGTATGGGGTGTTTACCCAACTTTACTGAAAGCTGTCTTCGGGATGCCAGTCTTTGGTCCTAGGACTAAGCTGGGAAATGCCAGAAGAATGAGTTAGAGTTGGGGAAGCGGGGAAGAGATAGAAAAGTCAGGGGGTGGGATCAAGGCTCTGCTGGCTCCTCAATTTACTATTCAAAGCCCCCAGAGATATGGCCCCCAACTCATCTGTCTAACCTGGTCTTCTATATATAGTTTCCCTATGTAGACCATCCATCCAAGTCAGACTGGTCTCCTCACTGACCATCCTCCAACACACATATAGCAGTTTCCCTTCATATACCTACTTTGGCTTTCTTCCTCATTCTCTGCCTTATCATAACTTTGAATCAGAATCACACAAATATTTAGAGCTGAAAGGAACCTTAGAGACCATCTAGTTCATTTAAAAAAAATAGATTAGGAATCTAAAGAAGAAGGAGGTTGTGACTTGATCTGGGTAAGGTTAAACATCATAAGCTGGATCTGAAATCACATCCTCTGACTCCAAAGCCCATTCATGCTCCATGTAGGTGACGTTCATCATTTGTTTTCAAAGAGGACCAATAACCTCATGAGGTGATGTCCTCACTTGGGAGTGAATTGGATTTAAGTGAGGCAGAGCTGTGCAAAGTCGTCAGCCTCACTGTCTGTTCCAGAGTCATCAAAGTCCAGGGGCAGGACAAGAATCAAGGTGACTGGTGATGACCTGGGATTCAGTGGATAAACTTGGCTTCTTTAATGTCTGACCAAGCTCTAAGGGCTCCACAGAGCCTGCATCAGCCGCCTTCTTGGTTGTGGGAACAAATTCTTCTCATCAGCCCTTTCCATCAGATAAGTCTTTACATACCCCAAATTCACCAATAGGTTTGAGGCCCTTCAGTTACCCTCAGCCAAGGTTAGCCCATGCCTAGATATACTGCATATACTATACATTCTTGAAGAGAGCTGGGAGAGACCTCAGAATATAAAACATCTAAGCTGGAAAGGAACCTAGAACACAGAATATCAAATGTTTACAGTAGATGGAGCTTTTAGAATATAGAACATAGAAAATCAGAGCTGGAAGGAGCCTTAGACTATAAAATATAGAATATCAAAGCTAGAAGAAATATCTAAGCAATATAAAATGTCAGTCATGGAAGGGATCTTATGGTCATCTGATCCAACTCCTCCCTCTTACAGAGGAATAAATGAGACCCTAAAAGGAAAGGGACTTGACCAAGGGTGTATAACTAGTTAATAATAGAACTGGGATTAGAAGATAGGCCTCCCAGCTCATAGTTTGGGGTTGTTGCCATTACACCATGATGTCTCCACCTGTGCTTCAAGCCCTCCCTTGTGACCTGCCCTGTCTAGGGGCATTTCCCACCCAACTGTACTCCTTGAATTCATCAAGGACACCAGAAATTGTTTGGCCTTTGAGATCCCATCAGCTCTGATGCTCACACCTGGGCAGTACCGCTTTTCAGGTGGGCTCCTGGGATGCTGCCCATTCTCCTCTGGACTTTATCATACCCCAAGCTGGGTATATTCCTTCTTCCTCTCAGCTCTTTTTACCTACTGTTCCCCCCTCATTCGTGAGTTCCTTGAGATCAGGGACACCCTTTTGTTTTTCTTTATAGCCCCAGAACTTGGTACAGAGACTGACGAAGGAGACACTAAATACTGACAGTTCATGGATTATTATTAACTCCAGGGACCTGACCATCTCAGTCTATAGGCACCTCCAGTCTAGGTATTTGTACACCAATCACCATCACTCTTACTCATAGGATACAGCACAGGAACATGAGTTCATAGATTTGGGCTGGAAGGTAACTTAGAGGCCACCTAGCCCAACCCCTTCATTTTAAAGATGAGGAAATTGAAGCTAATAGAATAAATAGCCTGCCCTGAGTTACCCACATAGTACATGGCAGAGCTAGGAACTGAATCCAGAGAAGTATATTGTGTTTTGTTGGTGGGAAGTTGAGTCCGACTCTTCATGACCCCATTTGGGGTTTTCTTGGCAAAGATACTGAAGTGGTTTGCCATTTTCTTCTCCAGTGGACGAGGCAAACAGAGGTTAAGTGATTTGCCCGGATCATACAGCTAGTGAGTGTTTGAGGTTGAGTTTGAACTCAGGTCTTCCTGACATCAGGTTCACTGCTCTATCCACTGAACAACCTGGCTGCCTAGTGTATGATATATATGATCATTTTTGGGGGGAGACAACACAAACAAGTTAGGGGGATGAAAGGGAGGAACACATTCCAGGTGTCAGGGACCACTTGAATAACGGAAGAGAAGCAAGCAATGACATTGGACAACAACAAAGATGAAGAAAGACCTTACATAGCCTAGATTCTCTGAATTATAATTTGTCTTCCCAAACCAAGATGCCTGGGTTTCTGATCCAGCGTGCTCTAAATAAATGGTGAGACTTGAAGCAAAACAAAAACAAACAAACCCCCTGCCCTTTCTTGGGCCCAGATTCCCAGCTGTAGAACAGGGAAATTCATTCTCTGCGCTTGCTTATAAGTAGGAAGAAATGTTTCCTCAGTCAGATCCCCCTTGTTAGGCAGCTAGGTGGCCTTTTGGAGACCTTGCCCCCGGGGAGAAAGTACCAGTCTCTTGGGACAATCTTGTGCCTTTCCTAGTATTTCTATCAACACACCCTTTTCAAAGAATCACTGCATCTCAGGATTAAAAGCTGGAGAAGACCTAAGAAAGCAACCAACACAAAGCCCTAATTTTACACATGGGTAAACTGAGGCTCAGAAAGGGGAGTGGCTCATCCAATATAGTAAGCAATACTTACTTTATTGGTAAGTAACCAAGCTAGGGTTTAAATTCAGCTTCTCTGACCCCAAATCCAGGAGTCTTTTCACTACAGAAAACAGATTCAATTGTGCTGCCACCATTAAAATCATTACTACCACCATATTTTGAGTGATTCAAGGTGTACAAAGTACTTTCCTTACACCAACCTTATGAGGTAAGGATTATGAACATCACTCATCCTCATTTTGTAGCTGAGAAAACCAAGTCCCAGAGGAGGGAGGTGACCTACTTAAGGTCCCCAAACCAAAGATTGGCAGAACCAGGACTCCAATCTTCTCTCTCCTCTTCCCAGCCATCTATTTAACCTCCAGGCAGGTAGTTAAGAAGGAGGAACAGGAGCCAGTATTGACAGACCCAACCTGACTTAAAGGAAATTCCTCAGGCTCTTGCTACTCAACTCGAGTCCCCACATTCTGTAGCTGGGAAATGGCAAACAACTTCCAAGCTTGGTGAATGTCACCACCTGCCTCCCATCAATGTAGGGCAGATGTGGAAACTCCAAGCTGCTGTGATTTGGCAGCTGTTTCAGTGTGGGAGACAAGCATATTGTGCAAGAAATAATAGGGAGAGGCAGAGATGGAGCAACTCTGGAAGCTTGCACAGTCTACGTTCCATAGTCTAAGGTCCCTTCCAGTTCTGACATTCTGTGTACTAGATTCCAGCTCTTTCTCTGGAATCGTCTTTTCCATGTTATGAGGTTCTTGCCAACTCTAACATTCTGTAGTTGAAGACTCTTTTCAGATCTGATATTGTAAAAGCATAGATCTGACCATGTTACTCCCCTGCTCAAAAAGCTTCATTGGCTCCCTATGGCCTTTAGGATGAAATGCAAAACTCTTTAGCATTTAAAGGCCCTCTGGTCTCAGTCTGTATTTCCTGGCTGATTACAGATGACTTCCCTGCATGTATTCTATGTTCCAACCAAACTGCCTCCCACCTGCTGTCCCACTATGTCCACTATACCTGGAATGCTTTCTGTCCTCACGTCTACCTTTGGCATCCCTTGTTCCTTCCAAGTGCCTCCTACCAGAGCTTCTACCTGATTCCCCGACTTGGTGGTGCTTCCTCCCCTCCCTTAAAATGAAATTTTACTATATAAATCTTTTGTATTTATTTTGTATTGTATTTACAACTATATTGTACATAGTTCTTTAAGGTTTATAAGATTCTTTACAAATTTGATCTCATTTTATCCTCACTACAACTCCAGGAGGTAGGTGTTAGTACTATCCCCATTTTATGCATAAGGAAACTGAGGCAGACAGCTATGAAGTGACTTGTCCAGGATCACACAACTGGTCAGTGTCTAAGGCAGGATTTACATTCAGGTCTTCCTGACTCAGCATTTAATCCACTGAGTCACCTCCCTATTTATCTGTGTAGGTGCTGTTTCTCTTCAATAGAATGAGAGTAAGCTCTGAGATAAATTGTTTCATGTTGTCCTTATCTCCCTAGCATAGAGGAGGTGCCTGGACCATGGTGGTGTTTAATAAATGCCTGTGTATGTGCTTATGCTTTGATCCAGTAATAACACTACTAGATCTGTATCCCAAAGAAATCATAAAAAAAGGAAACTATTTAAAAATATTTATAGCATCTCTTTTTATTGTGGCCAAGAACTGGAAACTGAGAGGATACCCATCAACTGGGGAATGTTTGAACAAGTTGTGGTATATGGATGTAATGAAATACTATTGTACTATAAGAACTGATGAACAGAGAGATTTCAGAAAAACCTGCAAAGACTTATATGAACTGATGCTGAGTAAAGTGAGCAGGACCGGGAGAACACTGTACACAGTAACAGTAACATTGTGCAATGACTGACTTTGTTAGATTTAGCTCTTCTGAGCAATGTAATGATCTAAGACTATTGCAAAAGACTCAAGAGAGAAAAAGTTATCCACATCCAGAGAAAGAACTATGGAGTCAAAATACAGATCGAAGCATACTTTTTTTTCTTTTTCTTTTGTGGTTGTTTTTTGATTTTTTCTTTCTCGTGGTTTCTCTCTTTTGTTCAAATTCTTTTTTCACAACATGACTAACGTGGAAATGTATTTAATATGATCACACAAGTATAGCCTATATCAGAGTGCATGCTGTCTTGGAGAGTGGGGAGTAGAGGGAGGGATTTAGAACTGAAAATCTGAATGTTGAAGTGAATGTGAATTGTGAGTGTTGAAACGAATTAATTAATTTAACAAAATAAATAAATGCCTGTGTAATTTGATTGAATGAAATAGAACATACTATGCTCTATGTTCTAAGGTCTCTTCCAGCTCTGGTTGATATTCTATGTTTAATAGGCCAATCAACAAGCATTTATTAAGTGCCTACTATGGTCAGACACTAACCTACGTGTCAGAGCTATAAAGAAAGGCAAAAATAGTCCTTGTTCTAATGGGGGAGACAACAGGTAAATAACTAAGTACACATAAGACATAGATGGAAAGCAGTCTGAGAAGGGAGGCATTTATAGCTGGGAAGCCTAGGAAAAGCTTCCTGCAGAAGGTGTAATTTGAGCTAAGTCTTGAAGAAAGCCAGGGAAACAAAATAGAAGGTGGGGGCAGAGAATTCCAGGCATCAAGTATAACACCCTGTTACAGGGATTAGCTCACTGTAAGTCTAGGGGCATAGAACAGTCCCCAAGGTCCACTTGCTTTCCTTCTATTTGGTCTTGGTCAGTTTATTTTAGAGGAAAAGTTCTGAGTTCAGTTACAATCACTCAGAGCCCTCAGGAAAAATCCCTAACACCTAAACAGCAACTTGGTTCCCTGCCTAACCCTTCATGTATACTTCTCTCTAGTTAACCCTTGGTCTCTTTTTGTTCAAGGTAAAATTCAATTTACTGGAAACATTTGGGTAATGAAATCGCAGGTCACATTATAGTATCATTAGATAGAGAAGCAAGGAGAGAAAAAAAGGTGGGGAAATTTTCTTGGGATTTCACTTAACCTGGACCGTCCCCTTCATGATGCCCATAGAAGCAAGAGCTTTGCATGACATCTTTCTCTGCCACAGTTCAGTCCTCCCTTTGCTTCTTGCTTGCTCCAACTTCTCAAATCCAGACCTTCAAAATCTCTTCTTCCCAGATCCTGAGCTATCTTCTCCCTTTCATTACAAAGGACGTAAGGGGCAGCTAGGTGGTGCAGTGGATAAAGCAACAGTGCAGGAGTCAGGAGGACCTGAGTTCAGATCTCACCTCAGATACTTGACACTCACTAGCTGTGTGACCTTGGGCAAGTCACTTAATCCTAATTGCCTCATCCTGGGTCATCTCCAGTCATCCTGATAAATATCTGGTCACTGGATTCAGATGGCTCTGGAGGAGAAGAGAGGCTGGTGACCTGCACAGTCCTCCCTCACTCAAAACAAAGTCAAGGGCAAGTCATGTCATCATTTCTCTGATGGTATGGTCTTCTTCAGCAACGAAGGATGAACACACAAAGGACTTAGGGAGTGGTCCAGTTGATCACATATTGGCTTTGAATGATTCAGAAGAGATATACAGGCCCTGTTCACACTCAGTTCTAATTGTCTGATTTAATTTTTAAAAGTGTATCTAAGCAAGGTACCAAACCAGATGGAGTGGTTTCTACCCCACCCTTTCAAGGGACAGTCAGTACAAAAGCCTGGAGAAGGGAGATAGGAAAATGGAGTGTCATATTGGGGGAATTGCAAATAGGGTAGTGTAGCTAAGGAGAGTCAAGTGTAAGAAGATGAGAAAAGAAATAGTAGCTAACATTTATATAGTGCTTACCATATGAAAAGCACTGGGCTAAACACCAAATAAATACCATCTCATTTCATCCTCCCTACTACTCAGAAGGTAGGTGATCTTATTATCCCCATTTTACAGATAAGGAAGCTAAGGCACAGAGGCTAAATGACTTGCCCAGGGTCATACAGCTAATGAGTATGTAAGGTCAGAATTAAATTCAGGTCTTCCTGGACTCCAGGCCTGGCACTCTATGCGCTGTACCACCTCTCTATCAAATAAAGAAAGGGGCCATGTTATAAAGAGCTTTAAATACCAAATAAATTTGGTTTGATCCTGGAGACATCCAGGAGCCACTGGAACTCACTGAGTAGGGGGATGACATGGCCAGACCTATGGACAGATAAATGGATTGGAGTAGGGAGAGATTTGAAACTGGCTGGACAGTTAGAGGATTGTTGCAGTCATCCAGAGGAGGAGTGCCTGAACCAGGATTGTGGCTATGTGAATGAAGAGAAGGGAGAATTGATGAGATGTTAGGAAGGTCGGAATGGCGAGATTAATTCTAATTCATTCTAGTGCCTTCCCTCTCATTTCTTTCCTATTTGTTCTGTATATACTTTACGTTGTATATATTTGTTTGCATGTTGTGTCTCCTCCCACCTCTCCCACTAAATTGTAAGTTCATTTAGGGCAGGGGTACCTGGTACATAGTAGGCACTTATTAAATATTTATTGATTACTTCATTTGACAATGGATTGAGTGGGGGGGAGGAGTAAGTTCAAATGAGGGGTCAATCTTGGTTGTCTGAGAGGATGAGGATGCCCTCAATTGCAATAGGAAAGTTTGGAAGAAAGGAGATTGATGGGGGAAAGATAATGAATTTGATTTGGGATATTTTGAGAAGCCTGTAAGATATCTAGTTTAAAATGGCCCAAGACAATTGGTAATATGGGATTGGTACTCAAGATGGAAAGTAAGGCTAGATATATACATAGAGGAATAATCTGCATAGAGATGACCATTGAACTCAAAGCCACTGATAGGATCACCAAGGAAGAAGATACAGAGGGAGAAGAGACAGTATAGAGCCTTGAGGGAGACTCACAGTGAGTGCGCAGGAATAACGCAGATGAAGAGTCAGCTAAGTTACCGAAGAAGGAGGTAGATAAGAAGAGATAAGATAATAACAGATAATAACATTTGGAATAGATAAGAAAACCAAGAGAGGGTGTCCAGAAAAAGAGGGTGGTCAACAACGCTATGAAGTCAAGGCCCAAGACTGAGGGAAAGGTCATTAGTTCTGGCAATTAAGAGAGTATTGGTAACTTCAGAGGAAATGATTTCTAAGGTTTTTTCTAACACTGACATTCTACGTTCTTAGTCAATGGTGTCAAACTCAGAAACAGGGGTCAATAAACCTTGGAAAAAGATATTTTCAGGCTATGTATTGACTTGGAAAACCACTTATCAATATATCTATGTTTTATTGTATTATTTATTTCGTTCAATATTCCCCAATTACATTTTAATCTGGTTTGGGCTATACTCCAGATTTGTTGCAGGCTTCCTGTTTGACAACTCTGTTCTAAGCCAAGCTATGGTCTCCCAGCAGTCAATGTTCTATGTTCTAAAGTCCCATTTAGCTTCAACATTCTTTAAGGGCCTTTCCAAGTTGAACATTCTGATGTCTATGTTCTCAGGTCCTTACCAGCACAGTAATTTGACATGGTTTCTAGTTTCTCCTGGGCTTTCACAGAGGGAGCAGGATTAGAGGCAACAGGCCTGATATCTTAGAAAGAGACCCTTTACCATAGGGGTGGAGAAAGGAGCCAAGGGAAGAGGGTGTGGGGAACAGACCCTGGCTGGTCCAGCCTTAAAAGTATCCCAGTTTATAAGACATTGTGCTGAGGCCAGCTGATGAAATGAGACAGAACTGGTGGGAGCAGGGCCTGTTGAAATAATTCCAAGGCAGAGCCAAGAGTGTAAACACAGGGAGGAAGTTTGGCTGCCATTAAAGCAAGTTTTCTTTTCATTTTTTTTCAGTATCACCTCTGGTCACAAGCTGGAATCTCTCTCTCTCTCTCTCTCTCTCTCTCTCTCTCTCTCTCTCTCTCTCTCTCTCTCTCTCTCTCTCCATATAAAAACAAAGAAAAGATGGAAACCCTTCTTTTGGGGGCCCTGGGCTTCTTTCCTTCTGGCTGATATTCTACGGCCCTGCTGTGGAAGGCAGGAAACATTCCATATGTCCTTAGAGTTACGTTGTCCCTGGAGAAAGGCCAGAGCTATCAAAGCTCTCAGATCCCAGGGAGGAACAACTTGGGAAGGGAGAGAGGCACTACAGAAACCCAAGAGGGCCTGTCCCTGCTGGGTCAGGCTGCTTCCTCCTTTTCTAGTTTTCTCATTTTGACCCTTGTAACTACTGTTGAGTAAAGCAGCTGGACCTAGAGAGGAGAGGGGAAGCAACAGAAGACAGACTGAGAGCTTTAGTAGGATGGGCCTTTTTCTAAGGGAAACACTTCAGAATGGATACCCCTGGGAGGCTAAGGAGCCAGAAGGCCTGGGTTCAGTATGGCAGTATAGTGGAAACAAGAGGAACTCGGGAGCTGGTTTCTAGTCCTGGCTCTGTCACAGATCTTCAATAGATTCCTTCCCCTCTCTGGGATGCAGTTTCCTCTTCTATGGAAATGAAAGATATAAACAGGGAGGCCTCCCTCAGCTCTCACATTCTAGAACAGGAACCCTGGCATTCCAAATTCTTACAGCTCTGATATTCTAACGGTCTGTGTTCTGAGGTCTCTCCCAGTTTTTTGCATTCAGAGAGTGCAGGCTGAGAAGGAGAGGGGATCCTGGCAAGGGATCTCATTTCCTGTCTCAGATAAAGCACTGGGCAGAAGGAATTAGGGGTGTGGGGCTCAAGGAGCCACTGCCAGATTTGCGGTTGAAGAGTATTTTTCTCTGTCCCTGATAAATCACGCTCATAGGCTCATCTCTAACCCCCATCCCCCTGCACTCCCCCCAGCCTTTTTTCTTCCCTCCTTCCTTCTCCCTTTAAGGCTTTATTCTTACTTATTAAAATAGGCCCAGAGCCTTCCTGTGAGAACCATCCATCCTGCTCCTTATCTCTCTCTACTGACAATTCCCATCAGGGCCCAGAAAGAGAGTGTTTGAGAAGAAACAGAGGGAGCTCTGTCTCCCTAGGGGAAGGAAAGGAAATGGAAGGTAGTTGGGGAGTGGGGGGGTGGAGCACCATGGAAAAGATGGTATCCGGGTACCATAGGTAGAAAGGACAAGCAGGACCCTGGCCCAAAAGCATCAGAGATATGAAACTCAGAGCAAAGGAGAGGGTTAGAAGCCTAGTGTCCAGAATGAGGACAAGGTCAATTCCACTTTTCTCTGCTCTGTTTGGACCTTATGCAGAGTGCTGTGTCCAGGTCTGAGAAGCTGGGGGCAGCTCTATGACATGGTGGATAGAGACCAGGTCTGGCATTAGGAAGATTCATCTTCCTAAGTTCAAATCTAGCCTCAGACAATTACTAGCTGTGTGACCCTGGGCAGGTCACTTCACCCTGTTTCCCTCAGTTTCCTCATCTATAAAATGAGAGCTGGAGAAGGAAATAGCAAACCACTCAAGTATTTTTCCCAAGAAAACCCAAAATGGGATCAGGTAGAATTAGACACAACTGAAAAATATTTAAACAACAATTGATGAGCTGAGATGGTGAAAGTGAGGAAAGGGAGTAAACATCCATATTGCTCCTACTATGCTACCATACACCATTCTCTGCGCTACCAGCTACCTCAGAAGGTGAAGATGCTTTGAGATTATATCATATGAAGATCAGCTGAAGGGACTAGGAATATTGAGCTTGAAGAAGACAAGACTGTCCCAAATTCACACCCCAAGTTCCTTCATTCCAGATCCCACTGCAGACCTAGAACTCCAACAAAATACCCTGGATCCTTTGGCCACTGATTGGTGAGACTTTGCCCTTTATTTCTAGCCTAACCTAGACCCCCATCCTATTTCCCCAAGTCATCTTACCATCATGTTGCCATATGGCATCTTGTGGACACCACTCCCATGTTCCCTTCATCCCTTCTACAGCAATCCCAATGAGATTTCCATTCTTGGAAAGAATGTGACAATTAATCAATCTATCACTCTACTCACCATCCTTGGACTCTTCTGGCCAAAACACCTCTATCTACCACATATGTATCATCTTCCCCTGTTAAAATATATGTTTCTTGAAGGCAGAAGCTATCTTGCCTTTTTCTCTTTGTACTCTCAGCACTTAACAGAGTCCCTGTCATGTAGTAAATACTTTGGGCAAGTCACTTCATCAGACACATCTGCCTCAGTGTCCTCATCCCTAAAATGGAGATGAGAATAGTAACGCTGACCTCCCAAGGCTATTAAAAGGATCAGATGTGATAGCATTTGCAAAAGGTTTTGTCAGTCTTAAAATGCTCTATACATACAGGCTATTACTATTATTATTACAATGCCAGGAAGCCTGTCCTAAGAAAACAGTACAAATAGTTAGGACTCAAGGTCTTTTTCTACTGCATTTCACAAAACAGAAACAAAACCAAAAACCATCATACCTCCCATCCATTGAGGCTCATCTCCCTTGAGTCTTCTATTTGTCAGTTGGCAAAAATGACTCAATAACAAAGTTTGCAGTAGCCCATAGATATTGCCCTTATAGAGGCTATCCACTTTTTGTAAGAATTTCTAATTGATAAAATGTGAGGATGGTGGCTGAAGCTCTCCTTTTGCTTATTATTCAAGACAGCACCTGGAATCCATGCAACACTGGATTTTGAGTTCAAAGATTTGACTTTAACCTAGGTCTAGGGTTCCCTACCTGTGGGACTGTGGGCAACCCATTGCTCTCATCTTAGCCTCATTTTTCCTCATCTTCAAAATTAAAGGGTTGGAATACATGATCTCTAAGGTCCTCTCCAGTTGTGAAAATTTATGAACATGACCCTCCTTGGTTCAAGATCTTGGAGAGGAAAGAGATCCCTGGGAGACCTGGTTTGGTCAGAGTAGGCTTCGCAGAGGAGAAGGAATATGATATATACCTTAAGGAATGGAGATTTGGGTCAACATAAAGGAAGGGAGATGGAAATCAAGGCTGAGAAAAGCAGTATGTTAGGGGGACAGTAAGTCTGGCTAAAATGGGGAGTGTGTGCTGGAGAGGACATTAGAAAGATAAATTCCATAATGGATTTTCCTCAAGTTCCTTCTTGTCCTTGAGTTTCAGGTCTGGGCTAGCTACACAGGGGCATGAGCCCTTTCATTTACTAAATAATAGAGTCAAACCCAACTCCTGTGGAAATGAAAATCATATTTGAACCCATTAGAACCCTGTGATATGTCAAAGGTGATACCAGAGAATGAGAGGCAGCACCTTGGACAAGTCCGCTGTCTTTTCTCATGCCCCAGCATCCCCAGCTGTAAAAGGAAGGGATGTGGTAGATGCCCCCTTCCATCTAACTCTGATACCTTCACCTAGGATCACTGAACATCTAGAGGCTCAGTCTTCTGGCAGGGCTGCAGGAGGTCTAATGTTCTACATTCAAAGTGTTCACTAGTATATGGTCCCAGCTCTGCTAAGCAAATGCAGACATTTGTCTGAATGTCTGGTATATCCAGAGCCTTTAGAGAATCATAGAATGTTATTGCAAGAAGGGGGCATAGGCTAAGGTATACTGAGTGAATGAGAGGACTGGAAGGGAACTTAGAGGTCCATCTACTCCCCTCTGATTTTGCATATGGGGAAACTAAGACCCAGGAAGAGGTGACTTGTCCAAGGTCCTGCAGGTGGTCATGGGCAGAGCCTCCACAGTCAGACTCTTTGGGAGCAGTGCTTTTCCAGCAGCCTATCCTGCCTCCCTTGAAGCCCCCTCCAGCTTGGGAGGTAAGAGGGGGTTGGGGGCCCTCTCTTTCCCTGGCTCCATGGTGACTGCGGGCACATTTGTTATTGCTCTTAAGTCTCCCAGCTCCTCTGGCTCCTGCTGTTGCTGGGGGTTGTGGCTTGGGGGGGGGGGGGGTGTTGGGATTCAGGGGGAGGCAGAGTCCTGCTTCCTGTTAGCCTGAAAGGCCTGTTTGCAGAGAGGAATGTCTCCTCTCTTCCCTCTCTTCCCTTCCCCCTCCCTCCCATATGGGCTCAATCAGAAACCATCTGCTTTCCATTCCCATGTTTAAAAGCCAGTTTCCCTGGGCAGCCTCCCTCCTGCTAGGGTGTTAATTTTATATACCCCAGCCTGGAGCCGGCATGCCCCTCTCCCCCTCCCTGCTGCTCCCCTTCCCTCAACTCCCCAACTTCTCCCAACTACTTATTTGATAATGCACATTCCTAGGATTATGAACTGGAAGAGGTATCCTAGAAACCAGTCTAGTCCCATCTCTTATTTTGCAAATGGAGAAACTGAGGCCCTGAGGAAGAGAAATGACTTGCACAAAGCCACACAACTCTAAATAGAAACTAGGTCTTCTTAGGCTAGCAGAGCACTGCCTACTGGTTAGTTGCACAAAATCTTGGTGCCCTAAAAAATGTGGATCAGGGAGATGTCTTGGTGAAAAGAATGGAATGGCTGATTGCAGGAAAGGGGACAGGAATAAGGAAAGAGTTGGGCAGGGGGTCCTCCTCCCTTTTCGCATTCTTCAGCACCTAGCTACAGGCCTGTTGGTGTCATCAGGTTTCCACCTAGGATCCCTGGACACCCAGGGGTTCCTTGGCCTCCTGGCAGGGATGCAAGCTGGGGATGGGGTACCTTTTCTCATGTCTCCTACCTGGGGAGTCAATATGTTTTCTCCTGGAGAACAAGTCAGCCAAGACCAAGCCATCCATCTTATGGAAAGAGTCCTTGCCTCTGAGTTAGACAACTTTCTCTCTATGGAATCTTGAGCAAGATTACAATCTACCCCCCTCTGTCTATTTCATCCATATAAAATAGGGATGATAATCCCTGACCTACTTGGTTCATAGGGATCAGATGAGGTGATGTAGGGAATCATGAAACCTATAAAAACATCAGCTATTATTACTGAAGTGTAGTGAATAGTACTAGATGAAAAGTCAGGAAGACAAGTTTGAGATCAGCCTCAGACACTTACTAGCTGGGTGACCCTGGGCAAGTCACCTAATCTCTTTCAACCTTGGTCACCGTAAAAGGAGAATAACAGTGACTCTTAACTCAAAGCGTTGTCCTAAAGACCAGATTCTGAATCAAAATCTCAAAAAAGATACGTAAAGTGCTTCACAAGCTTTAAAGCTATCATCATTGTCTATTATTATTTATTATGATGAGTATTAGGATTATTTTGGGACAATCAACTAGGCAGAGTTTCAGTCCCTACCTTTCTCACTCCAGCCCTTTCTGGCAACACCAGAATTTCATCCCTATCTCACCCCAGTGGGAAGGCAGAACAGTGTAGAACTGTAGTACCCACTCTGGAATCAGAGGATGTGGGTTCAGATCCTGTCCTTGAAACCCACTACCTATGTGGCCCGGGGCAAATCATTCAGTTTCCCTGAACACTCCTGTCTCTCATCCATAAAATGAGAAGATTGAATTGTACGGCTTGGGAGGTCCCATCCACTTCTACATCTATAATCATGATTTCCAGCCGGCCTTGCCCTATGTTCAGATTCTTTTTCCTCTCACATAGTTTATGTATCTCTTAAATGCACATCATAGGCATTTAACGGTGCAGTTAGGTGGCTCAGTGAATAGAGTGCTGGCCCTGAAGTCAGGAGAACCTAAGTTCAAATCCAGCCTCAGTCAAGTCACTTAACCCTGTTTGCCTCAGTTTCCTCATCTGTGAAATGAACTAGAGAAGGAAATAGCAAACCATTCCAGTATCTTTGCCAAAATTATTGATTAGCTTCCGAGCAAATATGATAAATTGAGTTAATGTACTGAAAACTCCATAAACCATCTACTCACACATACATTTTATTTCTTTTATTTTTTCATATTGAAGAAGTAGCTTTTATTTGTATGCTATGCAACATTCGACCAAATCGATTTCCATGTTCCATAGGTAACATACAGTTGTATATGTCTTTCATTGTATCTTCATTGGCATCATTTGTCTGGGAAGCTGATTTCATAGAAGACATTAATGATTGATATCTGTAGGTGAACTGAATGAATATACATACAATATTATGGGTCATGTAGTAGAATGGAGGAGACTGAATCAGGACTATAGTGAATTCTTTCACTAACTGAATCAGAGCCCCCAACCACCTAGCATCATCATCATCATCACCACCGCTACCACCAGCCACATACACACTCACCCGAGGGATGCTCTGACTACTCCTGGCCCTGGGGTCTTCCCAGCTAATCCAGGCCAAAGCAAAGGCAAACTTGCAGCCCTTCCCCCCAAACCCAGAAGTCAGAGAGCAGTTCCAGGCTCCAGTCCCAGGGTTTAAACGGAGAGCCTTGGGCCACAGCCTTTTACAATGTGAGAGATTTCTCACCCTCCTGGCTCCTAGTTGGCTCCGGTCTATTTCCCCAAGCAGAACTTTGGTTTTCCCATCAAATTGGAAATAAACTTCCCTCAGCACCAGGGCCTGCGATGGGGGGAAGGGAAGGGGAACCTAGCTTCTGAGACCCTTTCTCCTCTCTTCTTTACCTTTCCCTTCCCCTTCTTCAGCTAACTTCTCCCCTACTTTTGGCTCCCCAATCCTGTTATCCCCAACAAAGTTTCATTAATATTATCCCAGGCCTTCCAACTCCTTAAATAACATTGGGTTTTCCCCTCTTGTGTCTAGCTCCTAATTAGAGTTCCCACATCACTCCCTAACACTTCCCACCTCTTGTTCACTGAACAAAGCTTCTGCTAAGAAAGAGGGTTGGTCTATCTGCCCACAAGAAAGGACTGCCCACCTAAGGCAGGCTGCCAGGCTTCTGAAAGGTCTGCGGATCTCATTTCTTCCAGGCCTACTGTGTTGTCTTGCTTCTTTAATGACAGGGAACTCTACTAGACCTCAGGGAACCTGGGTTCTATTCCCAAGTCGGGTCCCTAACTCACAAACTCTCCCTTTTTTTGCATGAGACTACCTTCTTTCCCTTTCCTGCTACCCTGAGGGACCATGGAACTGGGTCAAGCAATTCAAGAGCTCTTGGAACCAAAATGATAGCAACTCCTTCATATTCTTCAAAATGGCCCTAGGACAGTCACCTCTTTTTTCCTGTAACTCATTTCCTACATTTATAAAATGATGGGGTTGAACTACTTGAATTCTAAGAACCATACCAACTCTGACATTCTAGGTCCTGTGTTCTACGGCCCCCTTCTAACTCATATTCTAACATTCTAACATCCCTTTCAGCTCTAGCATTCTGTATTCTATGTTCTATGGTCCTTCGCAACTCTATGGTTCCGTGACTGTTCCAGAGGGTGAGAAGCATGTTTCCCAAAGACGTGGGAGGAAATTGTGCTTTCCCACGAAGAAAAGGGCATCAGTATCACTGGGTGGAGGCAAAAAGTCCAGGGGTTTAGGGGAGGTCCTTGGGCTCTGGAAGGAAGCAGAGAGCTAATTGAGTCATGACATAGCCCAGGCCCTTGGCCAGCTCCCCCCACCCCCAGCTCCAGCCTCCAGGGCCCCCTGCCGCCTGCCGCCTGCCCGCCTCCATCCAAGCATGCTGTCAGCCAGCGAGACGAATGTTCAACACGGCCGTCTTTATGGAGGGTACAGACAGCATGTCGCCGGGCTAACCCTGCGTGGAAAATTTGGAGGTGGAAGGAGAGGCGGGATAATTAGACCAGGGCCTAACTCAGAAATGTGAGATGCTTCATACAGGGCAGCCAGGGCCTTGCTAATTCCCCAGGCCCTGTTCCCTAACCAAGCAACCAGGTTAGAAACACCCTCTTCCAGGGAGTCCCTCTGGAGCAGCCTCTACCTGAAGTGACCGGGGACCTACCAGAGAAGAGGCTTTGCAGAGCCGAAGGTTTCCACAGGAGTTGTTAGCGGCAGGATACATAGGGGAAGTAGAGGCCAAGGGAAGTGTGCCAGCCACCTGGGGCCCCCTACCCTATTGACTCTTGGGGATGAAGGGAAGGAATACCAGGTCCTTCCCACCCTCTTGCCCTCCTCTCATCCTGGAAAGGCTGGCTGATTCTGGGTAGTGAAATTTAAACCTCTACTGGGTCTGGGGTGTTGGAAGGGGATGGAGAGTGGTACTGTTCAGGTATTTGGTGTAACAGGGGCATTGGACACCCAGGAGAGAAGACGCAGGGTGAGGGAAGCGTTATTGTTGGGTTGTTTCCGTGGTGTCTGACTTTTTTGTGACCCCCATTTTGGGGTATCTTGGCAAGGATACCTGAATGGTTTGCCATTTCCTTCTCCAACTCATTTTACAAATGAGGAATTGAGGGTAAACAGGATTAAGTGACTTGCCCAAGGTCACACAGCCCATAGTCTGAGTCTGGATTTTAATTCATAAAGATGAATCATCTTAATTCCAAACCTGGTGCTCTATCCACTGTGCCACCTATCTGCCCTGAGGGAAGTATACAGAGACACAAGCCTGAGGATAGTGTTGAGACAGCACGGTTGTAGTAAGTGGAGCACTGAACCTGATGTCAGGAAAGCATGGGTTCAGATTCTTCCACTTAGTAGTTGTGTGACCCTAAGTCAAGTCACTTAACTCTTCTTCCCTCCTTTTCCTCATTTGTAAAGTCCAGTGGCTTCCAACATCCCTTCTAGCTCCAAATCTATGATTCTGTTGAACAGAGTCAGACAGACAGAGAGAAACCAGACAAATAGGTAGCCACAGATAGATGCATGCACAACCTCATAGAGATAACTGTTCATCGTGTAGGCAGCAGAGAGCCACTGGAAAGGTTTGGGGAGATGACAAATTAGAACATAGGAACAAGCCAGTTTCCTTAGAAAGGAGATATTTGTTTAAAGCAGGTAGGAGAGGTTGATGAAGTTGGGCTAAACCCTATGGCCAAGAGCCTGGGATGCCAGCCTGGGATGATTCGAATCACCTCCAAATTCTCTCCGATCACTTACCATGCTATGCATAGAACCTTGGTCAAGGTGAAGATAGGGTGGGGTGAATAGTTGAATTCTAGCAATCTACTCTCAGCATCCTGTCCCCTGGAAAGAGTTTAAAAGGGAGTCTCTGGGAACTATCTGGGAACAGTTTCCTCAATATTCCTAGGAGTCTTTCAAATTATGGATGATCAAAGGGCAGCCCCGGCAATCCGGAAGGCATGGAACTCCTGCATGTGCTTTGGAGTTTGCCTAGACACTTTTTCTTTCTGAGGTTGAAGAGAAGTGAAGGAGGGTAAGACAAAGATTAGCTCCCTTTCTGAAGGAGTTTCTAGAGCTGGTGACAGAATCTGAATGTGAATAAGATTTGGTAACTTTTCCAGGTCCTGACTTGTCGTTTTGTTGTCTTTGTTGTTGGCTTGTTTCAGTCACCTCCAACTCTTCATGGTCTCATTTGGGGCTTTCTTGACAAAGATATTGGAGCAGTTTACCATTTCCTTCTCATTTTACAGATGAGGAAACTGAGGCAAGCAAGGTTAAGTAAGTTGCCCAAGGTCACATACCTAGTAAATCTGAGGATAGTTTTGAACTCAAGAAGATGAGCCTTCCTAATTCCAAGCCCTGTACTCTAGCCACTATGCCATCTGATTGAAATAAGTCCTGATTAGCAGGGACAAATGAACCAAAAAAGGGATCCCTGCAATGAGGGTCACGAGTTCTGGACCCACTAAACCATTAACTTGCTGTGTTACCTTAAGTAATAATAATGACATGAATAACATATTTCTATAGTGCTTTACAAAGCATTTTCAATTTCTCTGGACTTCAGTTTCTCTACTTATAAATTGAGAAATTGGACTAAATGGTCTCGAAGGGAAGGGAGGGAAAAAAGCATTTATTAAGTACTCTATACACTAGGTGCTGGAAATATTATCCCATCTGATCCACACAACAATCTTGAAGATAGATGCTATTATGATCCCCATTTTACGATTGAAGGAACTGAGGCAAACAGAAGTTAAGTGTTTTGTCCACAGTCACACAGTAGGTATCTGAGGTCAAATTTGAATTCAGACCTTCCTGACTCTACTGAGCCACCAGCTGCCAGTATCTTTATGTCTAAGGAACCCTCCTGTTGTCCTGCAAGTCCTCCTCCCTCTGCCTCTGTCATTCTATTCTTTGTTCTGAGGTTGTTTCCAGCTCTGACACTTCATGTACTGTTTTCTGAGGGCTCCTCCAGCTCAGACATGTCAAGTTCTCAGATTCCTTTCACCTCGTATGTTCTATGGCTGAAGGTCCTCACCTCTGTCATTCTGTTCTAGGCTCTAACTCTCCTCCAGTTCCCATCTTGCTTCCTGTTCTCTAACGTTCTTCCAGCTCTGACATTCTAGATGGTCTATGATTCTAACTACTACATGATTACATCTAGATGTGACTAGTCAGAGAAGACTTCTTCCAGTGGTTTAGGCCTTAGCCCTAGAACATTGCCCCTTTGTTCCTCCCATATCAGGGTCTGTTTAGCAGCAAACGTTATTTTGCATGAACAAAATCAATGCAGCTAGAATAAGAAGAGTCGTAACCAATGGGGAGAAAACAATCTGTGCCAAAAATAAAGGTTTGAAGCTTAAAAATATATAGGGAATTAATTTATACACACACATGTATGTATTATATGTAATACACATTTCGTAAAATATGTGCATATTAGATATTTTACATATGCACATACACATATACCTATGCACACACACAAAAACCATTCCCCTTTGGATAAGTGGTCAAATGATATGATGAGCAAGCAATTTTCAAAAAATTACATACAAGCTATCAACAGCCAATTACTAATAATAAAGGGGAAGCTAGGTGGTGCAGTGGATAGAGCACCAGTGCAGGAGTCAGGAGGACCTGAGTTCAAATCTCACCTCAGACACTTGACACTAGCTGTGTGACCTTAGGCAAGTCACTTTACCCCATGCTGGGTCATCTCCAATAATCCTGATGAATAGATGGTCACTGGATTCAAACAGCTCTGGAGGAGAAGTGAGGCTGGTGACCTGCACAGTTCTCCCTCACTCAAAACAAAGTCAAGTGCAAGTCATGTCATTATTTCTCTGATGGCATGGTCTTCTTCAGCAATGAAGGATGAACACACACACACATACACATACACACACACGCTAATAATAAAAGAATATATATTAAGACAACTCTGTGGTTTTACCTCATCTTCATCATATGGAAAAAATGACAAAAGAAAAAAATGATGTATTGGAAGAGCTATGAAAAGATGACCATACGTATATTTGTACTATTGCTTCATCTGGAAATTGGTACAATTATCCTGGAAATTAACTTTGAATTATTAGAATCTAATACTCCTACCACACAGGGCAGAACTCATAAGAAACAGGAACCTTCTGGAGTGCTTTGTGTGTGTGTATGTGTGTGTTTGTGTGTGTGTGTGTGTGTGTGTGTTGAGGGACCTCAACATCTGGCAATGCTACCAGAAGCAGCAAGTCTCAGTCTCAGGGACAAGATAGCATAACTCCCCCACCACCAGGCTGCCTCATCTTCCCGACAGTTTTTCTGTCTCTTGATTCATTAGGACCAGTGTGGGAATATTATCTGAAAGTCTAAACATGTATGTACATTCTGGAAGGTTATTATTAATAGTAAACATCTCTTAGACTCCACCTCCATTCGAACTGTGTTTCTTTCATCCCTTTTAGGTGTAAATTTGCCTATCAATGCCTTTCCACACATTCATAGGCAAACAAACTCAGCATAGATGAACCCCTAATTTTTAGTGATAGTTTCATATAGCATAAAAACAAAAGTGAGCAGTCAAAATAATAGAAATTCCAAAATTCCCCCTGCTTTGAATGGTAACTGAGGTAACAGCTTTGTCTCTCTCCTACCCCTCCTCCTACCAGATTGGGGAGGAAACAGGAAGTGAGTAGTTGGACAGGTCAAGGAAAGCATGTCTGTCTCTTCAAGGATGAAGGGGTATAGCAGATGGCATTGTGGACAGGAGGTAGGTCATCTCACTCACCACTCTGTTGTTTTGGCCTGATCTGCTTCCCATTCCTCCAGCTGGACCCGGCTTGTCCACCTCCCTTTCACATCTGGTTAATAACTCTCTTCTCATCTCAATCTGGTCCTTAGCTTATAGTCATTAGAGTAGCAAGCACAACATAGGCCATCTCCCTGGTACATTCACAGATTGTCCAGAATGGAATTCTGGAAAATGTGCCATCTTCACCCCACCATCCCCCATCAGTCCCTCATGACTACCTCTCCTCTGTGGAAGTCTTTTAAGATCAAAGTCATAGGAACCTGGGAGACTTCTGACTGCTTACTGGCAGATACTTCTGCATCATCATGTCTCCATGGTTATGCCTCTTAGGGGATGGGTGACATGTAGCCACGATTGGAGGATACAACATAAAAATCAATAGATTGATCTAGCAATACCACCACTAGACAAACACATATGCCATGGAGGGGAACTATAGAGAGAAAGGGTTCTAAATTTAACAGCTAGCATTTACATAGTACTTTAAGGTTTGAAAAGTACTTGACAAATACCATGTTTGACCCTTGCAACCACCCTGTAAGGTAAATTCTATTAGTATCCCCATTTTGCAAATGAGTAAATTGAGGCAGGCAATAATTAAGTGACTTGCCCCCAAACCACTTGTCAAATAGGTAGTATCTGAGGGAGGTTAAATTTAAAGTCAGGTCTACCTGATTCTACCACCACAGAGAAACTTTTATGAATGGATTCAGAGAAGCAGGAGAGTAACATATAGAATGTCCACAATGATGTAAAGGAAAACAACATTGAAAGATGTCAGAATGTTGATCAATGCAATCAGAGGTCATTTAATAGTGAAGCAGGACTCCTACCAACCAGCAAAGAGTTGATGAATAGTAAGTATAGAACTGGAGAAGGAAATGGCAAACCACTCTAGCGTCTTTGCCAAGAAAACCCCAGATGGGGTCACAAAGAATCAGACAAGACTGAAAAATGACTGACCAGCAACTACAGAATAAAACATACATTTTCAGACACAGCCAATGTAGATTTGTTAATCTTGACTGCAGTTATTTGTTAGAAGTTAGAGTTCTATTCAAAGGATTTTGCTTTTCTTTTCTTTTCCCCAATACTGGGGGGAGGCAAGGAGAAGAAAGGAAAAATCTATTTTTATTCATTTTTTTTTAAATTTAATTTTAAAAACAAAGAAGAGTACTATGGAGGGAGAAGAGGGCAGTCTTTAGGAAGTAAGAGTAATATTAAAAAGAGAACAGGACTGAACATAAAGTGATTTTTAAAAACTCCTCTACAGAAATTTATTAAGCATTTACTGTGTGCAGGTGCTGGGCAGGCATTACATTCCAGGCAAACTGGACCACATACTACCACCAGAATAATCCATACTTTCCTATATCTGGCCTGTTTATCTACCATGTCTCTCCCCGACACAACCCCACCCAGGGAAATCTTACCTATGCTTCAGAACAGAACTTTGTAGGGAAGTAACCTTTGAGGTCTTCAATGATTTGTTCTAATACCTTTAGAAATGAGCTTTTCTTCCTCAGATATCACATAACACTTTCATTCTCCTCTGAAGCATTTATTACTTAATATTGCCTATTGTCAATCTCTGTAGAGTGTTGTCTGCAATATGAGGGCTGGACCCTTGACATTTTTAGACTTTATATCTCTCCTTGACACTGGATAATGTTCTGTACCCAGTAAGTGCATAATAAAATGTTAACATTTGATTCATTGAGTTGGATTGATTTGAGTCAAGCCCCCTAAATGAGTAAATGGGACCTGACTGTATTAGCTAGACAGGATGCCCTATTTCCTCAAGGTCAGTGGTGGTAGAACTGGAAGTTTCTGGCCTTCTCTTAAGACCAAAGCAGACCCAAAATTTAGCTACCTTATAAATACCCACAGCATCCCCACAGTTTGTAGGTCTTCCAAAATGGCCCTGTGGATTTCACCAACCTCCTTTACCTCTATTCACCTACTTCAATATGACCTGGCCAGTTTCTGTGCAGTCTTACACACATACCTGGTGGTCTTCCCCACTCCTAGCTAGCCCTTCATTTAGACTGCCCCCCACCCCTTTCCTCTTTCCTGTAGCTCTAAATCCTGGCCATCCTCCAGAGCCCAACTCAGTTTCCTCCTCAGGTAGGATCTCCAACCTTCTTTGGCCACCCCAGCCATCAGTGGTCTGTCTCTAAACTCTGTCTGGAGAGGCAATGTAATGTAAAGGAAAGCAGGTTGGACGTGGGGCTAAGAGATCTGGGTTTCAATCCAGGCTCTGCTTCTTGTCAGATCTATGACCTTAGGCAAGCCCCTGACTCTCTGAACCTGTTTCCTCAGCTATCACATGAAGGTGTTGGACCAGAAAATCTCTAAGATATCTTCTAGAATCAAAGCTTCTTATCCTCTGGCAATCATTTGGATTGTTCACCTGACTTAATCATTCAGTGTCTCGTGACTACTCTCCTTTTTGTTACTCCCTGTCTTGGGTTGTCCTTATCTCTTCTGATTCTTCTAACTCTTCAAGACCCAATTGGAGGCTTTCTTGGCAAAAATACAGGAGTGGTTTGCCATTTCCTTCTCCAACTCATTTTACAGATGAAGAAACTGAGGCAAATAGGATTAAGCGACTTGCTCAGGGTCATGCAGCTAGTATGTATCTAAGGTCAGATTTGAACTCAGGAAGAAGAGTCTTCCTTAAGTTCAGATCTGACACTCTATCCACTGCATCACCTAACTGCCCCATTGGACAGGGGGTTCTCTTTTACTTCACTTTGCAGTTACTTTCCTTAGGATTGAGATGACTCTAGAGAAGAAATGAGGCTGGTGACCTGCATAGCCCTCCCTCACTCAAAACAGTCAAGGGCAAGTCATGTCATCATTTCTCTAATGACATGATCTTCTTTGGATGAATACAATGGATGAATACAACTTTCCTTAGGAAGAGAGAGGGGCTCTCTGTGTGGAGATCAATTCTGGACACTTCCAAATTTCTCAGAGCACTTGTCCTCTGTTACTTCTTTGCACTCATCACCTTTCTCCTTGTATCTTAACCATCTGGATGCCTTATTAAAAGCAACTAGGTGGATAGTGGATAGAACACTGGGCCTGGAGGCAGGAAAATCTGAGTTCAAATCTGGCCTCAAATTTACTAGCTGTGTGACCCCAGGCAAGTCACTTAACCTCTGCTTGACTGTTTCCTCAACTGTAGAATGGAAACAATAATGGTACCTACCTACCTGGATTGTTGTGGTGATTAAATGAGATAATATTTGTATAGCACCTAACCCAGAGCCAGGTATATGGTAGGAGCTCGATAAATACTTATTTTCTCCCTTCCTCATCTCTTTTGCTACACCCAGAAGTTATACTGTAAATTCTTTAAAGATAGGTGTGTGTTTTATTCATATTTTTCCCCAGGCTGAAGGTTGACCCTTGCACTTAGTAAGTGCTTAATCATTGTTTTCTTTGCTTCCTCATTTATTCTGTGCCTACTGTATGCAGAGTATGGGAAAGATAAAGGTTAGATAAGTTAAAGTCCTTGTGCTGGAATTACAGAATAACAAATAAGTGGGTACTCAGGTATACCCTAAGGCAGCTAGATAACTTAGTGGATAGAGCTCTGAGCCTGGAATCAGGAAGACCTGAGTTCAAATTCTGCCTCCAGCACTTATTAGTTATATGACCCTGAGAAAATCATTTAACATCTATTTGTCTTAATCGTTTGGAGAAAGAAGTGGCAAACCAATCCAGTATCTTTAACAAGAAAACTCCATAGACAGTATGGTCTACAGGGTCACAAAAAGTCAGATGCAACTGAATAAGCAACTGGCATACCCTGGAAAGAAGAAGACTTTATGGTTCATAAACAAAGTATGAAAAGCCTTGGACAAGGTCAACTTTTTGACAAGGCTCTATTACCAGGCATCTCAATTTAATTTTTCTAAATAGAGACTGAATATCATTGCCTTCTAAAGATCTTCATGGGACATAATATTGTGTGTATGTTCATCCTTTGTTGCCGAAGAAGACCACGCCATCAGAGAAACGATGACATGACTTGCACTAGACTTTGTTTTGAGTGAGGGAGGGCTGTGCAGGTCTCCAGTCTCACCTCTCTTCCTAGTCATCTGAATCCAGTGACCAGATATTCATTAGATAACCCAGAATGAGGCAATTGGGGTTAAGTGAATGTCAAGTGTCTGAGGTGAGATTTGAACTCAGGTCCTCCTGACTCCTGCACCAGTGCTCTATCCACGGCACCTAATATTAAGGCCCTTTTGAATCCATATTGACTTCTTCTGAGTATACACCAGTTTATCAATCTCCTTTCTAAATTGTGACTCCCACAAAAAGAAAGCCTCCCTAATATACCTAGGTATCTGTGGTAATAGTTTTTATGGTAGCAAAGAAGTGGAAAACAAGTCAGATGTACATTGATTGGAAAATGGTTAAAAAATTGTGTTGCATTAATTAATCAATAAACATTTATTAAGCACCTACTATGTGCCAGGTACTGTGCTAATTACTTGGAGTTCAGAAAGAGGCAAAAGACAGGAACTTACAATCTAATAGGGAATTTAATTTAATGAATGTAATAAAATATTACAGTCTTGTGAAAAGCGATGAATATGAATCATGGGAATCATGGAAGACTTATATGAACTGATGCAAATGAAGTAAAAACTAGGAAAACAAGTTGCACAAATATAACACAAGTAGAAAGAGTAATTGAAACTGAATGGTACAAATTTATAATGATCAACACCCCCTCTCAAGGAAGAGACATGGAAATCACCTTCCACCCACCTTTATTGTAAAGGAGGGAGACTATACTTAATAGACTGTCCAAGTTTTTCAAAATGTTTGTCCATTTTGCTGAACTTTTCCCCTCTCTTTTTTTGTTTTCTTGGAAGAGGGAGAGGAAGGGACTGAGATTCCTTGGGAAATGTAAGTGACATAAAACAAAAGTTATAGCTACTTCTGGATGCTTGAAGATCAAGAGGTGTTACTGAGAGGTTTACCACAGAAACAATCCACCTATCTAGTTTACAACGCTCCGATTTTCCAGTCTGAAGCTAAAGAAGCAACCCTGAGAGTTCATGCCTTCAGCAATGATATTGTAAATCCTGGTGATGATATCTTATTATCTAATCACCAGAAGAATAATTTATGATGCCATTGTGATACCTCTCAGTGTTAGAGCTATGGCAGATGAGCAAGCAAGTGGTTTTCTTGCATATCAAGTTCAATATATTATGGAAAGAATGGCATTCAGCTTCCCAATTACAATTGGAGGTTTAGATTTCGTAATCCGAGTTTGAGCCAATGCACCAAACATTCCAAAGCTTTGTAGATTTCTTCCTCTAGTCACAAGTGTTATCTGAGCCTTGTTGAGTTTCTTCAGGGCTAGAAAAAAATGAGGCTATATCTGCTAGATCAGAGTATCTTTTGTGAAGAAATCAATAGAAATTGAATTTTTTTCTTTTAATAATATTTCAAAAGCTGAATTTGTCCCTCAGGACAAAACATAGAAAAGTTATTATATCTGTTTGATACCATGAACTAGGTGTCCTGGAGATATCTTAAAACTCAACATATATTGGACTGACATAAGGAAAGATCTGATGAAAAATACAAAAACTTTTATTCCATCTTTGCAAGAAATTTTCTTGGTACCATGAAAGTGGTAAACTTATCACAACTGTTTTTCCACAATAACATGACATTCATGTAAAATCAATCCTTACTTCTTGGGGTATTTTTTTTCATTTTAATAAAAAATTTTATATATGACAAAAGAATTGAATAAAGTATTTCCTTTGTTTTTTACAACCAGTATTTGTAAATTTCACTTTTAGGAAAAGGCATTTCTGGTGAAGAGTTATACACATAGATTTAGGAAGCTAGAACCTCCAAGTTGGCAACCACTTCATCAAGGTGATCAACTTTGCTTTGCTTTGAAACAGGATGCATGACTGACCATAAACTATTTTAAATGTCACTCTGATAGTCTGTGATTTTATGTGAGATTGTGAGATTCCCTAAACAAGATTATGAAGGGAGCTGAAATAAATATTTTTACTCCTAAAAAAAGACATGACTTTTTTAAACAAGAAATAATGCTTTCAAATACATCTTTATTGATCCCTTTTGTTTTTACACAATACTCATTTATAAAACACCACTCTCTCCTCTGCCCAGCAAGCTATAATTTGTATCAAATATTAAAAGGGGGGGAAGCAGTACAGTAAAACTAATTATTATCAAGCCTTCATTTTTTTCTCCTCTCCACTGGGGAAAAAAAAAGATAGATTCAGCTAATTAATTAATTTCTCTCATAATTATTCATACTCTATATGCACAGTCAGGAAAAATAAATTCCTACATAGGTCAAATGTGTTTCCTACTCTACAGTTTTGTTACCGCTCCATCATGAGGGAGACAGCTCTCTTTTTTTATCAGTCCTGTATGGTAATGATTGATCATTTAATTGATCAATTAATTCTTAAGTCTTTCAAAATTGTTCTTTTTTACAATATTGATGTTACAGTAAAAAATGTTCTTTTGACCCTTCTTACTTCACTCTGTATCAGTTCATACCAATCTTTCCACTTTTCTTTGAAATCATCTTATTTCCCCATTTCTAACAGTATAATAGTATTATATCATATTCATATGGAGGCAACCCAGTGGTAAAGTGGATGGAGTGCTGGCTGGGCCTGGAGTCAGGAAGAACTGAGTTCAGATCTGGCCACTGGGAAAGTCACAGCCTCTGCTCAGTCTCTCTCAGCCTCAGCTTCCAAATCTGTAAAATAGGGATAATAATAGCACCCACTTACCAGGTTTGTTGTGTGGATCAGATGTGATATAAAGGGCTTAGCACAGTGCCTGGCACATAGTAGGCACTTAATAAATACTTGTTCCCTGTTCTTCATGTACAATTTGATCAGTCATTCCTCAGTTGATAGGTATTCCCTTAGTTTCCATTTTTTTGCCATGACAAAAAAAAAAAGAACTGTTATTAAATATTCTTGTACATATAGGAGTTTTTCCTCTTTCTCTGAACTCTTTGAGGTATAGTCATACCAATGGTACAGGTTCAAAAGGCATGGGTATTTTGTCATCTTTGCCAAGATGATGGGTATGGAGTTGAACTTTTGTGTGACTTTAATTCACATTTCTTTAATTTGAAGCATTTTTTTCGCATGGTTATTGATGGTCTGGGTTTCTTCCCTTGAGAACTACCTTTTCACATCCTTAAGCCTCTTGTCAATTGAGGAATGGCTTTTATTTTTGTAAATTTGAATCAGTTCCTTATATATCTAAGAAATGGGATCTCTATCAAAAATTGTGCTACAAAGAGTATTTTCCTAGTTAATTCTTTCTCTTCTAATTTGGTTCTATTGGATTTGTTTGTGCAAAAATTCTTTAATTTTATGTAATCAAAAAGTCCATTTTATCTTCTGTGATTCTGTCCGTTCCGTGTTTAATCACATATCTATCCCCTACACATAGCTCTGAAAGGTAATTTCTTCTTTGTTTCTCTAATTTGTTTATGATAGGACCTTATATTTAGCTCATGTATACGTTTGGAACCTATCTTAGTATTAGATGTTCTAAAAGAAGAAATGAGAACAAGATAATGTGTATTTCACCCCCTTCATTGTCTGCTACTGGAGTTGTCTGAAAGATGCTTTGCAGTGAGCATTGCCTCCCAATACTTTTATTCTTTGACAACAAGCACTTTATCCACCTTTGCAATTATTCACAGGACATTAAATGTAAAAGAAAAACAAAAACAAAACCCAATAGTAGCTTGTCCCTGGAATACTTCCATCTGAACTCCATCAAAACTGGTGAGACCAAAAGTAACAGTAAGTCCACTGGATTTTCTACCAATCAATCAACAAGCCCCTATAATGTGCCAAGCATTGTTCTAAACCCTGGAGATGCAAAGAAAGATGAGAACAATGCCTGTTTTCAGGGAGTTAACCCTCTAATGGGATTTGGAACCCTAAATTCAAATTCTGATTCAATTAACTAACCATAACCCTGTGCAATTCAATCTCTAATCTGGTGATTGTTCATCCTTCGTTGCCGAAGAAGACCATGCCATCAGAGAAATGATGACATGACTTGCACTTGACTTTGTTTTGAGTGGGGGAGGGTAAAACTAGGGTGAAACCCCAGGGACTCTAAATTCTCCATCATCTGCAAATCTACTGAACTCCCAAGCAAAGCAAGAATTCCCAAGATAAAGTATAAATTCGATGGAGTAGGGTTTAGAGAACTAAGATGCATGAGAGTGATTGTAAAGGGTTTTGAAAGCATTTGAGCAGCAGGGGTGGATCCAGTGTTAGATGAGGAGTCAGGAAGACCAAAGTTCAAAGCCTGCCTCAGTCATTTACTAAGCTCAGGCAAGTAGCTTAATGCTGTTTGCCTCAATTTCCTCATCCATAAAATGAGCTGGGGAAGGAAATGGTAAATCATTCTAGTCTCTCCACCAAGAAAACCCCAAATGGGATCACAAAGAGTTGAACATGACTGAAAATGACTGAATAAAAACTATCTCCACAAGTCATTCCCCATTTGATAAATGGTCAAAGGATATGACCAGGCAGTTTTCAGAGGAAGAAATTAAAGATATCTATAGTCATATGAAAAAATGCTTTAAATCACTATTGATTAGAGAAATGAAAATCAAAAAAACTTTCAGGTACCACATCACACTTATCAGAATGGCTAACATGACAAAATAGAAAGATGAGAAATACAGGAGAAGATGTGGGAGAGTTGGAACACTAATTCATTATTGGTGGAACTGTGACCTGATCTAACCATTCTGGAGAGCAATTTGCAACTATGCCCAAAGGGATACAAAAATATGCATGCCCTTTGACCCAGTAATATTGCTTTTAGGACTTCCCTAAGAATTTTTTCCCAAAGAATTTTTTAAAATGGGAAAAGGTCCCACATGTACAAAAATATTTATAGCAGCTCTTTTTGTGGCGGCCAAGAACTGGAAATTGAAAGGATGCCCATCAATTAGAGGAAAGGCTGAACAAATTGTGGTATATGAATGTAATGGAATACTATTGTGCTATAAGAAATGATGAACAGGAAGACTTCAGAGAGGCCTGGAAGGTCTTACATGAACTGATGCTGAGTAAAATGAGCAGAACCAGGAGAACATTATACACAGTAACAGCTACAGTGTGCAAGCACTGTTTCTGATAGACTAAGCTTACCCTTCACAGCAATGCAAGGACCTAAAACATTCCCAAGGGATTTTTGTGGCAAAATGCCATTCACATTCAGAGAAAGAACTATGGAATCAGAATGCAGAATGAAGCAGACTATTTTCTCTTGTGTTTTGTTTTGTTTTGGTTTTTCTCATGGTTTCTCCCATTCATTTTAACTCTTCTATGCAACATGACTAATGTGAAAATGTGTTTAATAAGAATGCATGTGTAGAACCCATATAAGATTGCATGCTTGCTCAGGGAGGGAGGAGGGGAAGAAGGAGAAAATCTAAGACTTATGGAAGTGATTGTAGGAAACTGAAAACAAATAAATTAATTTTTTTTAAAAGTATCTCCCAGGATTGTTGAGAGGATCAAAGGAGATACTATTTGTAAAGTACTTAGCACAGTTCCTGACATATAGTTTAAAAATACCTGTTCCCTTCCCCTTCTCTATAGCAATAGTCCAGGCAAGTGGCAATGAGAGTTGAGCTAATGGGATGACAATGGGAATAAGATGGGTGGATGTATTCCAGAGATGCTGTAGGGGAAGAATTGACAAGATTTGAGAAATGATTGGATATAAAAGTTAAAGGAGGGTCTTGAGTCAAAGAAAATTAGTTGCATGAACAAGTGTAGCATTGTACTACATGCTGAGAATATAAACACCAAACTGAAGACAGTCCCTGCCCTCAAAGAACCAACCTTGGTAGCAGGAAACCTCTCTTATAGGGGAGGGATAGTCAGGGAGGGAGATCTTGTAGTTCAGAAAATTACAGAGATGGGGAATGTGTGTGTGTGTTTGTCCTTCAGAAAATTACAGAGATGGGGAATGTGTGTGTGTGTTTGTCCTTCGTTGCCAAAGAAGATCATGCCATCAGAGAAATAATGACATGACTTGCACTTGACTTTGTTTTGAGTGAGGGAGGGCTGTCCAGGTCACCAGCCTCACTTCTCCTCCAGAGCTGTCTGAATCCAATGACCAGATATTCATCAGGATAACTGGAGATGACCCAGGATGAGGCAATTGGGATTAAGTGACTTGCCCAAGGTCACCCAGCTAGTGAGTGTCAAGTGTCTGAGGTGAGATTTGAACTCAGGTCCTCCTGACTCCTGCACTGGTGCTCTATCCACTGCACTACCTAGCTGCCCCAATGAGATGAGGAATGGAACCATAGGAAAGTAGTTTGGTACATCCTCAGCCTTCTTGAGTTCCCTGCAACCTCTGATGCTGTCAATCACCCTCTTCCTCCTTGCTGTTTTCTTCTCTCTAGGTTTTCAGGATACCACTTCCACCTGGTTCTTCTTCTACCTATCTGACTCCTCCCTCTAACTGACTCTGCTGGATCTTTAAGTCACACCTGCTAAATTTGGATTTAGCATTAAAGCTGGGGCTCTGTTCTGGATTTTCTTCTCTTCTCCCTCTATGCTATTTCATTTGGTGGGGTGGATGGAGCATTTAGAGAGGACTAGCATCTCTGGTGTGAGGGCTTGTTGAGGTCTTTTCAGGGCTGCTCATCTGCCTTTTGTGACTACATGTCACAAGGTCATTCATGCAACTGCCATCTTGCCAGATGAGCTAAACCAGGTTGAGGGTAACTGACAGGTCTTTAATAGGTTGGTAAGTTAGGGGAATGTCTACTCCAAGCATGTGAAGATTTCTCCTGGCAGAATAGGCAGATGAGAACAATTTGTTCCAAGAGTCAGCTGAAGCAGGTGCAGTGGAGCACTTAGAGCTTGGTCAGACATCAAGATGCCAAAGTCTTTTACTGCATTTCAGGCCATCAGCAGTTGTCCTGACTTTTGTCCTGCCACTGGATCTTGATGACTCAGGAAGGGTGAGGTTGCTGACTTTGTGCAACTTTGTCTCACTTAAATTCAATTCATGCACAAGTCAAGACATTACCCTGTGATGTCACTGGTCTTCAAAAAAAGAAAGGGCAAAACAACCATTTCACTTGGTGATCTCATCAGCTCCTGTGGATTTGATTATCATCTCTATGCTGATGAGTCTCAAATTACATCTTTACTGACCTCAAGGCACGCATCTCGAACTACCTCCAAGTCATCTCAAATTAGATGCCCAATAGAGATCTTAAACTCAGCATGTCCATATCTTAATTTTCTTTTTCCACAAACCCTCTACCTTTCCAAAGTTTGCAATTACTCTCAAGGGCACCACCATCCTCACAATGCCCCAGACTCAACGCCTAACTCTCACCCTCCCATACCCAAGGTGTTGCCTGTTGATTTCACCTCCTTTTCAACATCTCTCATAAACCCCCTTCTTTCCTCCAGTACTGTCACCATCCTGATACAGGCCATAATCTTGTCACACTGGGACTATTGTAATAACCTATTGCTTGATCAGCCTGCCACAAATCTATGTCCATTCCAGTTCATCCCCAACTCAATGATTTTCCTAAAACACAGACCCAAACATGTCACTACCCTACTCAATAAACCCCAGTGGCTCCCTATCCCTATCCCAGATCAAATACAGAGTCCACTGCTGGACATTCAAAACTTTCTTCCTATCTTTTTATACCTTATGCCCCACTCCCTTCCATGTACTTTTTGACCCAATGACACTGCTTTCCCTCAAATAAGACACTCCATCTTCTTATTCCTGGCATTTTCTCTGGCTTTCCCCCATGCCTGGAATGTTATTCCACCTCCGTGCTTCCTTCGAGTTCCAGTTAAAGTACCACCTTGTACAGGAAATCTTTTAAAATTCTAGTGCCTTTACTCTGCTGATCATCTACTATTTATTTGTTTGTGTCTCTATCTGTATGCATTTGTTTACATGTTGTCTCCATCAGTCTTTGAATTCTTTAAGGGCAGGCACTGTCCTTTGCCTTTCTTTGTATCCCCAGACTTAAGCACGGTGTCTAGAACACTGTAGGAGTTTATTAAATGTTTACTAACTGACCCTCTCCATGAGTAATGAAAATGACTTTATCATGGTTCCAAAATGGAAAATGGGGAGGTGGAGGCCGGAGGTGGAGTAGGGTGGCATGGCCACCCAGGAGGAACTAAGAGGAACTAGCCCACATGTGCTTCAAGATTCTGGTCACCACCATTCAAGGACAATGAGCAAAAGGGCAGGTGGCCAGAGAATGAAAAGACCAAGTCTGAGTTTAAGACTGAATTCAGTGCTAATGAGTGATTTGCAAAGGCTGGAAATTAAGGTAAAGTAGTCAAGTTACCAGTTTTACAATCCTGAGGTCAAGATGACTTCTGGGAGGGAGAGGCTACAGACAGATCTGAGCTGGGAATGGGAAATTCCCCTCTACTAGCCCCATACCCTAGTCCTCTCTTCTGGAATTTACATTCTCCAGAGTTTGGGGAGAATCTATAGGGCTTGAGAGATTTCTGCTCAGAGAGAAGTCATATTTCCATTATATCTCTGTTTATCAACACACCACGCTCAAGCCCCTGGCCTTCCAAAACAGCTAAGTGGTATAATGGATAGAGCCCTTGGGCCTGGAGTTAGGAAGATCTGAGTTCAAATTTGGCTGTAGACACACACTAGCTATGTGACTCTGGGCAAGTCACTCAACCTCTGCTTGCTTCAGTTTCCTCAATTGTAAAAAGGGGAATAATAATAGTATCTACCTCCTATGGTTATTATAAGTGTAAGACAAGATAATATTTATTATCAATTGAGATAATATTTTTAAAGTGCTTAGCATGGCATCTGGCATATTAAATCATAGCTCTGTCCTTCCCTCCCAAAGTCAAAGTTCTCCTAAACTCTTCCTACCTCCCTTAACCTACAGTCCCTAAGTTCTTCAGGCATATTCTCTAGGAGGTCATTTGGAGAATTTTGTCTTTGAGAGAGAATAGAATTCAGTCAGATCTGAACCTCCCCAATTCGCTTTTGTGGGTCTGATGATAAGCCATCTAACCTCCAATAGTTGTAATGCTCTTATAGTCAAATACCTGAGGCTTTAAAAAAAAAAAAAAAAAAGGTAGTTACCAATTGGATAGGAGCCTCCAAATTAGATGGTTTCTAACATCCATTCCGATCCTAACAGTCTTTGTTTTAGGATTCTTTATAGCTTTGATATTCTATGGTCTACAGTCCTTTCCAGCTCTGGCATTCCATGAGTCTATTTTTGTCCTGGTTCTTCTCCCGAGATCCCCTTTGTTCCCTGTCCAAGGACCAGAAGCAGTCTCTGAGCCCGACTAGTCACTTTAATTAAATGTTTCAATGGGGCCAGAGAAAGGTGGGGGTGGAGTACGATTAGGACTTGGAGAGAGAGGAAGGATGGAGGAAATGCCTCTTTCCATTGGTCATAGCTGCCCCTGGGACCTGGAGGAGAGATGTTTTGCTTAGCCAGGCAGACTTTGGGAAGCTTAGGCCAGTCCTCTTCCTCCAGCCCTCTTGCATTTAGGTTGCTGCTAGAAGGCTTGACCTAGACAAGAGCAAACAAAGCAATGATGTGTCCCTAGGGTCACAGGATCCATTCCCCTCCTCCTCTTAGGGTCCAGGACCCCTCTCTCTCCCTAGAGTCCACTGATTGAATGGGGGCTAGTGATTAGTGGGGCCAGCTAATCTGTAACAGATGTTCCCAGAGGTGGCCCACCAATCCAGAAAGTCAGGCTTTTCCCTCCTCTCTCCTCTGCTCTCAGTTCTACCTGCCTGGAACACCCAAGGATATGCTTTACAATCTGTTTATTTCCTGCACTTTTTAAAAGAAAAAGTAGGGAGGGAAAGAGAGGAGAAGGTATTTAATGGTCTCTCCCAGCCAGGACCCCCAACCTCTCCCCAGGCCCCTCGCCAAGACTATATCAGCCCTTAGCTATGAAAGACTCTTTAATAGGTTTCACCCTATTAAGTAATACTAGAGACTGCAGTCTAATTGCATTAAAAAACTGGTTCCTGGGGTCAGAGAGAAAATAGGTTAGCTGTCTTTAGGAATAGTTTATTATTTCCATGGGAGAGAATCTTTGACTACAGTTATTGAAAGAATTAGGAATATTTAACCTGGAGAAGAGAAAACCAAGAGAAACATAAAAGTTGACATCAAGCATTTGAAAGACTGTCATAGAGAAGACAGATTAGACTTACTCAGTTGGGCCCAGAACCAGGAGCAATGGGCAGAAGTTACAAAGAGACAGATTAAGGCTTGATGTAAGTAAAAACTTCTTATCAGCTAGAGCTGTCCCAAAGTGAAGTGGTCCATCCTGGAAGGTGGTGGGAGCCCCTTCGTTGGAGGCGTTCAAGTAGAGTTCAAAGAACCATGTGTTCTTTCTAATCCCCCCAATTTAGTGGAGATTATTTTTCAGATATGAATTGGACTAGATAGTTGCAGAAGCTCATTTCAAGCCTAAAATTCTGTAATTCTGTGGTAGTGGATAGCCCACAGTTCTAGCAGCTATTTATCAGCTGTGTGACCTTACCTAGGGCATTTCTACTCTCTACACCTTACCTTCCACATCTTTAACATGAGAGCACCGGACCAGAGAATCTCTATCAATGCTTCCAGATATAACATTTTATGTTCTGTACTCTGTTGTCCTTCTGAGATCTGACTTTTGGTGTTCTAGGATTCCTCAACAGTTCAGTGTATAACAGATGTAAAAGAAAATGGTAGAACATAGATCATAGAACTTTAGAGCTAAAACAGAAACTGCTTTCTCCAAGGTTATCAAGGTACTCTTAACTGCTAAATCCAATGGCCTTTATTTCATCCTTCATCCTTCTTGGATTCATGGCAGTATCTGACATTACTGACCACCCTTTCCTCCTGGATATTCTCTCTTTCCTTTGTTTTTATGGAATTGTGCTTTTTTTCTTTTAGAAAAAAAGCAAATCAATTTTTTTTCAATTAGCAAAATTTTGTTTTCTCTTCCTACCACCTCAATATCCTCCCCTACACACACACACAAAGAAAAAGAAAAACCTTGTAAAAAAAAATACGTATAATTAAGGAAAACAAGCTCCCCAATTGGCCATATCCAAAAAAAATATGCCTCATCCTATATTCCAAGTCCATCACCTCTTTGTTAGAAAGTAGGAAACAGGCTTAATCATCAGTCATCTGGCGTCATGGCTGGTCATCATGTGGATCATGAATCAAAGAATTAATTCTTTCAAAGTTATTTGCTGTTTATGTTTACATGTTGTTATTCTTATATAAATTTCTCTCCTGGTTCTGCTTTTTCACTATGTATCAGTTAATAGAAATTTTCTCAGGTTTCTCAAAAATCATCCATCCCATTAATATACCATAATTTGTTCAACCATTTTCTAAATGATGAGTATTCCTTTAGTTTCCAAGTTTTTACATACACACACACACAGAGCTATAAATATTTTTGTATACATGGGTCTTTTTCCTCTTTCTTTGACTTCCTTGAGGCATAACCCTGCTTGTGGTATCATTGGGACAAAGGTTAATCACAATTTAGTATCATTTTTGTCATAATTCCATAATGCTTTTCAGAATGGTCAGACCAATTTAAAGATGAATGAACATTAATTAATGTGGTGTTAGTGTTCCTGCTTTTCCCTAGCCCCTCCAACATTTGCTATTTTCCTTTCTTCATCAGCTTTTCTAATTTGATAAGTGTGAAGTAGAGTCTCAGAATTGTCCTCATTTGTATATCTCTAATTATTAGGATTTCAGATAATTTTTTTCATGTGGTTGAAGATAACTTGGAATTCTTTCTTTGAAAGCTATTTATTCATATGCCCATTCATATTCACTTATCCATTGGAAAATGACTCATTCTTATAAATTTGAATCAGTTCTTAGGATATCTTGGAAATGAGATCTTTTTGAGAAATTTGCTCTAAAGGTTTTTTTCCAGGTTAGCTGCTTTGTTTCTAACTTGCCAGTAGGCAGCTGGGTGGCACAGTGGGCACTGGGCCTGGAATCAGAAAGCCTGGAATTCAAATCCAGCCTCAGATACTTTACTTGTTCTGTGACTTGGGCAAGTCACTAAATCTCAGTTTCCTCCACTGTAAAATAGGGATAATAACAGGTCCCACAGAGTTGTAAGGATCAAGTGAGATATCTTTGAAGTACTTAGCACAGTACCCGACACATAGTCTTTAAAGCTACTTGTTGCCATACTCCTCATTTTAGCTGCATTGCTTTAGTTTGTACAAAAACTTCATAATTTTTTGCAATCAAAATTGTCCATTTTATCTTCCTTGATCCTTTTAATCCCTTGGTCTGTCATGAACTTTTCCTGTTCTTTGAGTTGCCAGGTAATTTCCTCCTAGTTCCTCTAATTTGTTTATGATGTCACCCTTCATGTCAAAGTCACTTACCGGTTAGAGATTATCTTCCTAGAAGGTGTGAAATATTTGTCTAGTTTCTGTCATATGCAGATTTTGTCAAATAGTGAGATCTTACCCCAGGAACTGGAATCTTTTGTGTTTTTCAAAACTGTGATCATTTACTTCTGTGTAATGTTAATGTAATCTGCTCCCCTAACAGAACTCTCTTATTTTTTAACCAGTATCAAATCACTTAGATGATTATTGCTTTGTAATTTAGTTTGAGATATTATATTTCTCACTCTTTTCCTCATCATTCCCCTTGAGATTCTCGGCCTTTCCTTCATCAAGATAAATATCATTATTATTTTTTCTAGCCCTATAAAATAATCCTTTGATAGTTTGATTGGTATAGTACTAAATAAGGAGATTGATTTAAGTTAGTATTGCCATTTTATTACATTGGCTTGGTCAATGTAATAAATTTGTGGAATGAGTATTTTGTAATTCTTGTAGTTCCTATATGTCTTGGTAGACAGATACCCAAGTATTTCATACATTTTTATTGTTATTTTAAATGGAACTTCTCTATCTCTTCCTGGGTTTTGTAGACAATACAAAGAAGTGCTGATGATTTACATAGGTTTATTTTATAGCCTACAAGTTTTCCTGAAGTAATTGTTCCAATTAATTTTTTAGTTGACACTCTAGATTTCTCTAACTAAACCGTCATTTAATCATCAAAAAGTGATAATTTAGTTTTCTCTTTGCCTTTTATTTTCCTCTCAATTTCTCTTCCTTATGTTATTTCTAGAGTTAGCATTTCTACCACTATAACAAATAGTAGCAGTGATAGTGAAAATTTTCACTTTATCTCATCTTATTTAAAAAGACTCCTAGTTTCTTCTGATTAAATATAGTGCTAACTTTGCTTTTAGACAGTTACTACTTATATTAAGGTCCATTTATTCCTATGCTTTCTAGTGTTTCTAATGGGAATGAGTATTTTATCTTGTCAATAGTTTTTTTCTATATCTATTAATATAATCATATTGTTTTTGTTGGTTTTCTTGTCAACATGGTCTATTATGTTGATAATTTTCCTAATAGTGACCTTACTTTGCCTTTCAAGTATAAATTCTATTTTCCTAGTTCTCTTCCTATCTACGTGATTGCTCCATTTCAGTCTCCTTTCCTGGATCATCCATACAGTTGCTGGCTCCTAACCATGATCATCCCCCAAGATTCTGTCCTGGGATCTCTTATCTTCTCTCTCACTATACTCTCACTTGATGATCTCATTGATTCCTGTTGGTTCAGTTATCATCTCTATTGCACATAACTCCCTAATATATTTGTCCAGCTCTAACTTCTCGCCTGAGCTTATCACTCATCACCAACTCCTTGTTAAACATTTCCCATTGGATATCCCATGGACTTCTCAAATCCAAACTGTCCAAAACAGAATACATCATCTTCCTTTTTATGAGCCCAAGTTTATAGCCTTGGAGTCTTCAACTCTTCCCTCTCCCTCATCTTCCTTCCATATCCAATCAGTTTGCCAATTCTTGTCCATTCTACCTTTCCAGCATATCTCACATCTATTTTCTTCTTTCAAATCATATAGCCTATTCCTCCATTTAGACCCCCCCCCTTATCTCTTGCCTGGATTATTATATCAGCCTCCTACTTGATCCCCCTACTTCCAGTTTCTCTACTCTCCAATCTTCCATAAATCTACCAAAGTCATCTTCCTACTCTGCCCTATATCCCACAACTCCCTACCAAGTACTTTGAATGACCCAATCAAACTCTAATTGAGCATTTAAAATCCTTCACTCTCTGACCCTAACCTCCCTTTCCAGGATTATTTCACATTACCCCTGCCCTTTCAGGCACACTCTATTACAGACAGACCAGTCCATTTATTGCTCCCCAAACTTGGTGTTCTCTCTCTCTTATCTCTATGCATGTCCACATGATGATCCCTTCACCTTTGCCTCTTAAAATTCCCATGTTCTGCTCACTAAAGGAAGCCTGTCCCCCCATTGTCCATTTGTCCATTCTCTCTCTCTCTCTTTCTCTCTCTCTCTCTTTCTCTCCTTCTCTTTCTCCATCTTTCTCTGTCTCTCTGTCTCTGTTTCTCTCTTCTCAAATCCATGTATATGTATGTTGAGTCATTTCAGTCATGTCCAACTCTTTGTGACCTCATTGTTTTCTTGGCAAAGATACTGGAGTGGTTTGCATTTCCTTCTCTGGTTCACTTTACAGAAGAGGTAACTAAGGCAAACAGGATACAGTGAGTTGTCCAGGGTCACACAGTTAGTAAATGTCTGAGGCCAGATTTGAACTCAGGAAGATAAGTCTTTCTGGCTCCAGGCTTAGTGTTCTACTATTGCCACTGTGCCACCTAGCTGCCTACCATGTATATACTTACTTGTTTATGTGTCCTTTTGCTTCAGTAAAATATAAGCTCCTTGAGGAAAGGAACTGTTTTTCTAATTCATCTCTATATTTTCAGCCCCTAACACTGTCTTACAGGAAATAGATACTTTCATTTTTTTCTTTGAACCCCTATCTCCCAGCACAGTACCTGGCACTTAGTAAATGCTGGTCGATTGATAAATGCTAGCTGGATTGTTTTGGAGTAAACTGGATAGGGCTTTGAATCATACAGTTTCAGAGATGATAGCGACATTAGGGATCATCTGGTTCAATCATTTTATTTTGTAGCTGTCTCAAGATGAACAAGCGAGTTGTCCCAGATCACAACAGGGAGTTAGTGGTAAAGTCAGCAGTAGAAATCAAGAATCCTTACTGAGGAAGGGAATGTATGATGAACTGAAAAACTTTTAAATAACATATAATTAATAAATATAATATAATAATAAAGAAATATAATATAATAAATAATTATAAATTATTTGGGGCATTTTTTCATATGACCATAGAGAACCTGTACTTCTTCCCTTGAGAAATGCCTACTCATGTCTTTAAATCATTCATCAATTGGGAAATGGCTCTTGTTCTTGTAAATTTGAATCATTTCTTTATAGATAGTATTCCCAAAAGTCTTACCGAGATTTTAAGCTACTAAAATTTAAAACCTTAGCAGCTTTGGGACACATTGTATATCTTAGAAATGAGACCTTTATCAGAGAAATTTTATACAAAGATTTTTTTCCCCTCAGTTAATTGTTTTCCTTTAATCTTAGCTTTATTGTATTTGTTTATATAAGCCCTTTTTAAACTTTGAGTAATTAAAATGATCTATTTTATCTTCTGTGATCCTTTCCCTTGTTTAATCATGAACTTTTCTTCAATCCACAGATCTGAGAGGTAATTTTAAAAATTTATTTATCTAATTTGTTTATGAGGTGACCATTTATTTCTAGGTCACAAAAGCTAGAGGGACTATGGGAAAACACAAGTATTGATGCACACTTGGTGAAGGTGTAAATGGGTCCAACCATTCTGAAAAGTAATTTAGAATTACTGTATACCCAAGTTACTAAACAGTGCATGCCCTTTGTCCCAGCCATTTACTGCTGGGTCTATACCCAAAGAAAGAGGAAGAGGTCCCATATGTACATGAATATCTACAGCAGCTCTTTCTGTGATGAAAAAAAAATGGAAATAGCAGAATAAATTGTGATATATAAATGTAACGAAATTCTATTGTGCTACAAGAAATGGGGAAACAGATGATTTCACTGAGATATGGAAATGATGCAGAGAGAAGTAAACAGAACCAGAACAACTGTTTACAATAACAATGTAAAAACAAATAACTTTAGAAGCCATAGTACAGAACTCTGATCAATACAAATAACCGTCCCATTATTTTGGAGGATTGATGATAAAGCAAGATATCCACCCCTCCTGAGAGAGAGGTCATGGACTCAGAGTGCAGAATGAGGTGCATATTTCTGGACATTACCATTGAGGGAATTTATTTTGCCTGAAATATGTATGTTTGTTTCAAGGATTTTTTTTTTTAAATTAGGTAGAGGATAGGAGAGAAAATAGATTTCTATTAATCATTATTTAATTCTTTTTTTTCTAAGGACACTAGGAGTCAGAGCACATGGTTCAAATACTGTCTCTGTCCTTTACTGACAGGTCATTTCCTACTATTTCTTCTGTAAAATGACAGGGTTACCCTAGTTGATCCCTAAGGTCCTTGGAGGGCAGCTAGGTGGTATAGTGCGTAGAGCAACACTCCTGAGTTCAAATCTGACCTCAGACACAACCTAGCTGTGTGACCGTGGGCAAGTCACCTTAACCCTGTTTGCCTCAGTTTCCCCATCTGGAAAATGATCTGGAGAAGGAAATGGCAAACCACTAAAGTATCTATATTGCCAAAAAAACCCACAAAAACCCAAATGGGATCACAAAGAGTTGGACATGACCAAAAATGACTGAATGACAAGAAAGGTAATTGAAAGTTCCAACATCCTCTAATCGAAGAACACTGAGAGTGAAATGTTAATTCAATCCAATCAGCACTTATTAAGCACCTACCTGCATGCTATGCATCGTGTCAGGCACTGAGAATAAAAGACAAAATAGAAAAGCGTTCCCTGCTGTCAGAGCCTATGTTCTATATAATGATGCTTAGGCAGATACATATATGCATGATAATTTGAGGAAGGAGAGAGTACTCTTCATGGTGATAAGCAAAGGCTTCCAGTAGGAGATCTCTAACATTCCATATACTCCAGTTCTGACACTCTGTGTTCCAAGGTCCCTATAGCTGGGTGGTTTGAGCATTCCCTCCCAGACAGCAGGGATAGGATCCGGTGTGATCTGCCCACGTTCAGTGCCCAGGACAGGAGGAAGTCACCTGAGGTCCTATACCACTGGATAAAAGGATTAACCAGGTCCACCTCAGCTTTCTCTCCTCCCTAGGGTGGCCCCTCCCCTGAGGACCTCATTCACAAGTTGCCAGGGCTTGGGAATCAGGGGGCTTTTATGGATGAAATGTGCAAGTCATTAAGATCTACTTCTTGCCTGTGTTTCACCATTTCCTGTTTTAAGAAGAAGAAGAAAAAAAACACCTCCCCTCCGCTTCCTAAATACTAAAAGGTTGGGGGAAGGGAGGAGGAGACTCCCAGGGGAGGATTGGTTTGAACTGGGTGGGCCCGTCATGAGACATGCTGGTTCATTGGTGCAGAGAACTGAACTGAGAGGGCAGGGGACCCAGGTTTCAGAGTTTCTGGAGTTGACACAGACATTAGTGACCACAAAATCACAGATTTAGGAACCCCTAGAGCAGAGCCCCAGAAGCTTTTCACCTTGTTTGTGCCTAGACTCTCTAGCATTTTAGTGAAGCTGGTGCATCCCTTCTCATGATAATGTTTTTACATTTACAGAATAAAATGCATTCAGAATTACAAAGGAAACCAAATATATTGAAATTTGTTTATCAAAATTGTTTTTGATGCAGTCAGGGTTAAGTGATTTGCCCCGGGTCTTACTAATTGTCAAGTGTCTTGAGGTGAGAACTCAGGTCCTCCCAATTTCAGGGTGGTAGGGCTCTAGCCACTCCACCACCTAGCTGCCCCTCAAAATTTTTTAGAAACAAGTTCATGAGGGACAACTAAGAGGTACAGTGGATAGAGCACCAGCCCTGAAGTCAGGCTTCAAATCTTGCTTCAGATACTTACTAATGCGAGACTCTGGGCAAGTCACTTACCCCCAATTGTCTCATTAAAAAAAAAGAAACCACCAAGTTCATGAACCCCAGGTTAAGAGGCCCTGATTTTGTCCAAGTCATTTTACAGAGGAGAAAACAATTTGGGGCTACAAAGGTCACACAAGTGGTAAATAGGAGATCTGAAACTGGAACCAAAGTCCTCTAATTCCTAATCTGATGCTCCTTCCCCTGTGCCATATTGCTTCTATTACTGTCTTTGCCACTGACTCATTATGTAACCTCTGGCAAGTCTCTTTTTCTCTCAGAGCCTCAGTTTCTTCCTCTGTAGAATGGGGGAATTAGATTAGATGGCCTCTAAGGCCTCTCTCATTTGTAAAAGAAAAAAAAATCCTCATTTGAGATTCATTCAGCACAGTCAAAGAAGTTACTGGCTAGACTTGTAGTAGGGCACATGAATTTGAAAAGCCATCAGGTGTTGCAATGGATAGAGTGACCTGGGGTCAAGAAGTCTCATCTTCCTGAGTTCAAATCTGGCCTCAGACACTAACTGTGTGACCTTGGGCAAGTCACTTAACCCTGTGTGTCTCAGTTTCCCCATCTGGAAAATGAGCTGGAGAAAGAAACGGCAAATCCCTCCAGTATCTTTGCCAAGAAAACTCCAAACGGGTTCTCAAAGAGTTAGACACAACTGAGCAACATCTGAATCCTGCTTATGCTGCTTTATGTGACTTTGGACAAGCCACCAGATCTCTTGAGGCCTCAGTTCCTTTATCTATAAGACAAAGGAGTTGGATTAGATGATGTTTTCTAGCTCAAAATCCTACGAATCTAAGGAAATGAGAAGGCTCAAGTCCATTCAAGGTAGACTAGTAGAGATGGAAACTGGGGACTGAGTGGTGAGGCCATGCTCCAAGTCCTTCCTTTTGACAACAAGAAACCACAGAATCCAAGGTGAGCATACAAGCTATCCCTAAAGTTGCCTTCTATTATTAACAGTTGCTAACCCTTAGAATAGCATTTTTTACTTCTAACACTCTAGATAGTTCAAGAATTATCATCCTCATTTTATGGATAAGGAAACTGAGATCAGAGATGAAGTAGTTTAGTAACACAGCTCTAAGTGCCAGAGCCAGGGCTGAAATGGAGGTCTTCTGACCCTAAATCCCTATTTTCCCCACCAAATTCTACTACTATTGAATATTTCTGTTTGATTCAATAGTCCTATATTAAGTAGTAACTGCAGGTGAATTGAAGGAGCAAGGCACCTTCACACACACACACACACACACACACACACACACACAGATATAGTCAATCAATCAGTAAGTATTTATTACGTGCCTACTAGGTGCTATGCATGGAACCAAGTGATGGAGATACAAAGAAAGGAGAAAGACAATCCTTGCCCTCAAAAACCTTATAATCTGATGGGAAGAGCACATGCAAACCACTATGTACAAACAAACCACTCAGGATAAATAAAAAATAAAGAGAGAGGGCACTAGATTGAAGAGGGATTGGGAAAGGTTGCCTTATAAAATGTGGGAATTTATCTGGGACTTGAAGGATGCCAGGATCCTGAGACAAGAAAGGAGAGTATTCCAGGCATGGGGGATAGTCAGTGAAAATGTCCAGAACCAAAAGTCAGCATATGGTAGATGAGTCACATTATCACTATGACCTCAACCACAACCTCCCTTTAGATCCCAATGGAGATAGCTCAGGGCCCAGAATCCAAGAGCCTTGGGAATAACAATCCCTTTCAGGTCTCTAGTCTTGCTTCCAGCCCTGAATTAACAGCCATCAGTGAAGGGAGCAATCACTGTCTCCAAAGGGCTCAAGTTCCTTGCCACCACCACCATCAACTGATGACCATTTGCCACCAACTGGCAAGTAAGCCCATTAACTCTGAATCTGATAAATCCCCCAGATCAACAGTCTTGATTCCAGCCCAGTCCCCAAAACCATCATCAAAGGAAGCAGCCCCTGTGGAAATGTAGGTTGGTATTCTTCTGAGAATTCTGCAGTCACAGCTATGAAAAAGAAACTTGTCACCCCAAAGTCCTTGGCACTGTTAAATAGTTGAACATCAGAAACTGGTCTTTATCAATGGAAATGACATTGAAGAAGAGGCATTATCTGCTTTGCTGCTGTGCCCTAAAGATCATGGGCCATTTCCATCTGACTTGCAGCTCTTCTATGAGTCTTTTTCTGATTAAAAGTGAACTTGAGAGCAGGGACTGTCTCACTGTTTTTGCGTATCTCTAGTACTTAGCACAGTGCTTTGCATAAAGTCAGCACTTAAGAGATGTTTTTTTTTTTTTGTTAATTCATATATGCTTTTAAAAGTATGGAAGTTATAAAGACAAAACAAAAAAAAAATTTACATTCCATTGGTGGAGATAACCTCTCTTGCCTCTGGAGACAGGAAACTGGGAGACCCTCGCCTTGGTAACTCAACCTTACTTCCTCCACGGCAAAGATCTCATCCAGTTTCCTCCCATCAAAAAACATTTCATGCTTATCACCATCCAGGAGGTGGGTCAGCCAAGGTCTATCCCACAAGGAGCTCATTCTGTATATAGAGAGGGAGACCTGCAAAGAGAGCCGTCTTCCTCAAAGACCACATTCCTACTCTGGATTTCAGGGAATAATAGACCTTTCTTCCCATCCCACCCCCAACTCCATGCCTTCTAAAGACAAATTCCAGGAGGCCCTGAATGAGATGTGGATGGGGGCTGGGGAATGGGAAACCTTTCCTGTATCCACCAAAAGTCAAAAGTCAACAGTATGTTTTCCTTTCAAGGTATAGATTAGAGCTTCCTAGGCCTGTAGTTCTGGGGTAAAGGGGTGGGGGAGGAGTGGATCTACTTACTGTAGCCTATTTGAGAAACATATGTCTGCACAAAGCTCCCCCCATCATTACTGCCCCCACTCCCCTGCCAATTAGGGGCTAGGACTAGAAGTGGATGAAATTTGAATTTGACTAGAATCTAAGAGCTAAGGGAGTCCTTAGTCCATCCCTCTCATCAAGAATCTCAAACTGGAATCTGAGAATCAGGGTAGAACCTTGCCCAAGGTCACACTAACCCAAAAGCTTTTGGGTTCTTTTTATTTTTCTGATTCCCAAGTCAGAACTTTTTCCTTCAAACTCTACAGACCATTTCCAAACCAACAAGAGGTGGTGGGGAGGCAATCGAGGAAAGGACCTCTTCCACCAGCTGCCCCCCTCCCTGCATCAGATAATCCACATTCACTTGCCTTTTTAACCCTTGAAAGCATATTTTGAAATCAAAGCTGGATCATCCATATGATTACTTATTTTTATAAATTAAGCACTTTATTGAATATCAATAAATTGTGTGTATATAATTATAAAAATGTTTCATCAGTACAAAATGTGGCATAAAAATATAAATACCAGTGTACCTTTGAAATGTAAACATCTTCTGAGTATGTGAGAAAAAAACAGGCTGAGATCCCTATTTGGTGCACCTGTCTGGCACCATAAATAGCTGAGCACACACCTGTCAGTGGGCCAGGCCATGCACAGCCCCCTTATTGTATGGCTTGACAAGTGCTTACTATTAGTCACAGTTCTCCTGAAAAGCAGTTAAGAGTCATATTAACAGGTGCTCCAGCTCAGAACTAACCTAGAAATAGGGATTCAGACTTGCAATGGCTCCTCATGCTTCTCAGGGAGGTTGTCAATGGCCCGGGCATCCCAAGGGTCCATCATTGTGGCTGCAGCAGGACCATGGCCCACCACGCGCAAGGTTACAGCTTAGAACCTGCAGCGGCTCCCTCCAGTAAGAAGCAGGCAGACCTTCAGAACCCACTGGGAAAGGTTCATTGGGACACCCCAACTGCTTTTTTGTCCTTCATATTGGCGTACAAAGGGGTGGGGTGTTGAAATTTGTAGGATTCTGAATAGAAATAGTGACCAAGAGACTTGGTTTAAAAGCACCAAAACAAGAAAAAGAAAAAACCTCACTCCCCCCACACCCTCCCCTCACCGGAGGAGGCTGACAACACCCCGTGACATAGACTGTAAGCGACATTTCAGACACCAGCTGCAACTGTCACGGTTCAAATTGTAAACTACAGTCAGGAAATGCCGAACGGCCTTTAAAAAAAAGACAGAGTCCGAAAGGGGGCGGGGTGGGGGAGGGGGCGATGAAAACTGTCATTTAGGAATGAAGCAGCAACTTGGGGAGGGGGAGCAGGGAAGGCGGAGGAGAAGTGAGTGAGGGTGGGTGGGGGATGTGGCTCCACAGCTGGAGTTAACACAGAGGGAGCTATTTCCTATAGAAACTTTTTTTTTCCCCTTGAAAAATCGTAATGGCCAATATTCACTTGGCTCTTTCACAACACGGGAAGGGCTCCTGGCCGGGGAGAAAGGGAGGCTCCAGGCGATCCGGGGCGCCCGGCTCAGCGGGAGCCCGAGCAGCCGGCCTCCTCATGCTTGTGCAGCAAGGACATGCGAGAGAAAGTCCGCGAGCAGCTTTTGCACTGGTACTTCTTGACGTCCGAGTGGGTCTGCAGGTGGGCCCTGAGGTTGGAGCGGTCAGCGAACGCCCGGCTGCAGTGCGTGCAGGAGAACGGCTTCTCCCCTGGGGAGAGACAAGACAGGCTGAGGCTCCCAACGAACACTCCTCCCCTCTGGGTTTACAGGGACGCCCCAGCCCGCCCCAGCCCCTTCACCGGAGCCCAGCAATCTGAACTAGGGGGACTTTCTGCACCATCTTTAAGATACTAGAGGAGCGCTGATAACACTCCTATCATGGTTTCACAGATTTTAGGGCTGGGAGGGGCTTTGGAGTCCATCAATCCCACAAGTGTGGTGCAGGGGAAAGAATATGCTAGGATGCCAGGACGACCTGGTTCAAAATCCTACTCAGGTGACCTTGGGCAGGTCACTACCTCTGGGACCAAATTTCCTCGCCTATTGACATGACTGGGGATTGGAACAGGTGACAAGGAAGGCCCGTTCTAAGGCTAGGAGTCCCCCTATTTTACAGAGAAGGGAAGGGAGGTGTCCAGGCTCCCAGAGGCAATGAATGGAAGAACTAACATTTGAACTGAAGCGTTCTGACTTCACATCCTGGGCCTCTTTGCAGCTGAATGGCAGGAAACTGCCTCTTGGTAACTGTAAAAGGCAGGAGAGACATTTTCCCTCATCCTTAAGTTGGGAATAATCACATGTACTACTTCTTTCACCAGACTGTGGTGAGGTAAGCACTTTATAGGCCTCAAAGCACTATGGAAAACATGTTATTATACACAATCAGGGACCTAAAAAAAAGGTGAAAGCCAGAGAAAAACACTGTAGCCCAAAGGGAGCTGAACTAGCCACTGAGGGAGGGGCAGGGTATGGTTCAGTGGAGACAGCAGGAGATTTGAAGTCAAAGGCCCAAGTTACTCCACCTGCTATTACCCTAACTTCATGCCCTTCATCACCACTTGCTGGAATGACTATAATGGCCTCCTAATTGATTTCCTTGCCCAAAGTTTTGGCCCCTCCCAATCTTTTACACTCTTATCAAATAATCTCCCTAACTGACAAACATTTATAAAGCACCTACTTTACCTAAGAACTGTGCCTAGCCACTGTACTTTTCACCCTCAAGGGGAGGAAATCTCCTAGAGAAGTCTAAAATGCCCTTCTTCCTGTGCTCAAAAAAACCTTCTGTGGCTCCCATTTGCCATTAGGATAAAAATACAAACCCCTTGCCTTTGCCAGCTGCCAGGACATCTGCCTTGGTTCACTTTGTGCATTTTTGTGCATTATCCATCTTCCTGGCCCTCCTTGTAGAGTCATTACCCTCATTTAAAGTTCCAAACAAGCACCACCTTCCAGATCTTAAAAAAAATTTCCTAACACCTCCACCTCAAAGTGCTTTTCTCCTTATGGTAGATTGTTTTGGATGTCTCCTTTGCCCCATCTCAACCTCTGCTGCCTGCTTTGAATTATATGGATCTTTGTACGTAAGTATTTATCTTATACCTTCATACCCCTAGTAGAATGTAATTTCTTTGATATCCAGTGGCAAATCCACTGACATGTATATAACATTTGTTTGTTGAATGAATGAATCCTAGCAGAGTCACAAACTATGAGGTTCATTTTCCATCTCTATAAAATGAGAGGGTTAGATTCAATTTTCTATAAGGTCTTTTCTAGCTCTGAATCTTATTGATGGTATGGAACTCTCCAAGGGAACAAGTGAGAAAGGGTAGAACTGGAATAAGGGAAAGTATATATTAAGCCATAACAGGAATCCAAGGGACTCTGAAATCATTATATCTGCCATGGACTTTCCTATGAAAACTTCATTCCAAAAAATGACTTTTAAAAAGAAAAAGCTTTGGGGGGGAGGAGTAAGGGGAGGGGAAGGAGGGCCTTTTTTTTTTGAGGCCTTCAAGCCTTATGCCCCAGTGGATTGCCTCCGCCTCTCAACCAACTTCCTTCAGACATCTTTATACCATGCTAAGCAAGTGTGAAATCAGCACCGGCAAGGCTGCCCCGGCCCTGTGTGGAGCATAAAGGCAGGGGAAGGCTGCATTGTATATGTGATACTTCTTGGATTAAAAGGGGAAGGCACCCTGGGCCCAGCAGCTGCCCGGCCCACAGTAACAGGTGCACAGACATTGCTCCATCACAGCACCTGCTCAGCCTTCCTTCCACCAGCCCTCACAGTCCCCCCACCCCACCCCCAAAGCTACCATTAAAGCAGACAATGAAAATCAAGGTTTGAAATTATGCATTTCAACAGCAGTTTTTGTAGTAGGATTTTTTTTGGCTTCCAGCTTGAATGAATGTCCCTTTAAGAAAATTATATATAGATATATAGATATATGTATATATGTATGTATGTATATGTGTAGGGGAAATCTAGGGGATGAATGGGCTGCATAAGAGCTGATCAGTCCCAAGCACCTAAGACTTTACCAGGTAGAAGTAAGATCATAGGATCTTAGGGGACCTTAGAGGTCACCTGGTCCAACCCCCTCATTTTACATATGAGGAATCTGAGACCCAGAGAGGAAATTATTTACCTAAGGTCATTCTGCTAATAAGTTTACAGATCCAATATGGGATTGCATCCCAGTTTAAGTAGCTCTTTCTTTCCACTATACCTAGAGGCCAGATGCTGGAATGGGTGAGGCCTCTTTGCATATAAAAGTCCTAGTGAGGGGGGGATGGGTGAGAGAAGCTGGAACAATGAGGAGGGGGAACTTCCTGGTCTGAGCCTTTCACCAAAATCCGCATTTATGCCAGGTGGGTGGCTAACATCACATTCTCCCTAAAAGAGTACTCTCAGGAATCCAAAACACCATTTTTCCATTTGGCTGAGATGGGAGAGAACTTGGGTTACCCAAAGAAAGCCTCTCCCAGAGCAAAATGACAAATTAAACTAAAACAGGACACAGTGAGACAAGATCACTTTCTATCTCCCTAGCCACTCCCTTGAAATTCCATGTACAGTAAATACTTCATAAGTGTTTGTTGTTGCTAATGGCATCAAGCCTATTTATTTTCAGTATCCTCTCAAGCCTCCAGGTACTTGACACACAGTTCTCTAAGATGGCCTGGATGCTAGTCATAGTGCTAAAATCAATGAATGAATGAATGAACAAAAGAGCATTACCTGCCCCATATGTAAAAAAATGAAGGAACTGGGTTAACGGGATCTCTAAGAGTCCTCCCTTTCCCGACAATCTGGTCGTGTTTCAAGGCCTCACCTGAAATTCTATAATCCTAAAACATGTGTGAAAAAGTAAAAGAAGATGGAATAGAAAACACTATGGGTCACTTACCTGTGTGGGTTCTGATGTGACCCTGCAACAGCCAAGGCCGGGAGAAAGCCTTCCCACAAATCTTGCAGACACAGGGAAGTGTGTGGCTTCGGATATGCATTTTGAGGGCACCAAGGCTCACATACTCCTTCTCACAGACTTTGCAGATGAATGATTTTCTAGGCTGGGCATCTTCACTGTGCTGAAGCTGCTGGTGTTTGGAGGGACTAGGCAAAGTGGTGTAGGATTCCGGGCACTGACCACAGAACTTCTCTGCCTCCTCTTCCGGGGAGACTGGGCTTGGGGGATCTGACCCCTTGCCACTGTCATAATCATCACTGGACAGAGAAGTCAGGTCCAGGGCCTTGGGCTCTTCTGGGGCTCCAGGAGCAGCTGCTGGCATGGGGGTAAAGAAGCTAGAGAGTAGCCCACTATCCCAGACCAGTGGAGGGTAACATATTGCTGGACTGAGGACCTCTGGTGCTGGAATGGCCAACATCGGATAGGATTGGTCATATAAGTGGGGAGACACAATCACTAGAAGTGTGAGAAAGAGAGGAAAGAAGAGGGTTAAACAGGACACATCCTCTACAGTTTAAAGGGATCCTTTTCTCCCAAGATCAATATCCCATCTCTCCAGTCCTCGGTTTCTCTTAAATGGTCCTTCCGCATTTGGCTAAATGATACCCTAAGCTCCAAAAGTTTCAGGGAACCATTTCCACTTGGCACCTTCGCAAAAGTACCCTAACTCCAACCCCTTCTACTCCCAACACCCCCTTTTTTATCCCCCAAGTCACTCCAGGACTTCCCCACTAGCTCATCCCGCCGGCACCCAGAGTTCATCCAGATGTGCCCAAATGTTTCCATCCCACTGGAAACAGGAACTCCAGGGGTTGGTACCTTCTCTTCCTCAAGCGTCGCCCACTCTGTCTACCTAAAGTTGGTCCTATTCCCGGTCACCCTCTCCCTCCCTCCGCTACTGACCACCCAGCTCGGTGCCTTACCTGTCTGACTCTCCAGTTCGCTGTAGTTGGGTTTCTTGCTGGTGGAGAAATGTTTCTTGACGAGAAAGGAGCGAGGCATGGCGAATCTGGGGCTGGGGCTCGATCGCAGACCACTGCGCCTGGGATACCGTACTGGAAACTCAAGCTACTAAGCTCTCGCACGCCAGTCTGAAATTGCCAGCCCCAGGAACTTCCTAATAAAGGGGATCTCAGCCCAGAGTGGCAGGAGGCGGGACCGCCACGCCCACTTGTCACCTCTAGGCCAATCAGCAAGCGAGCCACCCGCAGGCCCCGCCCTCAGAGTCTCCGGGGCAGGTGATGAGTTGGGACCCACACGGTCCGCGTGGCTCCAGACAGAGTACTGGTCCTGCAGCCCAGGGCCACATCCTGGCCTCTGACCAGACGGGATCTTTGACTGATGGAACAGGAGCGCAATGAAAGCTTGGTTCTTTTGGTGTTCGTTCTTGTTGTAAAAGACTCTAGAGTTCACAAGTTTCCTGAGCCGGGACACGTGGCGGCTGTCGTACCTCCCTCCTTCCCCACCCCCAGCCGCTAACCCTTCTAGCACCTGAGCGGGGCAGGTGTAGGAGGCAGGATGCTTGGGTCACTTCTGCCCCAAGGCCGTGAGAGGGGTGACTGACCTGGGCTCGCGCCTTCTGGGAGCCCCTTTGTGCCCTACCCTGGTTGTTTGGGACTCTAGATACTGTCGGTGACCTAATTAAGTGCTGGAGCAGGAGCGGGTGAGAGCCCAGAAAAGTCCTCGCTGCCCTGCGTGGATCCGGAATTGACTTCTCAACGATTCAGGTGCGCCCTCTGGCGACCCTAGCCCAAGCTGGGGTGACCCCTCCTCTCCCCTCGACTCCCCTATAGCCTGGCGCTTTAAGTTTTACAAAGCACCTGCATCGCAATACCCCTAGTCAACAGAAAAAGCATAACCAGCCCCATTTTACAGAGGAGGAAAAGAATCTTCAGAGAAGTGAAGCTACACGCCCAAGGTCACACAGCCAGTAACTGTTAGGGCGGGGATGTAAAACCAGAGCACCGGACTTCCAAGTCCAGGGCGCTTTCCAAGACACCACCACGCTCCCTCTTCCCCAATTTAGGCAAGTCGTTACAATTCCATCCCTCTCTCAATCCACAGGGACCCACTGCCCTAGCCCTGGGGACTGACACCTGAAATTCCGGCTTCTGCTCTTAACACCTCCTTAATTGGGCCTTTGATCTTCTCCTGGGACGGGAAGGAGAAAGGGGAGCCCAGAAGGTGTCAGGAAACTTTCCTTCCCTTCACCTCCCCACCCCCTTGCCCAAACATAGCACCCAAAACCAGAACGACAAAGTCGAAACTGGAAAGAACTTGGGAACATAGAGTCTAAGCCCCTCTGATAATTATGGGTGTGGGATAGAATAGGGTAACCTGAAGCCAAGAATAGAAATGACTTGCCCAAGGTCATGTATTTAGCCATAATGATATGATATGCGTGTATAGTAATTTTTCAGGTGGAAATGCATCATGTAGCAGAGTAACGAAAAGGAAGGAAACCGGAAACCCGGGTTCGGAGTCTTAGATCAGTCTCTTGCTTTACTATTATTTGGGGGTCTCATCTCTGAGCTTCAGTTTTCCCATCTGTAAAATGGGACTAATAATAATTGCTTTCCTTAACTGTTAAGGGTTGCTTAGGGCGGAAACATTACATTCATCTTAAAGTGCTACCAGCCTGTGAGAGTTTCCTACAGCCCTCTCAGGTTTACTAGCCTTTCTCACATCTGCTCTGACCTCATCTTCACAATACACCGATGAAGCCGGCAAGGCAGGATATACACACCCTATTTTTTTTATTTTTTTTTTTTCAGAGGAGAAAACGGGCTCAGAGAAAAATCTAAAGGGTTGAGGTGCCGGTAGAACGCAAACTGGAAAGCATTCACTCTTTTGACCCGTGGTGTACTTTGCGCCAAACTACTATGCCTCACTTGGGGCGGGGGGAGGCGTACGTACTAGTGAGACTGATTAAGCGGGTTCTCTAACTGGGAAATCGGACAAGATGACCTCTAGGTCTCTTCCAGACTCCAAGAGTCTAGAATTCTATGTGCTAGGAATTCACTAGATGGGCGTGGCGGGGGTGGTGGCGGGAAGGGAGTGGAAGGACTGAGTGGGAATTGTCCCGAGTCACCCAGAAACAAGGCAGGTGGCATGCTAAGATTTCTCCAAACCCAGTACAACACAGCCTCCCACGCCCTTCGTAGAAGTTGCCTGTGTCCTGGAAAGGGAGTCAGTGAATTTGAAATCAGAACAGGCTTTTATGGCGGAAAGTTACGGAAAAGTTGAGTTCCCACATCTAGCAAAGGTGGGATGAGATGCTAATGAATGGGCACTTTCAGAGTTCCGTGGTTTGAGGTATATTCATTTGATAATTAAATTGTAAGCGCTGGAACAAAATTTTATTTTGAATCCACCCCCACCCCCCATTGAGAGCATCCAACACCCACATACACCCCTGTTTTAACCTGTGTGGCCTTGGGCAAATCACTTTACCCTCTTGCACTTCACTTTCCTCAGTTGGGGCCATGGAGGTAACAATCCTTTAACCACTTTATTTCTCATGGTTGTCCTGAGTAAAGCACTATATAAATGTGAGAGATCTTGGCCAAGCGGTTCCCTAAACCACCAGCCCCTGGTGCCCACACTCTGTGATTCTTAAAGTCTCTGAATTCTTTAGCTAGAAAGGACCTTCTTGATCATGTTAAATGTTTTATGGAGTGGAAAACAGAGACTCAGAGAGGAGAATGATATATCTAGGGCCACAGGGGTGGGTGGGTGGGGGTAAGGTCTTTAAAGCTATCTACCATATTTCAGGTGGTGGGGTCAGACTTCAAAGACAGTTCTGTCATTGGGATTACAAATGAGCTGTAAAATCAGCACACCTCAAATTATCTGATAACTCTCAAAGAGTTCATTTATTACTACCTTCCCCGTCCCATTCTGGTCACTTGCTAGCTGGGGGAGCCTTAGCAAGTTGCTCAATTTCTCTGGACCTCCGTTTCCTCCTTTGTAAAATGAGGGGGTTGGACTGGATGTTTTTGGAAGGGACATTTGGGATCCAGATCCATGAACCCCCAATTGGTAGAACTCAGGTGTTACCAAATGTTAGGTGTAAACTCAAACTTTAAAAACTAACTGCAAGTGCCCCCACACCCTCCTGGCTAACACTCCACCTTAGGAGCCCTTTGAAGTCTGGAACAGGAGATTCTCTTTTGATTGAATCACTGAAAAACCAATTATCTCCCCAAATGCTCTGAAGTTCACAAGACCTAGGTCTAGGGAGTGCACAGGTTGTAAAGTAACCTCAGGGGCTGATAAGATTAGATACCTGAGCAAAAAGTTTAAGCCCCTTCGGTCTTTTGATTGAATACTTGTAAAGTAGCCCCTAACAATGGGTCTAGTTCACAACTTCCTGGGAAAGAGGAAAGGGCCATTTGACTTTCTTTCAAGGTGAATCCACTAGAGGGGGTGGGTCATTTGCCGGGGATGTCCAAGGACAGGAAATTAATTGCTTCCCAGAGCTGGGGGAGGAGAGGGAGACCAGCCACTAACGTGTAAGTTCTGACTTGGTCCAGCTTGGTCAGATGTCATTTCTTCCAACAATTATACTCTCCCGGAGCATCCCCAGAACCGAACGGTCAAGGAGTCAGGTGCCTGTCTAAGTTAGGGTCAGACTACCACTCAGTCTCTATAGATGAGGTGAATATACATTCTCAGTAATACTTTATTGCCCTCTGCTGGTCCAAAGTAGTTTGAGCTTTTGTATTCAACACCTCCAGGCCTAATATAGTGCCCCAGAAAGGCTGAGGAAGAATCACTAAGAAATGTTTGAGATTTTTTAAAATATCAATTAAACATCTATTTTATTTTATATATATTTTTCTTAAAGTGTTTTGGTTTTTTTTTTTTACAATACTTATACTTCTCAATATATCTCTCCCTCTTCCTTTCTAGCTACTAAGTCAAGCACTTAAGTGCTTAGAAAGTAGTTGAGAAGATCAGCTAGGTGTCAAAGTGCTGGGCCTGGAGTCTGGAAGATTTGATCTTCCTGAGTTAAAATCTGGCATCAAATACTTACTAGTTGTGAGACCCTGAGCAAGTCATTTAACCCTGTTTGCCTCAGTTTCCTTATCTGTAAAATTAGCTGGAGAAAGAAATGGCAAATCACCTCAGTATCCTGGCCAAGAAAACCCCAACCGAGAGTCACCAAGAGTCAGAAACCACAACAACAGAGTAGTTGAGAATACACATAGAGGCAAAAGGAATGATGGTCCTTACCCCCAAGGAGCTAACATTCTAAAATCTAAGACAAAACATAAAAGGAAGCTGAGAAGTGACAGGGGTGGCACAGGGAAGCAGGGAGAGAGAAGAGAAGGTGCTACCATGCCCCTGTGGTGAAGTCCAAAGAGGAAGGAAGGGCTAAGAGAGGAGTGCAGGAGTAAACATGGCTGGCCAGAGCACGTCCTCAAAGTGGACATTCTGGGGAGGAATTTACTCATTAGAGGAGGGACTGTTGAGGCAGAAGGATCTTCCAGGGTGAGAAGGCTGCAAAGAAATGGTGGATAACTCTAAACAGAGTTAGAATAGGAACTGGGAAAGGAGAACCGTGATGTAGAATAAAGAATAAAAAAGAGAAAAACAAATTGTTCAGCAAAACTAACAAATGTTTGGGGCTGGGGAAATTGATGTCATATGTAGTATTTTCTAGCTAGAGTTCCCTAGCCCTACAAAGAAATGCCTCCTCACATGTCTTCTTTGGGGTCAAGCTTGGTCATCACAAATTAACAGCATTCAGTTTTGATTATAAAGTGTTTTTGAGTGAGAGAGAGAATGCCAGCTCTGACCTGGAGAACATAGACCTAGATTCTAATTCCAGTTGTGCCTTACTTGTTGTGGTTGTTGTTTTCAGTGGTGTCTGACTCTTGGTGACTCTCAGCTGGGGTTTTCTTAGCCAAGATACTGAAGTACCTGGTGAGGAAGAAAGAAGAATCACTCCACTGAGCTTCTTCTACCTATCATGCTGGTCTGGTCTGCCTACTGGAAAGGACAGAGATCTGAAATGGCATTCATTCCTTCTATAGATAACCTGCCTATGGATATCTCCTCTCTACCTTCCAGCTACTCAATACTGCCTAATGCCCTGAGAGAACTCCACTCTAATGCCAAACCTTTAGGCATGTTAATAACCTACCTGAATGAATTCTTCAAGGACTGACAAACTCTTACCTCATCATACCCAACTCATCCTAGAGATTCTGAACCCCCCCAACTGTCATTACTCACCCATCTGCCCATTCCCTTGTTCCCATTCTCCTCACCATCCCCAATATCCCACTGTAAACCTGCCCATCCTTCATACTGTGCTCTCTGAAATGCCTGCTCCATAGGTAACGAACTTGCTCTCATCTTAAATCTTTTCCTTTCCTATGACTCTCACTGAAACCTGGCTCCCTCCTAATGACATGGTTTCCCTGGCTTCCCATTCCAGTTGTACATTTATTCATACTCCCCAACTCATTGGTAGAAGCAGGGGAACTGGAGATCCCATTCATCCCCATTTCCATTTCTGGGCTCTCCTGATGCCACAATCACTCAGTAATCTCTCTTTTGAGGTTCACTCAGTCCATAAAGCTGAGATGCAACAAAGTGAAGATTGATTCTCTGCTACTTGTGCTAATTTTGGCCTAGCAATTAATACCAAGAAAACACAGGTTTTCCATCTGCCAGCCTCACACCATCCATATGTGGAACCAGTGGTTACAGCAAATTAAGTTTTGAATACTGTGGATAAATTAACTTACCTTGGCAGTATAATTCCCGGGGTGTACACATAGATCATGAGGTTGAGGCATACCTTGCCAGAGCTAGCTCAGTATTTGGAATTCTCTAAAAAAAGTAAGGAAAAGAAGAGGTAGGTATTAGACTTCCTACCAAACTGAAGAACAGAACCATTGCACTGATCTCACCATTGTATGCAATGTCATGCTAGGAAACTGAATTGCTTCCATTTGATTTGTCTTAGGAAGATCCTGAAGATCACCTGGCAGGATAAGGTAGCAGACATTGGGGTCCTTTCTCAAGCTAAACTGTCAAGCATTCAAACTCTACTGCAGAGAGTGCAACTCTGATGGGCCGGCCATGTTGTCTGAATGTCAAATACATGTTTGCCTAAAATACTATTTTACAGAGAATTCACACAAGGCAGGCATGGTGGTCAGAAGAAGCAGTACAAACACACACTCTCAAAGTATCTCTGATGAACTTTAGAATCACTTGAATAACATGGGAGATGCTGGCAAAGGGCTGGACTATACAGCATAGAATGTCCACATCAAAGAAGGCTTTGTGCTTTATAATTGAAGCAGAATTGTAGTAGCACAAAAAACACATGAGTTGTGCAAATTTAGACATCTCCACTCCAACTGTTCTTATGGACTACTTGTGTCTGACCTGTGGTAGAGTGTTCTGAGCTCATATTGGTCTGATCAGTCACAGCTGGACACACTATACCTTGACTTTGACACGGAGATGTCATTTTTGCCCTCTTCAAGAACAAACGACAATAACCAACCAACCAATCATTGCCAACTAATCAAGATTCTGGTAGCTGTTATCCACTGACTTCCCAGACACTTCCCTTTTTTCCTCAACGAGTTCAGTACCTGACTCACAGTCCTTCTCTCCGTCCCAACTCCTGCCCTCATACTAGGGGACTTTCGACACATACAGTGATACTCCTTTATATACCTTTCCAAAAGTTTTGGTATGTTGTCTCATCTTTGTAGTTTTATTTGATGAAATTATCTATGAAACAAATCTATGGTTTGTTTTTTGACCAACCACTTCTTTACAATTAAATGATTTAGTCTTCATTTAAGTTTGAATTGCTCCTTCAAATGCTTTTTATTTATTGTAATTTTTATTGTATTGTGGTCAGTAAAAGATGTGAACATTTGTTTTTCTGCATTTATTTATGAGGTTTTTAATGTGTTAATACAGTCAATTTTTAAAGATACCTTACAAAGCTGAGAAATATATATGAATGTATGTGTGTATATATATTATACATATATTCCTTTTTACTCTCAGTAATTGTCAAAGTTCAGTTATATTTAATTTTCTAAAATCCTCTTCAGATATTTAGTTTCTTTCTCATTCATCTTTTTGTTAATATTGTTTGGATCTGAAAGAAACACATTTAAGGTACACAATTACTATAATTTCTCTGTTTGTTTCTCCTTGAATTTCAATTAACCTTTCTTTCAAGACCTTAGATCCAAAGTCATTCAGTTTATATATGAAGTATTAACATTATTTCATTATCTATATAGCTTTAAGCAAAATGTAGTTTTCTTGCTTGTCTCTTTTAACCATCCTATTTTTAATATTGTTTGAAATCATGACTGCTACTCTTTTTTTGAGTTCCAAAGCATAATAAATTTTGCCTTATGCCATTATGCCTGTGTGAATCTTTATATTTTAAGTGTTTTTCTTGTAAACAACATATTGTTGGATTCTACTTTCAAATCCACCTTTGGCGTACAGCACCTGGCTGTTTCCTGTAGTTCCAAGAAGTTATAGCATGAGGAATGGACATACCCAGAAAAACCTTCTCAGCAGATGTGCTAAACCAAGTTGAAGGTAGCTGACAGCTCTCAAACCCATCTGTGAGTTAGAGGGGTATCTGCTCCCAAGCATGTGAAGACTTCCCCACAGCAGACTAGGTAGATGAGAATAATTTGTTCCAAAGGTCATGAAGTCAGCTGAAGCAAGTGCTATGGAATGCTTAGAACTTGGTCAGGCAACAAAGATATCAAGGTCATCCAATGCATCCTAGGCCATCGCCAGAAATCTTGACTCTTGTCTTGCTACTGGACTTGGAAGACTCTAGAAGAGAGAGTGAGGCTAATAACTTTATGAAATTCTGCCTCTTTTAAATCCAGTTCATGAGGAGTTAAGCCCTCACCCTGTGATGTCATTGATCCTCTTCTAAAATGAAGGACAAGCAACAGACTAAGCCACTTAAACTTCAGGTGGCAAAGAAACCAAACAATCCCCTCAACCTTAAAGGTCCATCAAGTGGTTTACCTGCTTCTGGAAGTACAACACCCAGTATACAAGAGTGCTGGGTAGACTGCCCAAGAAAAAGCTGATGGTGATATTGGAGTGGGGGTAATAGGAAATGCCAGAGGGACTCCTCCTCAGCAACCACTTCCAGAGAAAAACCTGATATCCATATAAAACAAGCATAGGTCCTCTCACAAGGGTGGAAAAAGAGAAGAAATTGGATCAACACCAGTAATATATAATGGAAGGAGTCCCTTCCTTTATTTTTTAGAAATGTTTTTATTGATGTCATTTTTTAAAAAATCATCCTAATTTCCCCAGTCTCCATCTTCTCTCCCTTCCAGTAAGTCATGTCATGTAAAAAATAATATTTTTAAAGAAAAAAGCATTTAAAAATCAAAATAATGAACCAATACATTGAAAAAGTCTGAAAATGTATACACTGAATTACAATTGTGGACTTCCCACTTCTGCAAAGAGGTAGAATGGGGGTGTCTTATCTCTTCTTTCAAGACATGCTTATTCTTTGTAATTTTGCAGCGTTTACTTTTGATTTTTTTCATGGTGGACCTTTCCATTTACATTGTTGTAGTCATTGTATATTTTGTTTTCTTGACTCTGTTACAGAGCCACTCTCCATTCTGCATCAGGTCATGTAGATCTCTCCATGCTTCCTCTGTTCATCTTAGTCATCATTTCTCACAACACAGTAATATTCCATTATATTCATGTACCACAGTTTATTTAATCATTTTCCAATCAATGGGCATCAACTTTGTTTACAAGTCTTTGCTATCACAAAGAATTCTGCTACAAATATTTTTGGTGTCTATGATATTTTCTTCTTATCAGTGACATCCTTGGGATATTAGCCTAGTTGTGGAATCTCTGGATCAAAGGGTATGGATAGATATTTTAGTCACCTTATTTGCATAATTCAAAATTGATTTTTGAAATAGTTGTACTTATTGACAGATCCTCTAACAATGCCTTCGTGTGCCTATCTCCCCATAACCCCTCCAAAATTGACCATTCTATTTTTTGTCATTTTTGCCAATTTGCTGGGTGTGAGGTAAAGTCTTGAGATTGTTTTTATTTTCAATTATTTTATTGTTTTAATTGATATTTATTGTTTCTTTTATCATTATAGTATTCCATGTATCCCTCCTCCTCTCATTCCCAGGGAGCTATCTCATATGATAAATAGTAATTTTCAGGGGCGGAGCCAAGATGGCGGAGTAGAAGGACACACGTTTACGAGCTCCGAAACCAAAAGCCCATAGAATTAATGTAAAAAGAGTCCCCCATAACTTCTGGGTCAATACAAGGTGTGCAGAAACAGAGTGGAAGAGATTTCCGTTCCAGGGAGCCCTGGAGACCCGTCCCCAGGGTCCGGCGCGCCCCGGAAAGTGGACCCCACCCCCAGCGCTGCCCTGGCCGCAGCCCCAGAGAAGCTGATCCGAGCAGGCTTCAGAGACGGAAACTCCGGCAGCCGGGAAAGTCCCTCCGCCCACAGAAGCTACAGGTCAGTGAGAGAGAAGGCCGGGCTGGAGAAGAGGGGGAGCTTGGGGTATTGGGGTGGGGGGGAGGGGATAAAAGGGGAGAAAATTTGGAACCCAAAAATTTGTGAAAATGAATGTAAGAAAATTAAATAAATTAATTAATTAAAAAAAAAAAATCAGTGAGCTTTAGTTCAGGTGCTGGGGTGGGGGCAGGGCCGCCTCCCAGGCTCCGATCCCTCAGGGGCTTTATGTAGAGACTTTCAGGAATGGAGCAGGTGGGGGCGGGGTGGGGGGCCCACCTCCCAAGCTCAGTTCCCTTGGGGGCTTTGTGCAGAAGCCTTCAGTAATAGAGCAGGGTGGGAGCAGGGCCGTCTCCCAGGCTCAGCTCTGTCAGGTTTTATGCAGGAATCTTCCGTAATGAAGATCCTGCCTGCTGCTGGGGGATTCCTGAGTCCCGGGCCTCTGCCGCCTCAGCTGCCGCCCACACCTCTGCCTCCGCTGCTTCCTGCCCCCGTCTCTGCCGCCGCTGCTTCCTCCCGAGGGGGCCCAAGTCACGGAGACGCCCTGCTCCCCCTCTTCTCCAGCCCGGCCTTCTCTCTCACTGACCTGTAGCTTCTGTGGGCAGAGGGACTTTCCCGGCTGCCGGAGCTTCCGTCTCTCTCTCTGTTTTTTTTTTAACCATCAAACACTTTTGATCACTGCTGCTTTATATTATAATTTGAGGTCCAGAAGTTCTACTGATTCTCTGTCCCTACCTCTTTTCATCATTTCCCTCAATATTATAGATCTTTTATTTTTTTCACATGAATTTTATTATTATTTTACAAGTTCTGTAGGCATTTCCTTTATAATTTGATTGGTTTAACATCACTGTAAATTAGTTTTGGTAATATTATTATTTTTATTATATTGGTCTGGAGCAGCCTGATACTCTGGCTATTTAAGTTGTTCTTTATGTCTTTAAGGAGCACTCTGTAATTGAATGTAGATAAGTATTCTATATGGTATGGCATATTTATCCCCAGATATTTTATGTATTTTATAGTTATTTGGAATAAGATATCCCTTTCTATTATTGCCTCTTTGGTTTTGTTATTATATAAAAATGCTATGGATTTTTGAGGATTTATTTTTAGCCCTAGACTTTTCTAACACTGTTGTTTCAATTGGTATCTTTGCTAGATCCCTAGGATTTTCTCTCTAAACCATCGTATCATTAGTAAATAGGAATAGTTTTATCTCCTCCTTACCTATTTATACTCCTTTAATTTCTTTCTCGTCTTATTGCTTTTGTTTGATTTCAAGAGCTATATCAAATAATATTGGGGAGAGTGGGCATCCTTGCTTTACTCCTACGTATACCAAGAAAGTTTTTAGTATATCTCCACTGCATATGATGCTTGCTTTGGGTTTTAGATATTTTTATATTTTAAAAAAAAAGGTTCTTTTATATCTATACTTTGCAAGGTTTTTTTGCTACTATTTTAGCATAAATTGGTGTCAGACTTTTTCTGCATCTCTTAAGATAATCATGTGTTCTCTGTATGATGAATTATGTTGATTGTTTTCCTGATGCTGAACCACCTTTGCATCTATGGTATAAATCCAAAGTGGACTATTATTATTTTCAAATTGCTGTAGTCTGTTTGGATTTTATTAAAATGTTTAGATCTATATTCATTGATAATGTCACTCCAAAATTTTCTAGTGCTTTCTTCTTCTTTGTTTAGGTATTAGGATTATATCTCATAAAAGGAATCTGGCTTTCTTTCTCAATTTCTGAAAAATATGCATAATATTGATGCTAACTGTTCTTTAAAAATTTGTTAGAATTCTCCTGTACATCCATCAGATCCAGAAATTTTTTTTCTTAGGTTTTTTCTTTGCAGCTGGTCTCATTTCTATTTTTAAAGATTGAATTATTTAAGATCTATATTTGGTCTTCTACTAGTTTTGATATTTTATATTTTTGAAAGCATCCCTCTATTTCTTTTGAGTTCTCCATTTCCGTTGCTTATACCTGTGCATAGTAGGTTCTGAACATTCTTTTTATTCCTTCTGGTTTTGCTGTAATTTTACCTTGTCTGATATTTTAATTTTATTTTCTTCCTTCTTCTTTTTAAAAATTACATTGGCTAAAAATTCATCAATTTTTTTAGTCTTTTCAAAAAAAGCTTTTAGTTTGATCATGTTAATAGTTTTTTTTTTTAGTTTCTAGTTTGTCTTTCCTCTAATTTTTTATATCTTCTATTTTGTTTTTATTTTAGATTTGTTTATTGAATTTCTAATTTTCAAAAATGCATATCTAGTTCATTAATCTACCCCTGCTTGTTTTTTTCTTTTCTTTTCTTTTCTTTTTGGCCAATCTCAGACTTAAAATTTCTTTCTTTAAAAAAAAAATTCTCCCTTCTCCTTCCCCTCCACTGCCCCCTGAGGACTTGGACAACCTCATGGTCAACTATTTTATTGCTGAGCTCCAGAGAAAACATAAGAAGGACATGAATGAGAACAAGTGGACTGTCGCCCTCCATGCACCACTTATTAATGTGCCAAGTACCTTCTCTTTCAGTACCCAGACCAGTATTGATATTGACTTCTTCTATGAAGGTATTGGCTTCTACACCTCTGTCACCCTAGCCCACTTTGAAGAGCTGAATACTGACCTCTTCCATGGCACATTGGACCCTGTGAAAAAGGTTCTAAGAGATATCAAACTAGATAAATCATAGCTTCATGACATGACCTTGGTGGGTGGTTCCACTCAAATCCTCCAAATTAAGAACCTTCTGCAAGACTTTTTCAGGGGCAAGAAACTCAACAAGAGTATCAATCCTGATGTGCCTGTTGTCTATAGTTCAGCACCCCAGGCTGCCATCTTATCTGTAGACAAATCTGAAAATGTTTAGGACTTGATGTTGTTAGAGGTCAGTCCTGTTTCCCTTGATATTGAAACTGTTGGTGGAGTTATGATAGTTTTGGTCAAATGCAATACCTACCATCCCTACCAAGCAGACACAGACCTTTACCACCCACCCATATAACTATTCTGATGGACTTATTCTAGTTTATGAAGGTAAGAGAGTAATGACAAAGGCAAGTTTGATCTCCCAGGAATTTCCCCCACCCCAGAGATGTTCCTGAGATTGATGCAAAAGATCTCTTCAATATTTCTGATGTGAAGAAGAATAAGATCACCATAACTGATGACAAAGAGCATCTGAGCAAAGAAAACATTGAGCGTATGTATGGTCCAGGAAGGTGAGAAATACAGAGCTAAAGATGAGAAGTAAGAGACAAGATGCCTTCCAAGCTATAGTAGAGGAGGCAAAACTCCAAGGAAAAACTGGTGATGAAGACAGACAGAAGAGTCTTGACAAATTTAACAAAATAATCAGCTGACTGGATAAAAACAAGACTGCTGCGAAGACAGAATCTGAACAGCAGAAAGAACTTGGGGGCAGCTAGGTGGTGCAGTGGATAGAATGATAGGCCTAGAGTCAGGAAGGTCATCTTCCTAAGTTCAAATGTGACCTCAGCCACTTGCCAGTTTTGTGACCCTGGGTAAGTCCCTCAACCCTGTTTGCCTCAGTTTCCTCATCTGTAAAATGAACTGGAGAAGAAAATGGCAAATCACTCCAATATCTTTGCCAAGAAAATCCCACAAGGGGTCATGAAGAGTCAGATGTGACTGAAACAGCTGTACAAGAAAGAATTGGAGAAAGTATGTCAACTCATCATTACTAAGCTGTACCAGAGTGCAGAGGCTATACCAGGAAGCATGTTTAATGGGGTGGAGTAGCCCCATCCACAGGTACTTCTTCCAGACCTACCATTGAAGAGGTCAACTAGAAACACCAGAAGAGAGAACATTCTACTCAGTTTTTCAACATTTGAAGGGCTCAAATATGTAGCCAAGATAGTGACACCTAAATATGTGCAGAAGGAGACAAGTCAACAACATTGTACTTTATTAGTAGAACGAAGAAGTGGAAATGTAATTCTTGTCCTGGAGAATTTAATCTATTTAAAACTGTTGTTGCTGTTTTGTCATTTCAGTTGTGTCCAACTCTTTGCAAGACCATGTGAGTTTTCCTTGACAAAGATACTGGAGTGGTTTGCCATTTCCTTCTCCAGCTCATTTTACAGTTGAGAAAACGGAGTTAAACAAGGTTAAGTGACTTGCCCAAGGTCACACAGCTAGGAAGTATCTGAGGCCAGATTTGAACTCAGGAAAAAGATGAGTCTTCCTGACTCCACGCCTTGCACTTTATCCACTGCAAAATCTAGCTAGCATCATTAAAAATGATGCTCCTCTTCCTCTTTATCAACCTTTAAAAGATGAAATATATTTGCTTTTGACTATTCCCTTCAGACTTCTGATTTCCCTTATAACTCCTTGTTTTTATTTCCTAATGGCAATCTGCCTTTTGGGTAAGCAAACATAATTTACATTACTTTTAGGGAAAAGTGACCATGTTAGAGCAGTATTCAGAACAGAGTGGAAAACTATCTCCTTGCCATGTTCAACTACATTTTCATGATGTTCTCTGTTAAAAATAATACAGTGTCAGGAGTTTCAATTATCCAGGTTTTTGCCATACTGCTCTTTCAAAGCAGCTAAGAATGTGAATTTTATCCTCAAGCAATGAGAGAAACTGCTAGTCTGGATATGATTCACATTAAGGAGAAACTGGTTGCTCAGGTAGAAATAATAGGGACCTTGGAAAGAATGTAACGGCCTTATCTCAGAACTTGTGAGAAAGGAGAAGTAAGCTTGGCATACTATAACATCCACCCTATTAGACTTCAGCACAATAGATTTTTAAAAGTTCAATAAAAGGATAGGTAGGGTCTCATGAATTGAAATCCTATAGGAGAAGGTGTGTGTTTGTCCTTCGTTGCCAAACAAGACCATGCCATCAGAGAAATAATAACATGACTTGCACTTGACTTTGTTTTGAGTGAGGGAGGGCTGTGCAGGTCACCTCATTTCTCCTCCAAAGCCACCTGAATCCAGTGACCAAATATTCATCAGGATGATTGGAGATGACCCAGGATGAGACAATTGGGGTTAAGTTACTTGCCCAAGGTCACCCAGCTAGTGAGTATCAAGTGTCTGAGGTGAGATTTGAACTCAGGTCCTCCTGACTTCTGCACTGGTGCTCTATCCACTGCACCACCTAGCTTCCCCATAGGAGAAGGTAGCCCAGCTTGGATGGAAAGTTCTCTGTCTTAAAATTATGAAGTAAAATCCTGTGAGGAAGAAAAGAGAGATTTGTCTAAAGAGAATTGTGAACAAGGAGAAAATAAATCCAACAATTTGGATTATATTTTTTTGGTTTTTCTATTCTTACTGATTATTTTATGGAGTCGTTCAGAAGCCTTTTATTTTGATACCAATCATTTCCTGATGAATCCCTCACCCCTTGAATACTCTCTTGTGATAAAACAAGAGTTGTCAACAAATACAGTAACATTTGATAGCATTGGCAATATTCTGTACCCATACTCTTCCATGTCTCCACTGAATAGTCAATTCAGTTTTTAATTTTATGTTATACTTTAATTTTTGTTAACTGTACTTTTCCTTTGCCTTTTAACTTTTATTTAAACTTTTAAAAATATCTCTTGGTTTTATATCACCTTTATTTCCAAAATAAATCCCTTGTCCTCTATCTATTCAGCCAATCCTCAAAGCAAAAAAAAAAAGGCAGTTCTGAAAAGTTAACTAGCATATCAACTGAATCTGACATTATAGACCATACTCCTCTACAGTGTGCATATAAGGAAAGATAACAGAATAACAGAAGGATGATATAACCCTTGGTTGAGGCCAAGCTTGGTTATATAATTACACAGCATTCTGTTGTGTTTCTTGTTCTATTTATATTTTTGTAGCCATTATCCATATTGTTTTACTGATTCTACTTATTTTATCTATCAATTCATACAAGTCTTCCCATGCTTCTCTAAATTCCTCATATTCATTGTTTTGTATGTTGTCACAATATTACATTACAATAATGCACCACAGTGTGTTGATACTCCTCAATCGATATGTACACACTTTGTTTCAAGTTCTTTGCTACCAAAAAGTCCTGCTATGAATATTTTGTTGTATATGATACCTTTCTTTCTGTTGTTTACCTCTATGAGGTATACTCCTAGCAAATGAGATCTCTGTATATGGACATTTTTCTCTTTTTTTAGGATAATTCAAATTGATTCCCAGAATGACTTCGACCAATTTTCAATTTCAGCAGTAGCATATTTGGGGTTCTGTCTTTCTACAACTCCTCCAACACTATTTTCATCTTTTGTCATCTTTTAGACGGCAAGTAGGTGGCACACTGGAACACAGCCTGGAGAAAGAAGACCGGAATTCAAATCCAGCCTTAGACATTTACTAGTTGTATAACCCTAGGCAAGTCACTTCAGATCAGCCTGTCTCAGTTTTCTCAACTCCAAAATGAAGCTAATAGTACCTACCTCTCAGGATGGTTGTAGGAATGTAGGAATCAAATAACATAATATTTGTAAATCGCTTAACATAGTCTTTGGCTATGGTCCTTGGTAGATAATTAAAAAATTTGTAATTCTTTCTCTTTACCAATTTTCTAGGTGGGTAAGCCTTCAATTATTTTGATTTTCATTTCTCTTAATATTAATGACTTGGAAAAGTCTTTCACATGGCAATAGTTCACAATTTTTCTTTTGAGAATGATTTGTTCCTATCCTTTGACCATTTATCCATTCAAGAAAAGTTTTTGATCTTACAGATGTACGTTCATGAAAAAGAAAGGGAGAAAGATTGGATTAAGAATTCACTATGTTCTGGGGATATGAATACAAGAAAACAAGATGGTCCCTACTCTCAAAATACATGTAATAAAAGCAGACAAAACATAAAAGGTAGATGAAAAGCAAGTAAGGAGGGAGAAGAGTACTTTCATTAGACCAAGGTAGCAAATGGGTAGATGGAGCAGTCCAGAGAATGGGAGACTCTAGGGATCAGATCCAGACTCTGGATCATTTGTATCACATTGTTTATGTCTTGGATATCAGATACTTCTAAAAAATATTTTATGAAGTTTTCTAACCCCATTGGTAATTTCCCTTATCCTAGTATGCTATTGTGTGTAACCATAGTTCAAATTACTTAAAAGTCTGAAAGACTTTGGAGATGGTTACTGTATCTTTAATAGTGACAGAAAAGAGCTTTTGGAAATTAAATTAATTTTTCAAAAGGAGAAAAAAGTCAAATTATTCATATCATATATAAAAATTAACAATTTACAAACACTGTAAAGGAAATAAAGAAAATTACACAAAGCTGATAGTTTAAGAGAACGGATGTTTACAAAAAGAGAAAATATCTAGATTAGCAAAAGAAGAAACAGAGTATTCAAACAACCAATATCAGAAAGAAAAAAAAAAGAAACTGAACAAGCCAGAAATGCTCCATGACTGGGTAGATTCAGGAGTAAATTTTATCAAACAACCAAACAATGAACTCTAATACTACATAGACTGCACTAATAAGAGAAGGAACCCTTATAATCTTTTTCTATGATACAATATGATCTTGATACCTAAACCAGGGAGGCAGTGCAAAAAAAGAAAAGACTAGTACCCCTAGTCTTTTGAAATAAATAAATTTTGAAATAAGATAATAGCAAATATAATATGATAATCACCTATTAGAAAGATTATACATTATGACCATGTTTGGTTTATATGAGGAATTCAAAGTTGATACAATATAACAATGATTATAAATATAATAAAGTAAACCATATTCTGAAAAGGCTTTTGAAAAACCCAATACACATTTCTACTTAAAAAAACCTATAGCAATCATAGAACTAAATAGGCCTCTTAATAAACATTTAAGTCCCAAGTAAATATTAGACAGAATGGGGAAAAACAGAGGACTTTCTAGTAAGATCATATTTCACAATAAGGATGTCTATTATCATTATTAAAATTTAATACAGTGCTAGAAAAGCTAGCTGGGACTCTAGATAATACCTGTTCTAATCTCATCATTCTACCGATGAGACAAATGAAATTCTGGGAGGGAAATCCACTTATTCTCCTCTAAGATCACTGTGCAGATTAAACTAAGACACTATCTATTTTTTATTAATATTATTAATATCTTGAATTGGCAAAATTTTTTTTACTTTAAGGTGCTCCAAATTATAGATTATAATGTCCTTGAGGCCAGGGACCTTGTCCTATTCACCTTTCCATCTCCAGGATCTATATTTTGGTGCTTAATAAATGTTTGTTGAATTAAATATTAAAACTAAATTAATATCCTTGCCTTCACCCTGTGAGGCAAACAAGGTAGATTGTGTATTACACTTAAATACTTTTGGCATTCAAGTTCTGGCTGTCTTACTATGTATATTTATCTCTAAGTACTATCAAAAATGGAAGTTTCTAATTTTGTTGAGTCAATCAAATTATTTTTCCACATAGTCCCCACTCACTACATCTCATTCAGTTCAATTTATCAAACATTGTTAGCAATGAGGAAGATGCAAAGATAGTAAGATAAAATGCTTTCCCTAAAGGAGCTTACAATCTATTCAACAATACCTAACACACACACAGACAGCTGTGTACAAATTCACACACTTCCATTAATTTGCTCTTACTGCTTCTCCAGTCAGAAATGTTTCTTATTTTTATCTAAGTAATAACTATACTTTCAAAGCATATTATACACACACACACACACACACACACGATCTCAATTGAATTTTACAAGGCACATATTATAGGTACCTATTGTCTTCATTTCCTTGATGAGGAAACAAATTGGGATAAACTAAATGACTCACTGATGGTCAGTGTAGAAAGTAGGACTTGATCTCAGGTCTTCCAGACTCTACTTTCCTGGGTGATGGGAAAACCTGCTGGCTATCAATGTGGGCATTCTTCCTCTCACTCCCTACTCTGCCTGCCCAAGCCCCACAACCTGTGAAGCCATCAGGGATGGCCAGGCTGCAGGAAGACCCACCACCAACAGAAGCACCCTCCCCACTTCCTTCAACTTCTACCCCTACCTTGCAGGATAATGCAAGGATGATACCAGAACCCATTCAAGATCCCAGGCTGTGGAATGATCTGCCACCATGAGGGGCACCCTCCTTTCTTGCCTTGTCTCCTTCCCTCCACAGCACAGAACAGCCCCAGAAGCCACTGGGGTCCCATTCTGAAACTTTCCATTAGCCCTATAGCTGAACACTTCTATAATCAATCTCTCCCAATCAGTATCTGAGCTCCTTGAGGGACTGAATCACTTTTTATATTGGTATCCCCAGAACATTTCATGTAGAAAGTATTTAATAAATGCTTTTTCATTTTCTTCCCACTCTTCAAGGGCTAGGTCAAAACCTTCAAAAAGCCTTCAGATTAGTCCAATCCTCAGTGATTTCTTCCTTCTCTGAAATTCTCACTTTAACACTTGGAGACCCTCAAACAGGACTCAATAACCACTGGTTTGAGATGCTTTTGATGGGATTCTGCTCAGAGGTAGGCTTGAATCACCCTGGGCTCAGAGAAGAGCCTTCCGATAGCTGTGAGAAATGATCTGTCCTTCCTTTAAATTTGTCTTAAGCAGTGCATGGTGGGAAGAATGGCCTTGGGAGTCAAGAGACCTGGCATTAAATCTTGCTTTATTCACTGTGTGACCACAGGCAAGTCATTTAGCCTCTTGGGGCCTTAATTTTGTTATTTGCACCCTCTTCCTGAGATGGTTGCTTTAAAGTGCTTCATAAATGTCAAGCGCATTTGAAATGTTACAGCACTACTTGTTTTAGGCTCATGGTTTGGCCTGAACTATAATTATTACATAGTAATTACTTATTTATGCATATGTAGGGCAACTCTCCCTCTCAGATTATAATCTCCCTGAGGGTAGGAGCAACGATTTTTCTATCTCTTCTAGAATTAAGCACTTAATGGTTACTGGAGTTAATTCTACAAGTTCTTACCTCCCTCCTGAATTTGCTTTTCCAAATACTTAGTAAATTCCTCCAACCTAACCTCCAGGAGCCTTGTCTTAACCTTAAATGTTTCTGCCACCCTGCAATTTTAGCACCTAACAAAGTACATCAAAGTACAGTGGAAAAGTAGTGGATCTAGCATCAGAAGATCCTTAAACATATCTCTTTACTTGCCTCAGCCTATTTTCTCATCAATAAAATGAAAACAAAAATACTTGCACTACTTACCTCAGGTATTGTTAGAAGTACATGATAAACTGTATTTAATATCAGCTATTCTTATTGGCAATTCATAAATACTGGTCAAGTTAATTATAGCTACTTCAGAATACAATTCCATTGGACAGTATGTCCCCCAATTCCCTTTTGCCTACTTCTCATCATCCTATGACTAACTGAAGTTTCCGTCACTTCACAGTCTCATTCTGATCGAACATAAGCAGCAAAGTTAAATGTACCAACTAAGTCTATTAAAATATGATTTCCAATGAGGTTGTTGAAGGAAGGCAAGGACTGTAGAATAGCCAAAGCTCGGCCAGGACCTTTACAATTCATCTAATCCAATCATCTGATTTTATAAATGTAGAAGGGTCAGAGAGATCAATGATTTTGTCCAAAGTCTAGTGCTCCTCCTATTGCATGATACTGCCTTATTAGGCTTCTGGCAAGACTTCCTCCAGCTCTCTACCATGAATTTGAAGTATAGCTCAATGAAAAATTTAAAAAAATTCAAACCAAATGACAAATATTTTCAGATTTATTTCATGCTGTTTATCTATGCACTATAGGAAAGGTTTTAAGGAACAGACCAGGCCATTAGTTTACTGTAAACTGCCTGCCATGAAAAAGTGAAGTCTGTGAGAGTAACAGTCAGGTCAGTAACTCCAAGATATTACAGAGCCAGGTTAATAACTCAATATTCTGCTTTAGATGTAGCAAGAGCACTGGAATTGGGAGCAGCAACATTTTTTGGGGGGGGTCAGGGGGAGGGAAGCAATTGGGGTTAAGCCACTTGCCCAGAGTCACACAACAGGGAGTGTCTGCGGCAAGATTTTAACTCAGGTCCTCCTGACTCCAAGGCCAGTGTTCTCTCCACTGTACCACCTAGCTGCCCCAAGAACACTTGGACTTGGGAGTCATAAGACCTGGATGCAAGTAGGGCTTTACCACTTACTAGGTGTGTGATCTAGGGGAAGTTATTTCCTCTGAATTTCCATTTCCTAATTTACAAAGTGGGGAAAAGATTACTCACAGGATTAGCAGATGGGACAGTAATAAAGCACTTGGCACAGTGCCTGACACCCTGTAGGTACTTGATAAATGCTTATTCCTTCCCCTTCCCACAAATACACATCATAGGTTTGCTATATGGAAGGCACAAATTATTTCTTCAAAAGAAAGCTCTGTAGTTTCAAGCACAGTACTTGAATTCTGAAGTTTTCCATCGGTGATAAGTCATTCCATTAATTAGTAGAAGGACAGGAGGAAGACCTACCATCTGGTGGCCAACCTCTTGGTGATAAGCTTCTCTGAACTTTACACTAGGTTGATCCACAGACAAGAATGTTGCCACAGCCATGCTCAAAGCCTTTCTGCTGGGACCAACCAAAGCTCATGCTTTATTGACATGACCATTGAAAACCTGAGGTTACTCATACCCCTGAACCATCAGAAGAGAATCTTAGTAGAAGATTATTAAGTAAACAGTCTTATATGGTTGAACAGAAAATGGCATTAAGATAGTGACATTGGGGAAAGTGAGTGATAGTCAAGAAAGATGCAGCCTCCCACATTTCTGCCCCTAGAACTCACACAGTAAATCAAAATAACATGCAGAAAATTTAATAAATTATTAAGTTTATTTATATTTTGACTTTTAAAAGTCTGAACAAGATAAAATTCTTATTTTCTGAAAGATCTTCTTACAAGAAATATAATGAAGTGCACTTAAGATTAATACAAGAAAACTAGAATCAAGTTGATCCCTCTGCCGGTGAATGTGATACGCTCTAGTCAAAATTTTCAAACCCCAAAGTTTTGACACATTTTTTTTCCTATATAACCTCTAAAGAATTATAGCTTGCTGCAGAGTCAAAGTGAAATTTCTCTAGAACTTATCTTATAGTAACTCAATATTAACTCTGGGATCCAACTGTGGCAAAGAAAGCCTAAAAAGATAAAACTAAACCACTAGCACTTGGAGTTATATAGGCTTTCAGGAATCAACTGGCATTTATGGATGCCACTTAAGCCTATCAGAAAAGGCAGGATAGCAGCATACATGCCCAAAGCATGTCTGGTTACCTGGAATATCAGTCACTGACTAGATTAAATCTAGCGGTCAGACATGAAGTCTAAAGAACCAGATCAAAATCTGATCTGGTTCCACCCTCCTTTTGCTCATTAGGAGGCAAGCAGAGCGTAGCTCTTACAGAAGAGGCTCAAAGCACTTTGGCCTTGTGCTTATTAATATTAGCAAAGTATGATGAACTTCAAGTTCCCTGAACAGTTTCCAAAGCAGGTTTCCTAGAATAAAAAAGAAATACGAATCTCGAAATCCAGATGATTAATAAAACAACATTTCTACTCTGTGCAAAGAACTTCTATTTACAATGTTCTGAATATTAGGGGATTTTTTTTGCCTACAGCTAACTTTGCTTCGATGTCACCTCCAGACAATAGAACCTGCCTGAGGGCATTCTGATTTATTACATTTTACATTGAATTAAAGATGACATTTTATACATGGATTTTTCTGTTGAAACTGATTTCACAAAGAAATCATTCAAGAAATAAAAAATGTTTCAGTTTATATAATTTACTTTTAGAAAAAAAAACAAGCACTCTAATCTCTTTCCACCTCAGTTTCCTTTAGAAAACTCTAGTGTTCTGAAATTTTTAACGCTTTGCTACGTGGGGTATTAGGTCAAGAATGTACGAAGACCCACAAATAAGGAGGGTTAATATCAGGTAAGAACAACTAAAAATACAACAGTAGTCTAGGGGAAAATGTCCTGTCCATTTATAAAGATTCGGAATTTTACTCTTCAATTCTAGAAACATTTACTTTTGCAGATCATAGGGGTTACATTTTATCCAATGCCCTCATAGGCACTGAACTTAAGACTATGAATTAGTTGGAATTCTAGAGGTGTGCTTGAGTTGTATGGAAAGGTAATAAAAAATTATCATTCGTAACACCATAAATCTAAATACCCTTAAAAGGGCTTTCAAGAACACTTACAAGAAAATTAATCCCAGTCTTAGGCAGATAGGGCCAAGGACTAGCTCAAAGAGGTCATCCTAGCTCAAAGTCGAATCAAACACTCAATGCTTTATCCCAGCTCCATGGGCAAGAAAAAAAATAACAAGACTTTCTACTACATCTCAATTCTGCTAAAATTCTCCAGTGTGGGACTCTAGCTTACAGGAAGTAACCAGTACATACTGGAAGGGATGAAAATAAAAAATCAGAAAAGGTGAAGGGAAAAACACCCAGTAATCATTGCAGAAGAGATGCAGAAATTAGAAGTGCAATATGACAAAACCTGCCAAAAAGAAGGGAGCCAAGATGGGATCTAAGCATTTCAAGGACCAGAAAAAAAAAAAAGAGGGCTCTGACCATGACCTTTGCTATAATCATGCCCATTAAAAAAAATGTTGCTGCTTCTATTTCTTCTATGTAAACCTCAGAACTCTGAAACATAAGTTTTGAGTTCATTTATCTATCAAGGAACGTAGCAAAGCCTGTTTCATCATGTCATCTTCATCCACATCATAATCCTGAGGACAAAAACAAGAGTATTATGCAACATGAAATTTCAGCAACAAGATGGTGATAATCATATAGTAGTAACAAGGGACAGGGGGGATGAGCATGTTTGTACTTAGTTAAGATGAAAATTATACAAATTTCCTCTATAAAAGGGCAAAAGAAATTTAAGAACTGTATTAAGCAATCAACAAGTATTTAAGACAAAAGTGAAATACTCCCTACCCTCGAGGAACTTTCACCCTTCAGAAGGAAACATACACAAAGTATACACCAGATTAATGTGAGGAGTGGGAGGGGTGGAGGTTGGAGAAACAAGGCACTAACAGCACAGCTTTTATAGAATTAGTAACATGAGCTTGGCTCATTCTACTTTAAGGCAAGAGAGCAATCCACCTGGCATTTTTTAAATTAATTACTGAAATGAAAGTAATTCACAGTTCTATAGTACTTTACCATTTACAAAGTGTTTTTTCTCTACGAGGGAAGTCATAATAATTACCTCCATTTTTCAAATGAGGAAACTGAGACTTGGAGAGGCAAAGTACCTAAAGTCACTCATCTACTAAGGAGAAGCTGGGGCTCAAGTCAAAATTGCCTGATTCCTATTTCAGTGCTTTTCTCATTGCACTGTCTCTCCTGTGTTTAGCCCATTATCACAACCTGAGTTATCACCTTGTAGTGCTATGACACAATTTAAGGCAAACTTGCATTCATCAGGCTGTGTAAGTGAAGTTTTCATGTCATGCATGATATGTTAAGTTCCTCTTTCTTTTGTAAAAATAAAATTTTTTTTGCTGTTCAGTCACTTTAGTCATGTTGGATCACATTTGGTGTTTTCTTGGCAAAGATACTGGAGTGGTTTGTCACTAATTTCTCCAGCTGATTTTACAGATGAGGAAACTGAGGCAAACAGGATTAAGTGACTTGCCCAGGGTCACACAGCTAAATAAATATCTGAGGCAGACTATGAATTCAAGATTAGTCTTCCTGATTCTAAATCCAGTATTCTATTCACCATGCCACCTAGCTGCCAAATTTACTAAAAAAATTTTAAGCTTCTAGTATTTATTAATTTAATGGATTTTTTTGCTTTCAATTCTGCTCATCTTTCTTTGATTTTCAGAAATTCTATTTCAGTGATTGGAAGGTTTTTTAAAAAATGTTATTCCCTAGGTTTTTTTTTGTTTTTTTTTTTAGTTGTATGCCCAATTCTTTGACATGTTCTCTTTTACTGACGAGCATGTTTACAGAGCCAAAGGAGCCCTCTGGACACATCTAAAACCTCTTAGTTGCCATTATCTTTGATGAAATTATTTACTATTTCTATGATTTACTTTCTGACTCATCAATTCCTAAGGATTAACTTACTAAGTCTGTAGTTATGAATGCTCAATATTTCTGCTTTTCTGCATTTATTTGTGAGGTTTTTATGTCCTGTACAACATGGACAATTTTTGTAAAGCTGCTATGTTGAGAAATATATTTACTCTTTCCTATTCCTATTTACTAATTACACCAGAGATCTAGCAATATCTAAAAATTAAACTCAAGTTAAATTAATTTAGTTCACTTTAAAAATTCAATACAGGTCCATAATTTTCTTCTTGCCTTTTTTGGGGTTAGATTTGTCTAGATCTGAAAAGAGAACACTCAGGTCGCCAAATACTATAGTTTTTAATGTTCATTTCTCCTTTTAATTCACTTAACTTTTAAGTATTTAAAAATAGGATGCCATTAAGGGCATGTATTTTAAGTACTGATATTAATTCATTGTCAATTTTGCCTTTTAACATAGTGCAGCTTCCTTAGTGGTTGTTTTTTTTAAGTAGGTACATTATTACTGCTACATTATCTAAAACTATGACTACTCCTGCTTGATTTCAGGGAAAATGTAACAGATTTTGCTCCATTTTTTCTCCATTATTTAAGTGTGAATCTTTATGCTTCAAATGTATTTCTTGTAAAAAATACATTGCTGAATTCTATTTTGTAATTTGTCTCACCATACTCCCATTTTACGGCTGAGTACACGTCATTTACATTTACTCTGGTGATCATTAACTATTTCCCTCCATTTCTGTACTCTAGAATTTTTCTTTTTGCCTTGCTTCCTGCCCATATCTACAAAGAAGAGAGGAGAGATAAGAGTCTGCTCAGCGCACCCATAACGTAGTTTGAAACAATCTTTTTACCCTGTCCTTCTTCTCTTCCCTTCTCTTATAGTCCAAATCATGATTTCTTACCATTCCTTTCTTTCCATTTAAAGCCACTTTTACAATCCACCCTCCAAGGTTATAATTTGTTTTGCTTATGACTAATCCTTCCCTGAATCTATCACTTATGTTCATCCCTTCACTCCTTCCCCCTCTCCCCTCAAGTTCAAGATATTTCTACATAAAACTCTGCGTGTATTCTACTTTCCTTTGATAGGGTTAGATGCAAGCAACATTCAAATGATACCTCATCCCCTCCACAACCTTCCCCTCCTTTCTGTAAAATATTCTTTTAAGTCTAAGACAATAAGTTAATGCACCTCTCCTCCCTTCTTTTTCTTTTCCTTCCTTTTCCTTTCTTCTTTTAAGAAACGTAACAAAACCCCTGCCAACTCCTCTGTTATTTTTTAATTTTATGACTCCTGCTTACAATATATTAAGTTCCTAAAATTTTCCAACTTGGCTCTGTGGGAAGACAAATATGGCTTACAATAAAAGCCAATTAATTAACCTTAAAGGTGACTAAATTCTTCCAGACTAGGGCAGCAATATCCACTTTCCAATGTAAAATAAATAGAAGCTTTGCATATCAAAAGACGATGGACACCCAACTATGGAAAAACCAAGAGCAATTAATTTTTTTTTACTATTTCTTCCTTCTGTTAACTGATTATGTATTTCAGGTCCTGCTATCTGGAATAATGTACTATATGAACTATAGTTCTTAAAAGAGGCAATAGTGTAACATATTAGGGGAAAGACGTTGAACATAAAACAATCCTGATGGATTTCTTCAACGTTTTCTTCAAAAGAATACAGATGATTGTGTAGGAAAGTTTCTAGCTTGGAAACATCACTCACCACAAAAGTATCATAGGAAAACTGATGTCTGCGCTGAATATGATCCATGAAGTTAGCACTCCGGTAGTTAGGGTCTCCCCAGGGCATTGAGGCACAAATTGGACAAACCTTTAAAGCAAGAAAAAAAAATAAAATTCTAGACCAATAGAGTCTGAAAGAATCTTATTTATCTAGTCTAACAACCCATTTTATAGACAGGGAAACTAGGTTTCTTAATTCTCACTCCAGTACTCTTTCCAGTGCTAAATTATATGAGCCTCTCAAAATGTCATTTGCAAAATATAAACAGGCATTACATCATGTTAAATAATGAACACACTTTTATTTCCAACATCTAGCACATCTGGTACAAAAAACATGCTTAATAAATGCCTTTTGATTAAGAAGAAACACAAAACAAAAAATACAAGATGCTATAAGGTTCTATATAACCAACTGCCAAGGTGAGTACACAGGTAGCATGTGCCCAAGTCACAGAAGCAAGAAAGCACTGTATGGTGAGATAGCTTTGGAAGAAAGAAAGCACTGTATGCGGTGAGAGCTTTGTAGAAGAGGGATAAGAACTGGGCTTTGAAATACAGACAGGATTGGAGTAGGCAAATAAAAGGGAGAGAACATCAATGGGGGATGGAGAATGAAAGCAAAGAACAGCCCCCCAATATAGCTACATCTAAGAGAATCAGTCAATTGTGGATCCAGGATAAAGCTGATGACATCGTTCAATTAAGAGGCAAATTATCAATTACAATATATGATATAGGACTAATCTATACTGCCAATTTGTTGTTTCAGTCGTGTCAGATTCTTTGTGACCCCATCTGGGGTTTTCTTGGCAAAGACATTAGAGAGGTTTGGCATTTCCTTCTTGAGCTCATTTTACAGATGAGGAAACTGAGGCCAGCAAGGCTAAGTGAACTTGCCCAGGATCACACAGCTAGTGTTTGAGGTCAGAATTGAATGCAGTAAGATGAGTCTTCCTGAGTCCAGGACTGGCACTCTATCCATCTCACTACCTAGCTGCCCGTAATGCCAATAAGATGCAGCAAATCTGAACATTTGGAAAAAAAAAATATCAAAGGGACAATAACAGCCTGATCAGTCCACTCCCCATGGAATTATCTTTGATTATCTGTCTAAATATTCATACTCATCATCTTTTCCATGAGTATAAATCAAATGTAAAGAAATCCACATTACCACTGATTTAGTGTCCATGCTATGGTACATTTTGCAGTGTTCAGTTAGTCCTTCCTGATCAAAGTTCTTCTCGGGACAGTAAGGACATGGAAAGGTAAATCGGTTTGGGATATTTCTATTGAGAGAGAGGGAAAAATCACCTATACAAATCAACAACCACACAACTAGAAAACCAAGTTACATTTCGACAGATATTTATTAAAGTGCATATCATGTGAAAAATTCTATGCCAAGCATTTTAGGAAAATTACATGCTACAAAATTCATTTATTGTTCCATAACAAAGATGATGTTGAGGAGAAAGGTATAACAGTAAGAGTACTATATGCTTGAAGTCAGGAGACTTGACTTCAAATCTAGATTAAGCAACCCAAGAACAAGTCATTTAATTTCTCTAAGCCTCAGTTCCTCTATAAATAACAGGGATTAAAATTCTGGCACTATCTGCTTCAAAGACCTGTAATGAGGAAGGTATTCTGCAAATCTTAGCGGATTTGTAAAGAGAAAAATCTTAACAGATCATGTAAATATCATTTGTAATTACAATTTTTATGCTAAACACACACAGTAACTACGTTTTCCACCTCCAACAAAGCTTAGATCAAGCTTTTCATGACATGAGTATCAAATTAAAGTTAACTTAAGTAAACTCATAAAACATTAAATCATCTAGCCCTTTCTCCCTAATTTATAGATGAGGAAAATTAGGTTTACCAAGAGCGTAACTTGTTTAGGGTCAGTCAACAAAAAAAGATAAAGCCAGAACCCAGAACTCCCAATTCCCAGTCTCGTACTAAATAAAACATAAACACCAAACAGCTGAAACTACTGAAATGCCTATACTTGTACCTTCTTTAAGTTATTTAGACACTTGAAAATACTGTGTCTAACACCTTTGGTTTATTTAAAAAAATTCTCAGGTAAAAGTATAAGACTTATGGAAACTACAAGGAACCCCCCCCAAAAAAGGAGTACTTGAATGATAACACATTTACCTCGGTTGATATGCCATATCCTGAGTGGTAGCCTTAACACCCTCCATTAGGTAGCTCTGATACTTGGCACAGGAAGCCACATGGTTACGCATTTTTGATAGTGACAGCTAGAGAATCAATTTGAAAAAGCAAGTTAGAATACTTAAAGGAGGAAAAGAATTACTGTTTTGCCCAAGGGGTTTAGGTCCGTTTTTCAGAGAACGGAGAAAGCAACTAGAATCAAAAAGTCAAAAATAAAGGTATCAAACACAAGTCTGGGTAAAGCAGCACTTGCCTTAGCTCACTCACAATTCTCAAGTTACTCAACAATTGAAGGTACCCATCCCAGAATCACTATACAAAAGACCTAGAAAACTTAGGGATTAACTAATCCAAATCCTTCCCTTTACACAGAAGGAAAGTCATAGAAGAAAGTGATACCAAGACAAAAGAATCAACTTGCCTAATATCACAAGCCTAGGTTTTCTCTTGTCAGAAAAGTCTAATATTTAATTCATTCAATAACCATTACTGTATGTGAGAAATTGTACTAGGTACTGATGTAAACCCTACTATAAAAAAGCTTAATTACTAATGGGGAGAAAGACACACACATATAATTATGATATAAGAGAGTAATAAATACAAAGGAAAGGTTCACACAAAATGCTATATGGAATTTGAGGAAGAAAGGATTACTTTCATATAGACATATGAGTATAATGTCAGAAAATACTCCATGGAGGAGTTGGCACCCAAGGTGGAGCCTTGAAGGAAGTAAATTCAATACCTTGAGGGGAGGTAGGTTGGGGTGGGGGGAGTCTATTCTAGTTAGATGTGGGGAAAGGTCATGCCACACACTGTGTTCTCAAGAGCATCTAAGACAGAAAAAAGAATGTTATTAATGCAAGTTCAGGCCAAGTGCTAGAGAGAAATTTGAAGACTGAGGGCTACACAGTGTATGTGATGGAGTAAAGTTAGTCCTCAAGGAAGGAAGGAATTTCAATAGATGAAAACAGGAGGGAGGAATTAATCCATTTTAGGAAGAGAATAGCAAAATAAGCGAGACAGGAGAACACAAGAAAAGAACGGGAGTAATCCAGTCTTGCTGGAATGAAGAAGGCATGAAGTAGTAAGATATAATGCTGGAAAGGTAGGTTGTAGCCAGACTGGTATTTTTCCATGCCAGAACCTAGGCCTATATTTTAATTCAGGAATCAGTGAGAAGCCATTTACAAGTTTTTGAGGAGAGAACATGACCAGCTAAAGACTATACAGTCAGTCAAGTAAAAAATGAATGTAAGAAGGGATAGACTAAAGGTAGGAAGACAAGTTAGGCAACAGCAATCTAGATAAGAAGTGATAGGGACCTGAACAAGGCTGTCTGCAGGAGTGGGAAAGGAGATACAGTAAGATATTTCACAAATCAATAGGACTTGGCAATTGTTTGAATGTGAGGGATGAAGAAAAGTTATACAACTGGTAGCAACATCAACAGAAAAAGAAAATACTAGAAGGGATTTATTACAGGAGTGAAGGTGGCAAGGAACTAAAGGCAGTGAGTGCAGACTACTCTTCTAGAAGTTTGGCAGTAAGAAAGAAAACTAGCTTAATAGCAAAAAAAAAAAGGAGGTAAGGCACACATTCTGAACTCAGTAAATCTTTTGTTAACTTTTCCACAATACCACTTAAACTTGGCCACTAAACATGTAAGACTATATCCTAGTAGTCTAGTATGTAGTAGTTGTAGTAGTACATGTCTAGTTCTGATAGGACTTAAGAAAAACTACAAGTTTGTAAAATTAATATGCTGTCAAAAGGACAGATCTCAAGAATATTTAATTATAAAGACAGAGACTTGAGAATATTTAATTATAAAGAACTGACAGACCCAAAGATTCAGAGCTGAGAAGAAATGACAGATTTAAGACCAATTTTCCATTTACAGATGTGGAAACTATGGCTCAGAAAAGGTTAACTCTATCACTGCTCAAGGTGGCAAGACCAGGACTCAAGGCAAAGGCTATGAACCCCAAGTCTACTATTCTTTTCACTACATAAAGCAAGAAAGAATCAAGCAGTGTAATGCAATAGAAAAAGTGCTAGCCTTGCAGTAAGGAGATTAGGTCAAAATTTCTGTTCACATGCTTACTAGCCATGTCTCCTCTGCTAGATCCTCTTCCAGATCACACCCTCTAACCACAGGCATCCCTCAAGATTCTGTCTGGGGTCCTCTTCTCCCTCTATACTACTGGACTTGGAGATCTCATCAGCTCTATGTAGATTTAATTGTCATATCTATGCTGCTGATTCTCAAATCTATCTTTCCTGATCCAGCCTCTCCACTGACCTCCAATCTCCCATCTCCAACTACCTTTCAGACATCTTGAACTGGATATCTAGTAGGCATTTTAAACTCAACATGTCCAAAATGGAACTTATTATCTTTCTCCCTCAACTCCACCCTGTTCTTACCTTCCCTATTCCTGTCAAGGACACTATCATCTTCCCAACCTAGGAGTCATCCTCAACTCTTTACTGGCTCTCACCCCACATATGCAATCTGTTGTCAAGGTCTGTTGATTTCACCTCTTTAATATTTCTTGAACACACCCTATTTAAGGTAAGGATATATGGTATGGTTCTGTCCTCTGATACTAAAATCACTCCAGGGCAGACACTCATCATTTCACATCTGGACTACTGTTAACAGCCTGCTGGGTAGTTTGCCTGCCTCAAGTCTCTCCTCACTCCAATTAATCCTCCCGCTACAGTGACTTTCTTAAAGCAAATACCCAACCATATCATTTCCTTACTCAATAAACTCCACTGGCTCTCTATAACCTCCAGGATCAAATACAAAATCCTGTTTGGCATTCAAAGTTCATCATAACCCCTAGCTTTTCAGTCTTTTTACATCTTACTCCTCAACATGTAACGTACTCTTAGATCTAGTGACACTGGCGTTCTGACTACTCCATTCAATTTCTGCACCTTCCTTCTTCTAATTGTTTACTTTTTATGGTATCTATAGCTTGTTTGTACCTGTTTGCATGTTTCCTCCTCTATTAGGTTGTGAGCTCCTTAAGGGCTGAGATTGTCTTTTCCCTCTTTTTTGTATCCCAAGAGCCTAGCATACAGATGCTTAATAAAAGTTTATTGAATGACCTGTTAATTCAACCTCTTTGACCATTTAGTTTTCTTTCTCCTCATAAAATGGTGATAAAATTCTCATACTACCTAAACCCACAGCATTGCAGAAAGGAAAGCACTATTAAATCATTAAGTGCCATATAAATATCAGATTTTATTATTGTTCAGCAGCACAGCAACCACCAAGAATAAATTCCCTCACTTATCTACCAAACAAATTTCAAAAAGGCACAAGAGACAAGTAGAATGCACCATCTTGATTGCTGTACATACATTTTTTTTGCAGCCAATACAGGTTGCCTCTGTTGCTTCAATCTGCCTTTCTAAATCCACAGCTTTGGTTCCCACAGACAGAGCACTTCGACAGACTCCACAAACAGGTTTCTTCGGTTTCAGACACTGCTGCAGGCAAACAGCACAAAAGCTAAAACAGAAACAAAACGATTTGACAAGAGTTCACAGCAAGGAAGGCATTCTCTGTGTGTCCTCATCAGACAACAATGGTATGCCAACTAAGGAAGATATGATTACAGAAAATTACTTGTTAGGAACAATAAACACTCCATCAATCAATAGCAATTTATCCAATGTGGTGGATTTAAGACAAAGTATTTACAATAAAATTTACCAGAAAGCCTGCAATGGCAATGTATTACCCACAGCAGCTATCCTGATAACAAGCACATTCCACTTGTATCACTTGGTATGCTGCCCAGTGTTCCCCATAATTACAACTGTCCCCAGGCTTATTAAAGCAGGATTAAGCTTTCGTGGAAAGGACACATTGGATTTGGATCTGCAATAATGACCAAACATGCTTATTGAACACGTGTAGGCCATCAAAATAGTAATTTAAGTAGATATCTAATCCCAAGGAAACTTAATGAAAACAGAGACCAGCCAACAAAAAATTCTAACAATAATTTACAGTTACATAGTACTTCACTTTCACTTCTATCTCATTTAATCCTCACAACAATCCTGGAAAGTAGGAAGAGTTGGGGTCATTATGCCCATTTTTCAAATGAGAAAGCTGAGGCTAAGAGGGAGAATGTAGCCTCCTCAAAAACAGAGATGAATTTGTGGCAGAAAGGGACTAGAATCCAAATCTTCTGATTCATAGCCCTGTGTAATTTCTACTGTAGCAAACTACCTCTTCAAATTAACACAAAATTGCATTCCAAAATCTTCAGTCCTTATAAGGAGGTACAGACCACATCCCAAATGTTACCTGGCATACGGATGATTATAAAATGATTTAAAAATCATATCCAACTAATGTTATTTTAATTTCACTGGTATTTTTAAACCCTTTCTGTTTCCCTATATGCCTTCAGTTTCAGTTTCCTACCATTTCTTCTCCCAGCTAAGTACTGATGCCCCACCCACTTCTATTTTGAATGCTTAAGTTAATCTTGACTCTTGGATATTAAACTAGTAGTATCCTAAGCACCAAACTCATTTACATCCACCATAAGCATCAAAAAGGGGGTTAGGAAAAGGGAAATAAAAGTCATGTCCTTTGTCTCAAAGTTAAAAGTTGGAGGGCATAGCCTCCGCTCCGGTTAACAACCAAACTTCAAAGGGCAGTCTGGTGGCTCTCACTGGTTAGGGTCGAGTACAGCGCACACTTAGCTCACCAGAGGTCACTGTCAGCTTTCCATAAGCCCCTCGCCGCCCTCTCGGTTTCCCTCTCCCGGTCCCAGTCCTTTCCTCCTCCCACATGTCTTTTCATATTATCACAGACTATTTATGAGACAAGGAGGAGCCTGAGCATTTCATCACTCCCTTTTCTCTCTCCCCTTAACTTCGGTCTACTTTAATTCCCACCCCAAGGGGCTGCAGTTAGCCTCCTCTGCCAGCCACCCCCTTTCCCCTTCTCTGCAGTCCTCCTCTCCCACTCCCGTTCTTTTCCCTCGAACCCCACTCCCTCTCCTACGTCCGAGGTTCGCCCCCACCCCGCAGGACTTCCCTCTGCCCCGAACCACAGGATTATCCTTTTAGACCTCAAGTTTCTACATGTCGTTGAGTTCATTCCACTCATTTTACAGGTGAAGAAACGGGGAGCCACAGAAGTTAACTTGACTTCACCCCAAGGTCACACAGCTGGGAAGGTCGGACCCTAAGTCCCCCTTCCCCTCCCCCCGACCTGGGTCCCACCATTTAATATTCACTCCCTTTCTCTCAACGGTCCTCCCTCGCCTCTCTTCCAGACACACCCCCTCCCCTCTCTCCGACCCCGTCCCCCGGGCTCTCGCACTTCCGCCCGCCCTCTTCAGGGTCTGTCTCTCCGCTCACAACTCGCTCAAAGTAGCCCCCAGCCTCAGCCGGAGCCCCAGACCCGGGCCCGCTCAAGGGCAGTCCTTCAGCCCCCTCCCCGCTTACATGTGTCCGCAGGGCGCCCGCTCCGGCTTCTCGTACACCTCCAGGCACACCGGGCACGTGAAGCGGGACAAGGGGTTCGCCGCCCCCGCCCCAAACAGCTCCACGCTACCATCCAGCGCCATCTTGTCCTCCCCCAGCGCTCCTCAGAGAACCGAACGACTGCGGCCGGGAAGTTAACGAGGAGGGGGCGGGGAGGGACGAGGAGGGGGCGGGGATAGGGGCGGGGATAGGGATGGCAGGGCGGTGATGGGGCTTAGGGGCGGGGACAGGAACAGAGGGGTGGAGACAGGGGCGGAAGGGCGGGGAGGAGGGGAAAGGGGAGGGACGAAGAGGGGGCGGGGATAGGGGCGGGGATAGGGATGGCAGGGCGGTGATGGGGCTTAGGGGCGGGGACAGGAACAGAGGGGTGGAGACAGGGGCGGAAGGGCGGGGAGGAGGGGAAAGGGGAGGGACGAGGAGGAGGCGGGGATAGAGATGGCAGGGCGGTGATGGGGCTTAGGGGCGGGGACAGGAACAGAGGGGTGGAGACAGGGACGGAGGGGCGGGGAGGAGGGGAAAGGGGAGGAACGAGGAGGGGGCGGGGATAGGGGCGGGGATAGGGATGGCAGGGCGGTGATGGGGCTTAGGGGCGGGGACAGGAACAGAGGGGTGGAGACAGGGACGGAGGGGCGGGGAGGAGGGGAAAGGGGAGGGACGAGGAGGAGGCGGGGATAGAGATGGCAGGGCGGTGATGGGGCTTAGGGGCGGGGACAGGAACAGAGGGGTGGAGACAGGGGCGGAAGGGCGGGGAGGACGGGAAAGGGGAGGGACGAGGAGGGGGCGGGGACGGGAGCGGAGGGGCGGGGAGGGGCGGGGAGAAGGGAAGAGGAGGAAGAATGTGGAGTAATCGTTTTCATAAGCAATCATCATTTTAAAAAATGTGTCCCAAAAGTCTTAGTGCAGTTTCCAACTTCAATGGCTTTAAGTTTAAGCGGCAATGACTCACAGCTGCTCTGACTTCCGGACACTGCAGAGTGCCGATATGGTCTCATTTTACTCTTAGGTGTTATTGTGCCCATTTTACGGAGGAGGAAACTGAGGTTCGAGTGACTTTCCCAGGGCCAGGCTTCCATCCGATTCATCGCCAAGTGTTCGGGATGATGGCCGGAGCGCAGGCTTCCGAGCCCGGAAGAGCTGGGCTGGAGACCCGGCCCAGGTGCGGCGGTCTCCCTCTCCTGCCCTCCTGCCCTCCCGCTCTCAGCTCCGGTATCTCCTCATCACCTCCAGG